>BFEA01000175.1:431096-464250 GCA_003427395.1 Chara braunii | reverse complement strand
GATCATCCCTCATGTTTCATTCCTTTTTACCTTTTCTTGCAGCCTTTTTCTTTTATTTGGCCGTGACTTGCTTCAAATTGTATGTAATTGAACATCAAAAAAAAAAAGAAGGTGTACGTAATCGTACCTCAATTTAAAAAAGAAAAGAAAAAGAAAAGAAAAAAACACGTACCTCGAGAAATTCTTCAAGGCCATATTTTGAGCCCTCTCTCCCAAGTCCCGACTGCTTCCAACCTCCAAAAGGTGCAGTCTGGAGAACATTGCCCCAATAGAATAATGGAGTCAGAATGATTAAAATATTTAAAATCGAAAACACAGATGCACAAAAAAAAAAAAAAAAAAAAAAAAATCCTCAGAAATGCATAGAGGGGAACAGTCCGTCACTGAACATACGGATGTCTCTTTCTTTTTGACGGGGAAAATTAATTTCAGGATGCGCACAGCACAACTGTACGAAAACACATTTCCAATGATTTTCCAATGATTTTCCAATGATTTTCCAATGATTTCATAAATCATAAATGCATATACATTCTCAGCCCGCAATCTTACATAAAACTCCCTGCTGCTCCTAGAAGACCAAACACATCTTCTTCCATGTGCAATTTCATAAATCAATTTTCATAAATCAACCGAGCAAAACGCTAGAAAGTTACGACAGAAATGCTAGAAAGAGTGCAAACACTCTAGCAAACACTCTACACCACGCAACTCTTAAAGTTCAAATCGGATTCCCTAATTAGTAATTAGTCCTTTTTTTATTTATTTATTTATTTATTTATTTTTTTTAAGCAAACGACATCGCTTCTCTCAATTTAACCTCACACTACTTACCTACCAGGCTACCGCTGCTCCTAATTATAGTCTTACGGGGAACCCCGTAGCAGCCAGAGGCCCAGAGCCATGTTCACGAGAGAACATGCTGGGGCTGCTGCTGCTCCTGACCTGCAGGTGTGCGATACCAGGCAGGGTGACAGCCGGTAGCATCCGTAACTGCCAACCCCACAACAGTTTACTCCTGTGTACCGATCTTCGATGGTTTTTATTATTTTTTCCTCCCCCTCCTTTTTCGGGTGCTTTCATCTGATGTTCTTATGGGTTGAGTAATTTTTCCTCCCCCTCCTTTTTCGGGTGCTTTCATACGGTTCGGCACTTTCAACAAAAGTTTTTTGGACCTTTATTATAAATTTAAAAATTAAAAGCAAGCAAAGGAGACGGCTGTACTTGGCACACACTACAACGGGGATCCTGACACGGACTTCTGAACAGGCACCATGCACGGACGGGCCAGTTAAGGCACCAGTGAGGACGTACGGACTAAGTAGCGGCGGACGCCGTTTATCAGCCAAAGCCAATTCCGCAGTGCGATCAGAATTTGGAAGTTAGATCAGCTAGGACACATATTATGGACACAGACAACAGCTACGGAAAAGGGAGTAGCTAACTGAGAGAGGTCTTTTTTGCAGATAGGTACGGCGTATGTACTTCCGAGGATATAGACTTTGCGGATGGGCACGTCCTATGTACTTGCCAGGATTTAGACATCGAGATTCGAGAGACAATTACACTGTCAGGCAGGTTGGAACCGTCTGCAAACGGGACGGATAGGAGTGTAAAAGAGGAGACGCAGGAGAGGACTTCACGAGATTACGGGTAAGATGAGGAAGTTGGCGGTCTAGGCGTGAGGACGATCAGGAGGCGAAGGGCAAGGGACTGAGACTTCAGTGCAGCAAGTAAAGGAGAAGTACGACGCTTGCCTCGCCTGAGCGGACGAGGCAGAAGGGCGATGCAGGGATGTGCTATGCGTCTCCGTACTATCGTATTGGCACAATTCTGTCCTCCATGAGAGTAAAGCCTCACAATTTGTGCTACACTAGAATTTCGTTATTTTGATTTTTCGAGTCCTTGGGTCCCTGGAGATGGATAGAACTAATTAAAAAAAAATGTAATCCCGGATGAGGAGAGAGCATGAAATTGATGAACAAATTTGCTGGAGCGGAACTATCTACTTTATTAGAACAAAGAATTACAAATTATTACACCAAAATTGAATTCATCTCCAATTTTCCTTTTTTCTTCCAGTTCATGTTTCAAACAAATGAATCGAGTTTTCTATAATAATGATTTATATATGTTTCTTATATACTGTGTGTTGTTTTTGTATGTATGAATAAATAGAAGAGATAAATCGAGATAAATCGACATTCATTCTTTCTAGTGGATCTCTCATCTTGATTCACTAGAAAAACAACATAAGAAACTCATCAATCAATTTCATACTACTATGAATAAAAAATAAAAAGAAATTAAATACATGAAATAAAGAACATAAAGAATAAATACAGTGACTGAGTCATACCTGACTTTCCTTTTTCCCCCAAAAAAACAAAACTAATGGGCCTTGTGCCCAATTTCAATGACAATAAGACATGAAATATATGGGCAATGATGATACCCAGCCCACTACCGGGCTTCCACTTCAAGACACAAAATCTATCATGCTGCCAATCATGCCGGTAAATAGGCCTTGTGTCCCATTAACCCACAATCAACCCCCATTAAACCACAATCACCCCCCATTAAACCACAATCAGGACAGGATCTGTCACTGAGACCACAGAAGATCTCTCAGACTGATAATCCCTCTGCTAAGATGACAGAAAGGATGATGAAAGGATGATGAAAGGATGGAGTGAAAGATAATGAAGGAACATAACCAAATGGGAACTGGTTCCATAGGTACTTTTTCGTGGCGAAGACATGGGTTCTAGTCCCGTAATGCATAAGACTGCAAAAGATGCAAAAAGAGCAATCTGCAATGAGACCACCCTGCATGGGACACTCGGACATAAATTCCGCATCACACAATGATACGCACATGGAACACGGCTACGAGTCCATAAGAGTCTCAATGGTCAACACAGAACTTGGTTAAACTTTGTCTTCTCTGCCACCAACGGCTATGGTCGCTCAACTCAGCATGCAGGTAAGTCTCTCTCTTCTTCCTCCCTCGCATCTCTCTTTCTCTCTCTCTCTCTCTCTCTCTCTCATACTACAGTCCCGTCGACTACCCAGCCCAGCACTCTCCCCCACTCACCGGTCGTACTCCAACTCCCCCTCGCTCACTGGTTGCTGCTCCAACGCACAAGGGCAGCAGTGTTCCCGTCACGGGTGGAAAACAGCATGTGTCCAAGCCCCAGGGCTGCTGGACTCTTGCAATTCCAGCCTTTTGCTGGTGCTGGTTATGGGTCGGTTCCCTTGCTGCGGTGCACTGTTTCCAGAGGTCGAGGACGTCCCTTGGATCTGGCTGCTTAAACCACCGGTACCTAAAGCTATCTGCAGCTCATTTTCTTTTTTCGCCGTTTCACATGAATACAGACCCAGGCGGCAGGCGCATTCATCCACTCGCTAGCTATCTGGACCGTTAATGGCCAGAGGTCGCAGTAGGTACTGGCGGTCTGGCAGTTTAATGGGACTGATTGACACTTGGCCAAACAACAGCTACTACCTTAGCTGCAACGTGGTGTGCCTACCTGTAAAGAAACTTCTGAAGAATCTGAACCCATAACTGCTGTTTTCCAGGCCAGGGACTTCCGACCACAGCCTAATTAACTCACCAACCTACGCTTCGTCGCTTCCAAATTATTTGTAAGAACGAGAGCCTGTGATAAGCTCAGATCCGTACCGCTCAGCTTGCCGTATCCCTGAGAAAAAATCCCGCGGAAGCCCCGAAGTACGGACGCGAATAGAAAGGGGTTTTTCTTTTTTTTGGCTTTTGTTTTCTTTTTGAAACGGCTTTTTCATTTTCTTTGGTTAATAACTCCCGCGGGTGAATAGCGGCCGCGGTATGAAATCCAAGAAACGGGGGCGGTTGGGACTTTTTGAATTTTTGCGCGCGTGCCCAAGCTCCGATTTCTTCGCGCGTCTCGCATCCCCGTTTCTTGCTTTGCATCCTCGCGCCATCTTCCCTTCTTGCTGCGCGCATTTCCCCCATGCAGGACTCTTCGTCTCCCCCTACGCCCAGCTTGATCCTTGCCCCGTCTTCCTCCGCGAAGCGATTGGCTGCGTAGTTGGGATGCTCGGATCAATGTGGAAAGCGGGAAACCGCGCACCACTGGGACGAACACCCCAATCACGTAGCCATGCAATCCCGCGGGTCGAACCCTCGAACTCCCCACCTCTCTCTCCTGTCCTGCTCATCTAYACCCTGCGCTGCCCGCACCTCGCGCTGTTAACCCGCCGCCTCCCGCGCTATAAATTTGCGCAACCCTCTCCTCTCCTCGTCTTTGATCTCGGCTGCAATGCTGCGCGAGCTATGCGCGAGAGTTCGCGGCGCCGAACAGGCTTGACGAGCCCAAGGACGGGCGGAGTGACGACGTGGGGTGGACCCCGCAGCAGTCTCGGGGCGAAGCAGTCGGAGGGACCGAGCAGTGGTGGGGATTGGACGCCGGCCGCGGCAGGGCCTTGTGGCTATGGTGGTCGGTGGTCTTGGGAAGTTTTGAAGGCTGCGCCTGGGGGCAGCAGTTAATTGAAATTTTTGTGTACAACAAGAACTCGCTTTTATCTCAATTGCTGCTTTGTCTCTGCCTATCGTGTGTGTGAAGCCCCGAGTGATGGGAGCTGGTTATGCGCATGAGTGACGTCGAAGGTCCATGGATGATTAGATGTCCTGTCAACTTGTTGATTGCATGCATGTATGTGTGTATGTACTTGTTCGGGTGGGGAAGGGGAAAACTGAACTGGGGGACCGTCTGCTTAAGTGTGTTGATCCGGTTGTTCCCCTCCCCTCCGTGACCTTTCCCGCGCTCTCGCGTGGTCTTGGTGTAACTCTCTCTCTCTTCCTCTCTTTTTGATCGCCTTCCTTTTGAACTAACAGTCATCGCCTTTTAGAGCTTCTCGTCTACGTACCGGTGACGTCAACCGCCTGCGTCCGTGCGGACAGTCGACGCCCCCGCCAAGGGGAGAAAGCTTAGATTTCGTCATCCTCCCCCTACGCACCCACTTTCAAGAGAGAAGAGTTGCGACGAATGTTGCATGGATTCGGTGTTGGTCCGGATGACCGGGAACGCGGGATCTTGCCCGTGTTCATCACGTACGGTGACGCACCTCCAATCGTCTCATCTCCCTACCGACCTTCCCCATCGCAGATGACGACAGCGTCTATTGCGATGCGGACGTACGACGCGCGCTGAGGCGGACGGAGCAAGTGTGTTGGTAAGACCCGCCTCGAGCTTGTGAGATAAGGGGGAACGGGTTTGTTCTGATTGATCGGTTTGATTCCCCGACTCCAATATTGCCTTAAACGGGTTTGACGGTGTTGCCCTGGTCGGCCGCTCACGCCGCGTGGCAGCCGCGGTTTGATTGTCGCTGGTGTCGCCAGGGGGACTCGTGTTCGTGGCGACGGCTGGTCCTGGGTTACGAGGGAGTGACACGTTTCCCCGAGCTTTCCCGTAGTGCGGGGGCGCTGCCCGCGCAATTTCGAATTCAGATGCCGGCGAGTCCTCCCGCCGCTTTACCCTCCCGAAAACGTTCGCGCAGACTCTGTGAGTCCGACGCCGAGGCCTGAAGGCCTCGAACGAACCACCTCCACAGCAAAGACCCGAGGGTTTGGCCACTTTGTGAGGTCGATGATGAGGCCTGAAGGCTTCGAACCCACCTCCTATCCCCCAAACCCGTAACGGCCGAAGTTTTGTCTCCCGCCGCCATGGCCCTCTCCCCTTGAGGCCTTTTTCTGTCCCGATGCATGACGACAGTTGATTTTTGCGGAAACCTTTTTTATTTTATCGTTTCGGAGTAATCCGACCCCCACGAGACTTCGCGGCGACAGTTCGACTCCGAGGAAAACCTTTGGCACAAAACGAGGGCCTCCCGTTCCGTCCGGGAGACTCAACCCTTACGGCCAAAAATCCTCGGCCACGCCCCTCCTAAAACTCTGATCGGCGACCCCGTACGGGACACTGGAAGGGGGCGTGAGGCTGGTATTAGAGCTGATTCGTTTCGGCTCCGAGGTTTTCCTACGATGATTACCCTGTTTTAAAGTTTCTCTTTTTTCCTTTTTGATCTTTTCACTAGAATTTTCGCATTTTTGAGTAGGCTGGCTCCCCGTCGCCGGAGGCCTTCGAATAGCAATCAGAACCGAGCGAGAGGCTGGGCTCGAAACCCGCCTCCCGCAATGGTGGAACCCGAAATCGGGGGTGAAAACGACGGTAACAACCACGCGGGGATGGCCAATCATCCCCTATACTTTGTACCTCCTCCCTCCGAAGTTCCCATTTTTTCTAAAGATGACACCCATCCTCGCACCTGGCTAGCTGCCTTGAAAGCCCAGGGCTGGTCGGACCAGTTGCTCCGAGAACGAATTCCCGAAAGGTTAGCCGGAACCGCTTTTGAGTGGTACGGACAAAACCCCTTCACTAATTGGGCAGCCTTCCATAGGAAATTCCTCGATAGATTTGATCACATCGCACCAGGCCAATGCCTCCGTTTAATAAAGGAATACACACAGCAGCCTCGGGAGACCTTGGCTAGATATGCTGAACGTTTTACGTACCTTGCTGAACGCTCCGGGGTGGATGAGAAAATGGTACGGACTGATTTCGTCAGAGGACTGTCAGATTTTCGTCTGCGGAAAAAGATCCGCAAGAAATGCAACCCTATAGAACATACCCTGACGGAGCTAATTCAGTACGCAACTAAATACGGGAAAGAAAATTATGATGTGGGCCTGGACTCGGAATCCGACGAAGATAACATACGGGTGTTCGACGCAATAGCTACTCCGCTACGGCACGAATGTTCGAAGATCGCTTCGGGTTGGGTCCGGCTAAAAAGGGCTCGGATCGGAAAGCTTCTTCCTCTGCTTCGGCCTCCCGGCGCCCTAGTCAAACGCAAGGAGGCCGGGGCGAGGAAGAAGTATCCATGAAAGAGGTCGCGACCTAACTAGTTACGGTAGTAGCCCCATTGACGGAGTTTGTTCAAGGTCTGCAACGGCAACGCATAGCCACCGCACAACGGCAACTATGGCTGTCGGAGCCCCTATGATAAGACCGGCCGTGGCCGGGGCCGTCCCACCCCTACGCTGTTATAATTGTAATCAGCCAGGCCACCTTGCGAAAGATTGTCCGAAACCTCCTCGAACTCAGGGCGGGCCCACCGAACCTTCCCCAATCCCGCTGGCTGCTCCCACCACTGCAGGACAGGGGAGGGTAGCCACGGTAATGGACACAGGAACGACGGAGATGGTGACCCCTGCGGCCACTGAGATAGGACCCGATGAGTATATGGCGGCAGCGATGTTCGAACCCGGGACCATCGGAGTGATACGTCATGTCCAACGGATTACCGAGGAAAGCAACCTGGACCAGGATTCGAAGATATTGCGGTACCTGGTCCTGAATACAAGGATGGCCATATCGACGTATTGGATGCCTTGAAGGCTCTGCATCTTCGGATCCCCATCCCTATTCCATATCTGCTAACAATTTCCGAAGCGGCTAACGAAAAGTTGATCGAACGGTGCCTCAAAAACAGGCGCCGATTCGAGGAAAGTCGAAAGGGCAAAAAGTCGGTCCTACGGAACCCACCCACCAACGAGGAGTCACAGCCCTCGACCTCAAAGGTGCACGAAGCCAACCGGATAGGGATGATCCAGACCGTCGATTCCGCCTCGGAAAAAACCGAGGTATTCCTCCGGGCCTATCCTATAACCTGGAAAAGCGTAGAGTGTGACTGTGAGGTCCGGGGAAACCCCTCGGTCGCCATCCTAGACTCGGGATCGTCGACGGTCGCCATTTCTTGGAGATTGACAAAACAGTTGGGGAGGGAAAGATAGGTCCAGCCCCTCCGACTGGATGAACTGTATATATCCGCTACGGAGGACAGTATTCATTGTAAAGGTCGAATAACGAACATGCCTATACGGGTGGGGCGGGTGCATTGTTTGTGTGACGTGATCGTGCTGGATGTACAGGCGTATGATGTTCTGCTAGGCATTCCGTGGCAGGCGGCGGTCGGAGCGCGAATGCACTTCGACAGTTGTAAGGTGGTGCTCACATCGGCCCACCCCAAACCCCAAACGATACCAATGAGACTGGCGGTGCGCATGCGCATCCAACCGGCGCCTCGCCTCACCACGAAAGCCCATCAAATCAACATGATCCGACGCCTGTCACCAGACGAAAACGAACCCTCGATGGAAACTAACGAGACTGAGGTACCCGATCGATATCCGATCCGAATTCAGGATCGGTGGCGCCATTCGTGGCGGCGAGAACCACTGGAAATCGTTCGGAGCGAGTCCAATTGGTCGCACGCGTTCTCCTCCGTGGTGCAGGGGGAACCCATGCTGAGGGTGTCCCGAATAGCTGACCTTTCGGAACCCCCTGCGTCCTTATATCTCAAGACGGACCCCCTACCTGAAAGATTTACCGAGCTGAGGGGGCTGTGTGATTTATCTTTTCGACCCCCACGACCCCTACTCACGAATGAAAAAGTCGCGATACTCCTAAAAGAGGGGGTGTCGTTTCAACCCCGAACAAGGGAGTATCGGTGGGGACCGAGGGAACTGGCGCAGGCCTTTTCRGTAGAACCCTCGACCGAACCCGAACTGGATAGTGACAGTGACATGGAAAGCGAGCCGATGAGTTCGACGGACAGTCAACTTATTGCGACGGTCCTTTCGGCGAAAACCGACAACTCTTTGTTTGGGCCCTCGCCCGATGCCAACGCGGCGGTCCCCACGGTTCCGACGACGGTCTCCTTTCCTAGAGGAACCGTAGAAGTTCAGTTACCAGACCGTGTTCCGAACGAATACAAACGCCTCCTCTTGGCGGTTATACGGGCCTATCCTAAGGCCGTCAGTATTCAGGACCACGACATACGACCAACCCCTTTGATACAACACGCGATTGACACCGGGGATCACGCCCCGATACATTGCCGACCGTACCAATATTCCCTTAAAGAAAGACAGCTGGCCTTGGAAAGGGTACGGGAATTCGAGCGGTTGTGGTGGGTCGAACCATCGCTGGGACCGTGGTCTTTTCCCGTGGTCCTCGTGCCAAAACAAAATGGTTCGGTCCGGGTATGTATCGACTACCAAAAATTGAACTCCATCACTACCAAAGATGTGTATCCCTTGCCGCGAATCGATGATTTGTTCGATGCTATCGGGGCCGCTCGAATCTTTTCCAAGTTCGATATCCGACACGGTTTTCACCACGTCGCAGTCCGACCGGAGGACCGACCCAAAATCGCTTTTGTCCTATTTGAGGGCACGTGGCAATGGGTCCGGTGTCCCACGGGAATTTGTAACGCCCCTGCAACGTTTCAGTGGGCCATGAATATGGCCTTCGCTCAGTTCGTTAACAAAACCCGACTAACCCAGCCCCTGATCAATTTCTACGTGATTGTGTACATGGATGATATTTTGGTCTTTTCAAAAACACACGAGTACCACGTGGAGCACATCGAGTGGGTTTTGCATGCACTGAAAGATGCGGGGTTCAAAGTGGCCTCGGAGAAAAGCGAGTTCTTCTTGTCAGAGATCTCATTCCTGGGGTACATCGTTACGATCGAGGGACTAAAACCGGATCCGAGGAAGGTGGCAGCAGTTCAAAAAGCCCCGACGCCGGTCACACTCACCCAGGTTCGGGCTTTTCTGGGGCTGCCATCCTATTACCGACGCTTCATCAAGGGGTTTGCCAATGTAGCGAAGCCCCTCACGAACCTGCTAATAGATGTGTATAAGAGACAGTGGGGCTGCCATCCTATTACCGACGCTTCATCAAGGGGTTTGCCAATGTAGCGAAGCCCCTCACGAACCTGCTAAAGAAAGAGGAGCAGCTGATCTGGACGCCGGAATGCGAAGCGGCGTTTCAGGCATTGAAGGCTCTGACATCTGCTCCTGTGTTGGCGCGTCCCGACCCGACAAGACCATTCGCACTGTACACCGACTGGCAGCTGCAGGCGATATCGGCGGTGCTGATTCAGCATGGGAAGGACGGAAGGGAGCACGTCATTGAGTATGCGTCCAAGACGCTGAGCCAGGCGCAGACTAATTACGAAGCGTGCAAAGGCGAATGCCTGCCGGTGGTGTGGGGGATTCAGCATTTCCGACCGTATCTCTACGGCCAGAAATTTGTGCTGGTAACGGATCATCAGCCACCGCTGTCCCTGCGCAACAACACAGACTACACGGGGATGCTAGGAAGGTGGGCGGTGCGTCTGCAGGACTATGACTTCAACATCCGCCACCGTACCACGCGTCAGCATGGTAACGCCGATGGATTGACGCGCCTCCTACCACCCAACAAGTGTCCCGCTAACGAGCGACTCATTCCGTGGAGGCCAGAAGTCGCGGCGACGAAACCGCACTACGGGGAGCTACACGTGCTGCGTAAGGACGACGCCCGAGTCCGGAATGGAGGTTTCATCGGAGATGGCAGACGCTATCTCTTTGCCCTCATCCAACTCCCTCGCTCTCTCGTCTTTCCCCAACTCGTCCTCTGAAACACATCTAAGTCCCTGTTTCTTCTGAACCTTGCCTATGATCCCAGACCAAGAGGGGTCACATCCGGGAGGGCCCAGTTTTCTTTTATGGGTACAGTGTAGTCAGTGTCATACGGTCAAATCTCACGAACAGTGCGTTAGATACTGAAGTGAAAAGACCTGGGTCTGTCCCAACTGTAGAACGGACCAAGTCCCTAACGAGAAGCGGTATCTGGACACTAGAACAACCGACGGATTCGCGCCAAGTGCCCCGACGGGCAGAAGTCTGGACGGACCTTCTATTGCTACGGAGGCTGTCAGGCGACTCGCTGTCAGAACTTACCAAAGCCGAGAGGCGAAGAGTCACGGAGCGGGCGCAGGACTATCGTTGGCAGGGCCCGAAGTTACAAAAACGAAAGGTCGATGACGACGGAGAGTCTAACTGGTTGACGGTTCCACACCCTCTCGCTAGGTTCGATTGGACACGCGCCGCTCATGAAGAGGATGCGGTCCATTTCACGGTCAAATACACGAAAAAAGCCATCGAAAAGAACGGATGGTACTGGTCGGGAATTCGGAAAGATGTGAAATACATCGTTCAGAATTGCCCGGCCTGCGCGGCGGACAAGGCGCCGGTACAGATGCCTCGGACGATGGTGCCCACTCGGGTAGAGCGCCCCTTTCAGAGGGTTAGCATCGATACGACGGATATCAACGTTCCGAGAGGCCCTGATCGATCAGGGAGAACTCAATGTTCTTTTAGTGGCCGTCGATCATTTTTCGAAATGGATCAAGGCATACCCTATGCCCAGCCGGAATTCGCAGGAGGTAGCCTGGTACGTAAACCGATTTTTGTGCATGCATCTAGACGTAGAAGAGGTACACATGGACAATGGGTCGGGTCGAAATTTCAAGGCGAAGTAGAATGTCACCTAGTCCGAGCGGACGTTAAGATTATCTACTCGTCGGGGCATTGGCCTCAAGCCAACGGCCTGGCAGAGAATGCCAACCGACTGATTAAGACCGCCCCTAGACGGAATATCACTGCGGGAGACACCCGGCCCTGGCCGGTCATTGTCGATCACATCTTGGCCGTATATCGGGCTACCCCACACAGTAGTACTGGGGTGTCCCCCTTTCAACTGAGAACCAATAGTGTCCCTCGGGTGCAATTGTCCCCCTTAGTAGGTACGGAAGTTAGAGCAACACGGGCCCAGAATCGAGACAAGGCCCGCCACTACATGGACTTAATGGCTAGGGTCTATCCCCCGTTAGCTCGCCGTCGATAGCAGGCCGTAGATCGGACCCATCAATGGCAAATCCGTGACTACGAGTATCGCCACGCGTCGACGGGACCACTGCCCCGCTATAAAGTTGGGGACTTGGTGCAGGAACAAAAATCTGCGCGCTCCTCCAAGATCCACCCGCGCTACACAGGCATTTACCAGGTCACGGAAGTTGGCACATAGGGACAGCACTCCGTGAAGCTGATTCCCCGTCACAACTCCAAGGCCCGACCGCTGACACAGCACACGGCTGCGCTGCAGCCTTTCCAGTCATCACTAGGTCCCCTACGGACCCCCGCTCCTGCGAGATCACCCTCTCCTTCTTCATTCTCATCCTCCTCCTTTTCCCGATCTTCCTCGTCCGTTGGTGCTGAAAGTTTCAGGGAGCAGGATGAACCATCGCCAGCCGGAGCATGAGCCCCTCGACCCGAGTATTCATTGAGTTCCGCACACTCCAGGTGACACCCAACTTCGTGCACAGTGTGGCCACCTTCATCGGAGACTTGACGATCCTACCGCAGCCGAATTGGGAGCCGGCGCGCAGCTTTGTGCGCGAATACGCGGTAGAAGCGGCCAGATCAGTGGCCAAATTGCAAGGACGGGGGGGCCACCGATTCACAGCCCACGAGGTGCTGCTGCGTAGGGCAGAGGACGGACCGATTGCGTTGGTGCCGCAGCTCCCCGCACTTCTCCCTCCCGCTGCTCCTCTCAACTTCCAAGCTATTCCCCATGTCCCGTACTAAATGCCTCCCTTCTTCTCCTACACCACCTTCCCCTACCAGCTCACGGAGGGCCCTTATCCTATGCGCGAGTTCTCGTTGCTTTGCGATCGGCTGACGAATGCAGGGGTGTACGTGGACGTAACGCAGTTGCCTGGTCGGGAGACGACCCGAGTATTCATTGAGTTCCGCCCGCTCCAGGTGGCACCCAACTTCGTGCACAGTGTGGCCACCTTCATCGGAGACTTGACGATCCTACCGCAGCCGAATCGGGAGCCGGCGCGCAGCTTTGTACGCGGTAGAAGCGGCCAGATCAGTGGCCAGATTGCAAGGACGGCGGGGGCCACCGGTTCACAGCCCACGAGGTGCTGCTGCGTAGGGCAGAGGACGGACCGATTGCGTTGGTGACGCAGCTCCCCGCGCTTCTCCCTCCCGCTGCTCCTCTCAACTTCCAAGCTATTCCCCCTGTCCCGTACTAAATGTCTCCCTTCTTCTCCTACACCACCCTCCCCTACCAGCTCACGGAGGGCCCTTATCCTATGCGCGAGTTCTCAAAATACTTGGAGCTAACTGACGTGGAGCCGCTGCCCTTCACCGACGAAGACGCGTGGGAGTTGCACGATGCACTGTACAAGTCGATGGCACTGGGGATGTTCCGGTTCTTCGTGGATCACGAACACCACGCTATCGGGGAGCACTTCGTTGTTTACTACGTCATCATGTGGCCCAAGCCAGCGGAGAAGGAAGGGACGGTGGCGCTGTACCCCTTCGCCCAGCTCCAGACAATTGATCCGGGATTGCTGGAGCTCATACATCTTGAGCTCCTCTCCATTGCGCAAGTTATCGCGAGCGAGGAGGAGGAGATCCAACCACGATTGCGGACAGCGACGGCCCCGCGGAGAACGTACAATGCGGTCATCATCCCGGTTTACATTGCGCAGCGCGCGGAGAGATTGGAGGACTTCCCAGAGGAAAAGTCGTTGCGTCCTCCCTCGTCGTATTCTCGACCAGCGCCACCGAAGGCCCCCAAGAAGACGCCGAAGAGGAAGAGACACCACCCATCGCCAGGAGCGCAAGGCAGCAGGATCGGCGGCGGCGAGGAGGTGATTCAGTCCGCGCGTACGCGGATTCCTGACCCTGTGCCTAGGAGTGCGGTGTCGCTCGTTAAGGAGACTATCGTGCCATCGCCGCCCGTTCTGCGTGTGCCCGATCTCAATCTTGATGGAGTCGGGCCATCATCAGTAGCAGCAACCGGAGGAGGAAGCCAAATGGGATTTCCTGATCCCATATCCAGACCCCCCGTCCTCGCGGGACCTCCCCGTTCCCGCCAGCCACCCCGGGGTGCCCCGGTCATTGACATTAGTAGTTCATCCGAGCCGGACGGTCCACGTTCCCGCCAGCCACCTCGGGGTGCCTCGGTCATTGACATTAGCATCCGACCGAGGTGGACTTCATGGTGGAGACCGCCACCATCAAGCTCGAGGCCATCGCGGGGGCGCCGCGCCCTGATCCAGCGTGGGAGCCATATCTGACACCCCCTTTTCAAGGGTGTATTGCGGCGCGATTGGCTGGGACGCTCGTCTACGAGACCAGGCAGCGTCCCAATGCGATGTACCACTTCCTGGTCTTCGCGGCGCAGAAGCGGGAGCGGCAGCCTTACACCGAGACTCATGTGGTAATGACGGGTCCAGGGCCCCGATCGGTGCGCAAGCGGGTAGTGCGAACGGTGGCGGATGTGGCGCCCCGTGTCCTCTCTCATGTGCCAGGGGCTTTCCTTTACCCCTCATTCGTCCAGCATCACTTCCATGAGGAAGATGCGCCGACAACTCCTGCGGCAATGGCCGCTTTTCTTCCACCTATTCCGCCCCCTCTCAATCCCGACATAGATCACTTCCTCTAATCACCCTCGTCTACCTCTCCCCTGTCCTCTCCTTCTCTTCTTTTCCTTCTCCTTTTCCGGATCTAAAGCTCGCGCGACAATACGCGCTATACCGATCGGGCCAGAAGACGATGAAGGGGCCGCCCGATCGAATGTATACTATGGGAGGAGGCGATGGAGGATGCAGGATGCATCCACGTAGATTAGGAAGATGATCGGGCCAGATGACGATGAAGAGGCCGCCCGATCATCCAAGATCTGATGACATCAGTAGTCAGGAGACTGCTAATTTTTCGGAACCCCCTGCGTATCACAAATGTGATAAGCTCAGATCTGTACCGCGCGGCTTGCCATATCCCTAAGGAAAAAACCCGCGGAAGCCCCGAAAGTACGAACGCGGATAGAAAGGGATTTTTTTTTCTTTTTGCTTTTGTTTTCTTTTTGAAACGACTTTTTCATTTTGTTTGGTTAATAACTCCCGCGGGCGAACAGCGGCCGCGGTATGAAATCCAAGAAACGGGGGCGGTTGGGACTTTTTGAATTTTTGCGCGCGCGCCCAAGCTCCGATTTCTTTGCGCGTCTCGCATCCCCGTTTCTTGCTTTGCATCCTCGCGCCATCTTCCCTTCTAGCTGCGTGCATTTTCCCCATGCAGGACTCTTCATCTCCCCCTACGCCCAGCTTGATCCTTGCCCCGTCTTCCTCCGCGAAGCGATTGGCTGCGTAGTTGGGATGCTCGGATCAATGTGGAAAGCGGGAAACCGCRCACCACTGGGACGAACACCCCAATCACGTAGCCATGCAATCCCGCGGGTCGAACCCTCGAACTCCCCACCTCTCTCTCCTGTCCTGCTCATCTAYACCCTGCGCTGCCCGCACCTCGCGCTGTTAACCCGCCGCCTCCCGCGCTATAAATTTGCGCAACCCTCTCCTCTCCTCGTCTTTGATCTCGGCTGCAATGCTGCGCGAGCTATGCGCGAGAGTTCGCGGCGCCGAACAGGCTTGACGAGCCCAAGGACGGGCGGAGTGACGACGTGGGGTGGACCCCGCAGCAGTCTCGGGGCGAAGCAGTCRGAGGGACCGAGCARTGGTGGGGATTGGACGCCGGCCGCGGCAGGGMCTTGTGGCTATGGTGGTCGGTGGTCTTGGGAAGTTTTGAAGGCTGCGCCTGGGGGCAGCAGTTAATTGAAWTTTTTGTGTACAASAAGAACTCGCTTTKATCTCMATTGCTGCTTTGTCTCTGCCTATCGTGTGTGTGAAGCCCCGAGTGATGGGAGCTGGTTATGCGCATGAGTGACGTCGAAGGTCCATGGATGATTAGATGTCCTGTCAACTTGTTGATTGCATGCATGTATGTGTGTATGTACTTGTTCGGGTGGGGAAGGGGAAAACTGAACTGGGGGACCGTCTGCTTAAGTGTGTTGATCCGGTTGTTCCCCTCCCCTCCGTGACCTTTCCCGCGCTCTCGCGTGGTCTTGGTGTAACTCTCTCTCTCTTCCTCTCTTTTTGATCGCCTTCCTTTTGAACTAACAGTCATCGCCTTTTAGAGCTTCTCGTCTACGTACCGGTGACGTCAACCGCCTGCGTCCGTGCGGACAGTCGACGCCCCCGCCAAGGGGAGAAAGCTTAGATTTCGTCATCCTCCCCCTACGCACCCACTTTCAAGAGAGAAGAGTTGCGACGAATGTTGCATGGATTCGGTGTTGGTCCGGATGACCGGGAACGCGGGATCTTGCCCGTGTTCATCACGTACGGTGACGCACCTCCAATCGTCTCATCTCCCTACCGACCTTCCCCATCGCAGATGACGACAGCGTCTATTGCGATGCGGACGTACGACGCGCGCTGAGGCGGACGGAGCAAGTGTGTTGGTAAGACCCGCCTCGAGCTTGTGAGATAAGGGGGAACGGGTTTGTTCTGATTGATCGGTTTGATTCCCCGACTCTAATATTGCCTTATACGGGTTTGACGGTGTTGCCCTGGTCGGCCGCTCACGCCGCGTGGCAGCCGCGGTTTGATTGTCGCTGGTGTCGCCAGGGGGACTCAAGTGGCGACGGCTGGTCCTCGGTTACGAGGGAGCGACACGTTTCCCCGAGCTTTCCCGTAGTGCGGGGGCGCTGCCCGCGCAATTTCGAATTCAGATGCCGGCGAGTCCTCCCGCCGCTTTACCCTCCCGGAAACTTTCGCGCAGACTTTGTGAGTCCGACGCCGATGCCTGAAGCCCTCGAACTAACCACCTCCACAGCAAAGACCCGAGGGTTCAGCCACTTTGTAAGGTCGATGATGAGGCCTGAAGGCTTCGAACCCACCTTACAATGATGAGGCCTGAAGGCTTCGAACCCACCTCCTATCCCCCAAACCCCTGACGGTCGAAGTTTTATCTCCCGCCGCCATGGCCCTCTCCCCTTGAGGCCTTTTTCCGTCCCGATGCATGACGGCAGTTCATTTTTGCGAAAACCTTTTTGATTTTATTGTTTCGGAGTAATCCGACCCCCACGGGACTTCGCGGCGACAGTTCGACTCCGGGGAAAACCTCTGGCACGAAACGAGGGCCTCCCGTTCCATCCGGGAGACTCAACCCTTACGGCCAAAAATCCTCGGCCACCCCCCTCCTAAAACTCTGATCGGCGACCCCGTACGGGACACCGCGAGGGGGCGTGAGGTTTGCGTATGACAAGCCACTCTCCTAGACTGTAGAGGATTTGTGAATAAACCCTAAACCACATGAATATTGAAAATGATATAGCAATTGTAAAACAGGAAAACTCAACAGAATAGCCATGATTTTGAGTAACCAGTGACTTTTTACGAGCGGCGGGAACCTCTAGTGGAACTCGACATGGGGCTTGAGACTAGGATCTGGGGCTTGGGACTGCGATATGGGGCTCAGGGCCCAGACCTGGGACTGGGGACTGAGATCTGGGACTCAGGACTGAGACCTTGGAACCTGGGATGCGGGACCGGGACCCGGCACCTCAGGATTGAGACCTCGGATTCAGGACTCTGTGGATCCTTTCAAATCCATAGCAATATATTTGAAATGGTTCGCTAAAATCTGTTCGATAACCAAAATTTGTTTGCGACGGGAACCTCTAGTGGAACTCGACATGGGGCTTGAGACTAGGATCTGGGGCTTGGGACTGCGATATGGGGCTCAGGGCCCAGACATGGGACTCGGGACTGAGATCTGGGACTCAGGACTGAGACCTTGGAACCTGGGATTCGGGACCGGGACCCGACACCTCAGGATTGAGACCTGGGACTCAGGACTCTGTGGATCCTTTCAAATCCATAGCAATATATTTGAAATGGTTCGCTAAAATCTGTTCGATAACCAAAATTTGTTTGTCAGCGTAAATTTGTTTGTCAGCGTGCGCCAAAGGATGCGAGCGATGTGTTGTTGTTTCAAGTTTTCACAAAACGTGTGTTTCTCACACTGTCTTGGGGTGAGGGTGACGTTATGAATGTATTGGTGGTTTTCAATATGAAATGAGAGAGGGTTTGATCTCACTATCTTGGGGTGAGGATGACGTCATCTGTGTATTAGCGGTTTTCAACATGAAATGAGAGAGGGTTTGAACCCGCATTCCAACTCAGATTTAACCTCCCTCAACGAGAAGACCACACGACTGAAGGCCTCGCCGCACCACTGTCGAAAATGCGATTTTCTACAGTTCCTCTTCGCCACACCGGCTGTCGAAGTCGTAGACGGGAAGAAAATTTGCAAGTAAGTTGTCAGAGAATACTTCTCGACACCTCCTTCCAAAAGTTGTTGTTGAATCCCCAACCTGCTACTCTGATGCTTTCGACACTCCTCGGCTGCGCAAGGTCGGGATGGACTGATGCTTGTCGTACCCTCAGGCGCGTTCGTCTTTTTCCATCTTGCTTTCACAAGTGCGTGCACTCTACAGTGCTGTGTGGCGAAGGGGGGCCAAACTGTCGAATGGAGGCTGTCGAACTTGTTCTGACAGCCGTCGAATTTTTCGGCCTTTCGACTGAGTACCTGAGTATTAATACTCAGGTACTCAGGCCCTGAGTACCTGAGTATTAACTGGATTGGACAATGGCCCATGACAAGGAATCCAGGGAGCAATGGGGACAAAAAAGGGCAATTGCCAATTGGATAAAAATATTGCGCGATGATGGCGGCGCTGATTGAATCATTGAAACCAATAAAAAAGAAGTCCCACCAAGGCGAGGGAAACACCAATCGGTAGCTTTCAACAAACAACAAGAGAAAATCATTTCAGTTGCTAGGAACTAGTAACCGTCTTCACCCGAATAGAACGGCCGGGCATTATAGTTGTGTATGTAGGGCAACTTTCAGTCCAGATGCAGCTATAATGATGGGGCGTTGTATTCGGGTGACAACGCCACTCCAGAACCCCATGGACGCATAGCAGTCGGCAGACATATACAGAGGAAGCCAGTCTAGAACCCCAGGACAAAAATAAATCACCGGGCTAGCTTAGGCAGTGGGTGAGGGACAGTACATCCTTCCTCCAGGACGTAATCAATGGCCCGTCCACTTGGGCCTCTCAACCATAATGGGCAGTAGCAAGCTACTAGCAACCTGCATGACTGAGTGTGGGAGTGTAGTACTTGTTGTAATCCTTTCTGACTTGCCGGTGGAATAGGAACGGGACTCATGCTCCCTAGAATGGACATGGAGCCAGGACAATTATGCCCCTGTTTACAAAACACAACCAAGAAAAAAAAAAAAAGGAAAGAGAGTGCGGGAAGTTAGTCAAGATCAAAGGTGGCAACGATGCGACAATCGTGCTGAAGAAGGCCACGGGCCAAGAGGTTGAATACAACAATGGGTATGGTGCGACGCCCTTGTACAGGCCAGGGGGTGGGGTGACCCCCCTTGAACAGCCCAGCGGTCGTGGCGGCCCCCTTGTACAGCCGAGAGGGTGCAGCAACCCATTTTAACAGCCCATCGGGTAAAACCACCTTGTACGACCCAGGAGGTGTGGTGACACCCTTGAGAACCCCGAAGGGGTGTGGCAAACCCCCTTGCACAGCCAAAGGTTAAGCACAACCATTTTTTGCAAAGNACCCAGGAGGTGTGGTGACACCCTTGAGAACCCCGAAGGGGTGTGGCAAACCCCCTTGCACAGCCAAAGGTTAAGCACAACCATTTTTTGCAAAGGGCGAGATTACAGAATGGGGCCTTGACGGAAGTTGACGACCCTACCGTCAAGATACCCCTCTCATANAAGGTTAAGCACAACCATTTTTTGCAAAGGGCGAGATTACAGAATGGGGCCTTGACGGAAGTTGACGACCCTACCGTCAAGATACCCCTCTCATACCCCTATAATTGGAAAACTGTTACAGGCGGTCAATCCTAACGGTAGGGTCATCTAGGCCCCCGAGGAGGAGCAATGAATGTTGTCTGTAACACGTCGTCCTTTTTTTTGTTTCCCCCTTATCTTCCTTGCCAGGGTCCCTCACTGAAAGGGGTGATACGGGCATCCCCTGCTCGTGGGGCCTCACGTGAAGGCCCCGTGTATTGGTTTTGGTGGGATGCTGCACCTGCTGGAAATCGGGTCCAGCGTCCCATTTGAACATTTCAAACCTGTTGTCCTATTGTCTCCTATCCCCTATCCATGAAGGTATAGTGTCGATTTACCATGGAAAAGGCGCCAAACTGACACGCGTGGGCCCTACACCACAACTACCTTCTTCACCCGAATACAACGTACGGTCATTATACCTGTATTTGAGGCATCTTTTAGTCTAGATACAGCTAATCGTCAGCTATAATGCCCGTAGTACGTTGTATTCGGGGGAAGAAGGTAAGTTGAACGAACCCAAAAAGAAAGCATACAACGGGCGTACCTTCTTCTCCCGAATACAACGCACGGTAATTATAGCTCTATTTGAGGTATCTTTCAGTCTAAATACAGCTATAATGACCGTAAGTTGTAGTCGGGGGAAGAAGGTAGCTCAGTTTGTACACCCATGAACTGTTGAAATACAGCCCTGAGTTCGAATCCAGACGTAACCAGATGACCAAAACCATTCTACCGGGGAGGGGTCTATTCAATGATGATATCTCAAGGCCATTGCCCTTTCAAAAATACGGAAAAAAACAGCTCTATCATTGTTACCAGCTTCCCATTAACACGCAGAGCTCTCTCTCTCTCTCTCTCTCTCAATGCCAGAAACATATAACCATGGTGAACCCGCAAGGCAGCCACCAACAGCCGCTGCGCTTCCTGTGAAGGATCTAAGACTAAGCTGTCCGCGCATTTGCTAGACATGAGCTTGTAGGTGCTCCCCCCCAGTGCACTCACACACACACAACCACTGACAACAGAACTAGTAAAATACTAAAATGCTGCAGTGAAACATGTAAACCTATAAAAAAAATTCCACAAGGCGAGCACCAAGCAGAAAGACAAAACCACAATCTCACAATCTGCCAAAGTTGGGAAAAGCCCTGAAGGACAGCAGAACCTCTACTGCGGGAAGGGCCCCCCAAGACACCCTGGTTTTGAACCACCAGTCTACGCCTTTCCTCTTGGCGCCGTCAGACTTTTTGATTGAGTAGCCTCGATCCTTGTTAAATGACCAAGTTTAAGAAAGCTCTTCTTTTTTTCTTTCTTTTTCCGGGCTCGTAATTGTTACAGAAATATAAAATTAAACATCCTCGTCTCCGCCACCATGTGTCCCAAAAAACAAAAAGCAGCCTATGGGAACCTGTTTGCATTTCAACACCCTTCATCCATGTACTCAGTCTCTTGTGCTCATTCATATGGAGTATTATGGAATATCCGATTATGTTCATTTTCGCAGTGCCACCATACAGAGCGTGCAATACACATTGGAGAACATGCTCACCACCACAAAAGGGAGTACAGTCGTACCTCACTCGCTATTTCCACCTCATTCCACCCCACCATACCGTACTCCAAATTCTCGGCAATTCTCCATCCTCTGGCCATATCTCGAGTGAACATGTAGGCACCCAAACCTGCACAGTGCACAGAGACATACACACCCCACTCCACCTCTCCTCTCCTCTCCTCTCCTCCCCACCCCTCCTCCCCTTACCCCTGCGGCCTGCCCTTGCCAACCCAAACTCAAAGGAAGACAAATACAAGTGTGCCCCCCTCTCCCCCCACGACCACCACACACACACACACACACACACACACACACACACAGTGTGACAGCTCGTCAGAGAAAACAAACACTGACGCCAACCAAACAAGCAGCAGTCCTAAACAAGCAGAGTGATGGTCGCGGGGTACCGGAAATAGAGCTGTAATTAAACCCACTGGTTAACCTTGGTGAAGCTCTTTGTGGCAGGAATTGAAAACCCGCACAGCAAAGCTGGAAATAGGTGGGCGAATCGCTCCTATCGGATATGCAAGAATTAAAGGTACTAAGCCCTTCGCCTGTCTCTTATACACATCTAGATGTGTATAAGAGACAGGTACTAAGCCCTTCGCTCATGTTAAGCCAATGAAAAGCCATCATGATGGAGTCCAGCTGTCCAAGCGACTTCTTCCGACCTTTCCATTTTGTCCGTGGTACAGTGGTAGTGCTTTCGCATTACATCTTAAAGTTTTGTGTACTAATTCTGCCAACCTTTTGCAATGTTTCAGGGTAGATTCACACTCGTACTTTTGCGGACGCATCGGACTTCAATCACAGTCAGATTCTGTAACACAGAATGACACACAAACCTTACTCGTCTCACCCTTCAGAGTTCAAACCTTACTCAGGCTACACCGTGCGCACAAACAAGCCCAAGAAGGGATTCCAAGCCAAGACTCCCATGAATGATTTAATTTATGCCCGGTGCAATCTGCACTCGTCTTGGTCAGACATCTGATAGTTCGAACACAGTCAAACCAGAGTCAGACGTTCTTCGGGACATCCATTAAAATTGGAAGTGCAACGATACAGAGAGAAGGGTAGATTAGCAAATGGCCCCTGCGCTGTCAAGGATGACACACATAAATCGAGAAATGGTCCAAACCAGAGTCAGACGAGCAATGCGCTGCCTGGCGCGCTCCCCTCACAAAGTGCGCAAAATCGCTGAGGTGGCTCCACTTACACGTGAAATCATCGAGGCACGGCTGCCCCCTCATTCCTGCATCACCTGTCTCAAGGAGCGAGCTGTGCGAAATCGTTAACCCTGCCTCATCCATAAGCCATAAACAAGGGGTGCAAATTCATTAAAGCCGCCTGCTCATTCCCCCATGATGAGGCCTCCATTGATGAGATTCAGAGATTCAGATGATGTTCAGAGTTACGTTAGTCCGTTCTGAATTTAGATGTTTCCCTCTACGAATTTTATTTATTTATTATTATTAGTAGTAGTAGTAGTAGTAGTAGTAGTAGTATCATCAGGGCACAAGCTGTATTTTCCTACCCTATTTTCTTCTCTCAAGACTGTGGCTTTCTCACAATTTCTACCTACTACCTACCCCCTATGAACGCCCCCCGACCACGGTCGCTGCGGTCACGACCGTGATTTGCACTCATAGCCAGAGGGGACGTGTTGAGGGTGGGGGTTGCGGATTGGGGTTGCCGAATCCTGACCCCACCCCCTAGAAAAAACAAAAACGATTTCCGGGGAAGGGGGGGGGTTGGCGGGTGAACAACAATTAAAAAGATACATGTATATATATATGTGAATCGTTATTGATTGATTTCCTAGGCTACCAGAGTGGCCCAGGGTCACTAGCCTGGCTGGGCCAGAAAAAATAATTAAAAAAACAAATATTAAAAATTAAAAAAATACTATTTTAATTTTTTGTTTTAAACTCGGTAAAGAATTTCGATGTGACCCTCAAGCAAAAGTTGTTCAGTTTATTTTTCTGCACAACATAGTGCTTTTGTCGGATTTTTTCGAGTTGATTTGTTTTCGTTTTGTTTTTTGCTGGGACCTTCTCTGGTCCTTCCACCGGCTGGCCACTGGGACCCGGGCGGCCCGGCCGGTAGCCTAGTTGATTTATTGATTGATTGAATCTGTATATCTGATTGACTGATTGATTGATTTTTTGATTGATTAATTTGATTTACTTTTTTTATTTTTATTTTTCTGGATTGATTGATTGATTGGTGGGGGAGGGGTCTCCTAACCTGCCCCACCCCCCACCTCCGCACATACACACACACACAAACACACACACACACACACATGCACGCACGCACGTTCATGCACTTTTCTTTTGAGGGGGGGATCAATCAATCAATCAATCAACCAACCAACCAACCAACCAATCACAATCAATCAAGCACAATCAATCAAGCAATCAGGATGTGTGTGTCAAAAACGGGAAAAAAAAAAAGAAAAGAAAAAACATCTTTGTCTTTTTTTTTCATCATTATCTTTTTTTCCCTTTTATCTTTGCATTCG
Source organism: Chara braunii (assembly GCA_003427395.1). Classification (NCBI taxonomy): domain Eukaryota; kingdom Viridiplantae; phylum Streptophyta; class Charophyceae; order Charales; family Characeae; genus Chara; species Chara braunii. The sequence continues at coordinate 440,495 of BFEA01000175.1, read as the reverse complement.
TTGTTAAAAAAAGAACCAAAGAAACACGTGCACCATGTTTATCCCACCAGCAATCAGAAAAAAGTGAAAAAAAAAAATCCCTTTTTTTATTACGTTTCTTTTTATGAAAATACTTGATTGGAGGTTTTTTTAACCAATTGGAAGCACATTTTTCATGTACAAGCGCATTTTCAACACTTCGAAAACTTATCACTCAAAGCTTTAGATACAGCACAACATATTCGCAAGATGCCGCGTTCGTTGAAACGGTTTTCGCCTTTGCAGTAACAGATGCAGATCCCAGGGCTCGATCCCTAGACCTTACCTCACCCGTGTACAGTATCAAGTCGACCCTTGTGTGTTTTGAACTCATGACCTGTGTTTTGATGGTTAACTGTTGGCTGTCGTAGGCCTGTGTAGGTGTCGGGTCTTGAACCGTAGGTCTGTCGAGTAGGGGTCATAGCTGTGCGAGGTCATAGCTGTTGCAACTCCGAAAGGTCAAGATCGTAGCAGTCCGGAAAGGTCAAGTCCGTAGCTGCTACAGCTCTGAAAGGCCAAGTCCACAGACTTTCGGGAGGTCCGGAAGTGGCCTTTCGAGTGTTGCTCACGTTAGGCCAGAGGCAAGAGGGCAAGTGTGTAGTCCAACTTTGCTTAGTCAGCGGTACCCAGTCCCGGCCTCACTTTGTCCAGTCAGCAAGTACCTTGGGGGGCTGTGTGTTAGTCCACAGTGTGTGAGTGAGTGAGTTGTGTGTGTGCGTGGGATATCCAGGGAGATCCAGTGTGGTGTGCATGTGAACAAGTTGGTGGGAACAGTGTAGGATGGGAGCTGAGTAGGCGCTCAGGCGCCATAGCTAATCTGATGCGAGTTTGTATCCGAACTGTGAGTTTTGTGTGGGCGCCTGGCGCCAGTTGGGATTGTCATCGGTTTGCATGCATGCTGAACAGAGAAGAAGCCAAGTCCAATTGCATCGTTTTCTAATTAAAAAAAAAAAAAAAAAAAAGTTAAATAACACTTCTAAATCCGAAGGAAAAAAATATAGGGTTGTAGGGCTTTTCAAACCCTCAACACCTTGGTCTTTGTTTTCTTTTTTTTTTAATATGACAAATTCAGAAAATTCTCGACCGCGTCCTACAGCCCAGGCATTGGCCGGCAGTCGGGATCCTGACCGCAATCCGAGTTTGACCCCAAGGTCATGACCACGGGGTATACATAGCCTACCCCTATCTACTCCCTAGCCTACCCCTATCTACTCCCTAGTCCAATTGCTTTTCTTTCCTTGAAGCCTATCTCTGCACACAAGTCAGGTGGCCCTCAAAGTAAACAACAATCCTCTGGAAAAAAAAAGGAGAAAAAAAAAAGATAGTAATTACTAATAAGTGACTAATAAGTTCTTGGACTCTCGGGAATCCCAAATTCCAACCAATTGCGAAGTTTGGATCCTGAGGTGTCCCCACATCTTGGCTCTGCTGCCTGCAGACAGTCTGTACGCTTTCTACTGTGCATTGGTTACCACTTGCCCTTATGTTTTGGCGGGATCCATGAAGACCGAATAGCTCACGAGCCTTTTGCGCTCTTTTAATCACTGATCAGTGATCAGTATACTTCAAAGATTTCTTAAAGATTTTTTTTTTTTAATAACAATTATAACAAAGCAGACCAACCTTCAAAATAACGGTTTGATAAGCCAGTTATTGGCCAAAAAAAAAAGAAAAGAAAAGAAAAAAGGCCAGTTGTTAGCTGCTGAAATGCAATCACCCACCGTATTGTGTGTCATTTGCAAGCTCCACCACGTCCTCCTCTGTTTGGAACCGGTACAAGGGCGCAACAGGGCCAAATATCTCCTCACTGAATCGGAAGCCAAACACATCATAAAAACCCACACACAGGGCCAGATATCTCCTCACTGAGTCCAAAGCCAACACATACTAACACCACACACCATCTTCATCATTGTCATAATTATCATCGTCATCACCAATCGCGCCCTGTTGTGCACCCATTGATTGATTGGGTCTCTGCATGTTTTTCTTTCACCTGTTCTGCATTTTTGTTTGGGTTTCGCACCCCCTGCTGTTCTGCGTTTTTGTTTGCGTTTTCCCACCCATTTCTGTTCTGCGTTTTTGTTTGGTTTTGCCACCGCCTGCTGTTTCTGCGTTTTTGTTTGTTTTTTTCCCCATCTCTCACACTTCGTAGTACCTGTTTTCATCGGACCTTATGTGACACCCCAGAAATAGAGTTGTGGGGAGTCCCTGCTCTCTGCCATCAGTTCGTGACGGCGAGCCGTGTGTGCACGTGCAGGATTTGAACACGTGACCTGTTGTGAGCTTTTCTTTTTTTTTTTTTTTTTTTTTTTTAACCATGTACCACACCCTGATGATGAATGTATACAAGCTATGTTTTCGGTCCGGTGCAGCCAAAATGAGGGTGCATCGTCTTCGTTGGAAGACGGTAGGCTGCTCCACATGTGTGTCCAATGAGCCTCAATGTGTGCAACCTTCAGGAGTGGATGTGGGTCTCTCTCTCCCAAAACGACCTACCATTACTCCATTCCGTTTTTTGTTAAAGAAAAGTTTGAAAAAAAAGAAAAAGAAAAAAAAAAGTATTCTTCTCTCAATTATACTCAAGGCTCACGCTATCTAAGTACATGTCTAAGCACAGCAACCCATGTCAAAGCGAAGCCAAAATCCAGTACACCCAGGAGCTAACCCCTATCGAGCAATGGCAGGGCCGAAGGCCCTCCGAGAGAACCCAGGATCCTACCAAGGCCGACCGGGGGGGTGGGGCAGGCCAGACAACTATCTCAGCTGATGAGCACCAAGCACGCCGCAGGCGGCTGTGGGGTATTGAACCCACGACCTCCTGAATGCCACTTGCATGCAACACCAGCTGAGATATCCATTCCTCATTTTGAGGGACTAGTGGGGGCAGAAAAAAAGAGGCAGGAACTAAGCCAGGACCCATCACAAATACGCCGTCCTCTCCTATCAGGCTCAGAGCTGAAGATACAGGATCCATCACAAAAAGAGGGGCAGTAAACCACCAGTACATCCGAAGGAGGAGATTGAGCCTCTCCAAAGAAATAGCAGGCCACGAATTGCTGATTCAATTTATCGACGGCTAGTTCATAGCCTCCAAATTCTTAGGAGAGGCTCAATCTGCTTTTTCGGATGAGCTGGTGGTTTAAGGCCAGGACCCATCACAAAGAAGCCGTCCTCCTATACACTGCCAGAAGTGGGGCCTGTATAAAGCTAAAGGATCAATGACAAAGAACCCGCAAGGACGCTGAATCTACGTCGAGTCCTCAGTGCTCCACGTTGAGCCCTCAGTGCTATACGTCGAGTCCTCCGTGCTATACGTTGAGTCCTCCGAGCTCTACGTTGAGTCCTCCCTCCTCAGTGCTCTATGTTGAGTCCTCAGTGCTATATGTCGAGTCCTCAGTGCTATATGTTGAATCCTAGGTGCTCTATGTTGAATCCTCGGAGCTCTACGTCGATTCCTCAGTGCTCCACGTTGAGTCCTCAGTGCTATACGTTGAGTACTCAGTGCTATACGTTGAGTACTCCGTGCTCTACGTTGAGTCCTCATTCCTCAGTGCTCTATGTTGAAACCTCAGTGCTATATATTGAAACATCGGTGCTTGCTGAATCCTCGGTGCTCTACGTCGATTCCTCAGTGCTCCACGTTGAGTCATCGGTGCTATATGTTGAGTCCTCCGTGCTCTATGTTGAGTCCTCATTCATCAGTGCTCTATGTTGAATCCTCATATGCTATATGTTGAGTCCTCAGTGCTCTATGTCGAAATCTCAGTGCTCTATGTTGAGTCCTCAGTGCTATTCGTCGAGTCCTCAGTGCTATACTTTTGAGTCCTCACTCCTCAGTGCTTTATGTCGAAACCTCAGTGCTCTGTGCTCAAGACTCCCTCAAGACTTAAAATACAGTACTTGAAGAGAACTCTTCCTTCCAAGTTCCAATACCACCATCCCCCTTCCCCCATTGTCTCCCACACCCTTCCTTCTAAACAAGATTGAATATAGTATCAACAGCTATAGCGGTCTTACTTGTTTGTCTATCTCCATTAGTAATTTCTCGCCTACCACGACCTATTGGAACAAGGCTATCCACCGCTTTTAATCCTCCTGTTTGCATTAGTTCATGCCCAGATCTACGTGAAACAATTCCCGGAGCCCAGAGATTTGACTTCTACATGCGTTCACTCTTCAGCGTGGTGGATGCAACTTCTCAATGGAATATCTGATTCGCACCTGAAAAGGCCCATACTGTTGTTGTTGTCCGCCAACACCGTTGGCTCATAGAAGGTCCCCCCGAGGGAATGCCGTTTTCCGCCTGTGAGAACTTTAGCCCCCTGTGAAGCACAAGCAACGACGGACCAACCTTTTCAGATCATTTTAACCACCACCATCATCATCATTATCACTACCACCACCGCCACCACCACCACTGTCATTGTCATTGTCATCATCGTCAGCCGCAGCAACATCAATATTGCCATTATTGTTATGCTCAGCAGCGGCAGAGTTTCCGTTAGCATAATAAAGATCACCATCACAATTATTGTCGCTGTCATCCTCCTCGTCCTCATCGCGATCCTCCCCATGATAAAGAACGACAGGACGTGCAGCCAAAACCGCGTGTCAAACCAACAACAACTTGCCAACCTGTATGTGAACAGCTCCAACTAGGGTGAATCAGGTGATATCATGAGAATGAACAGTGCCCCCTGCACACAGCTGCAAACACATAGGTTAATTATCAAACATTGATGGCTGTTTTGTTATATGAACTCCTCAAAGTGACTACGACAGCAATTACAGAAAATTTGAACATGCAGCAATTTCCAGCGCTGGATCTAGGAAAAATTGCTTCAGTCTCAGGCTGGCATGCAAGGATAGCCTTTCAGGGTTTAGGGTTTAGCCATGACGGTCTACCCCCCGGTGGGGTGGGGGACGAACAGCCTGCAGGCACATATCATTGAAGCGGCAGAGATCAAGGTACATGAGACAGGATCACTACCGCCTTCCCTCGAATAGAACGTACACCGTAAGGTCATTATGCCTGTGTTTTGGCCCAACTTTCAGTCCATTGGCAGAAACAGCGATAATGACCATATGGATCTATTCGGGAAAGACATAGGTCACGAAGCGATCCTAATCGGTAGGCAAAAGATTCTAAGGGAGTCTCCTCTCAAAATATGGTCTAACTTTTGATTAATCATTAAATCATCACTGTCCATTTATCACCATGATGATGACCCTGATCATCGGCACTCACCTTGGCAACGGCATCCTGGACAAGCCTCTCCACCTGCAATGCCATCCAACCCAACAATAAGTTCACAAATGAATGCCACAACATTCACTGTCCCCTCCCCTCCCCTCCCCTCCCTCCCCTCCCTCCCCTCCCTCCCCTCCTCTCCCATCCCTTCAACACTCTCCACACCATATGTGGGCGCCAGGAAGACAGACGATGCAACACAAGGTGATTCATTGTTCTGCCTTGAACGAGACGCTCACGGAACAGCAGAGCAAAGGAAAACATCAAAAGTACACAAGAACAGATTAGGGTTAGGGTCCTTTAGGGTTTTGGGGGAACTTAGAAAATGTTTTGTTTGAATGTTTTCGGTCCCACAGAGACCAAGAGTACGGCCACTCATCCATCCTACCTACCGTCTTCCACCGAAGATGACGCACATTCCTGATGAATGTATACAAGCTATATTTCCGGTCCAACGCGAGTGACAATGAGGGTGACTACGTTTCGGGGGGGAAGAGTAGCCAGCAACTGATCTGCATGGGATCCTCACGGACTTTACACATGGAAGCCTCTGGGGAAAAAAGCAGGGGAACTTGCCCACCCGGCAAGCGTCAATTGATAAACGACACATACTTCACTACTTAGGATTACTGTGTAACTACCCAGGAAGGCAGGCTGTTTGTCCGGGCACCCTGGCACCCAACTTGTGCCCAGATACACGCCGGGGTGCCCGGTCTGGCATGGACCCCGGGCAGCCCCAGCACCGCCCATCACCCCCCCCCCCCCCCCCAAAAAAAAAAAAAAAAATCAAGGGAAAAAAAGCATGGTAACCGCGGACCCGGACACTGGTCACTTCCAGACTGTACTCCGGACAAGGGTCCGGACCGGTCCGGACTGTCCGGTGGCCCGGACACCACCGGACCCCAACAGTCCGGACCAATACCAGGGGTACAAAATGTCAGGACCAAATTAAAAAATAAAAATAAAAATAAAATAAACATTGGGGGTGGGGGGGGTGTTGCGAATCACTCACCTGCTTTGCACTTTGTAGTTCAGGCAGCAGAGCACCTGTCTTGCAGCAAATCAACAAGCGCATTCAACTAGAAGACATGCAGAGTTGCAAACAGTGCAAAGCGGGCACAAGACTAAAGAAACAGAGAAAAACAAAAAATTGGGTAACTAACTTGGTTTGAACTTTAAAGAGTCTTCAGACTGGCAGCACTGTCAGTGCTCTCTCTCTCTCTGGCGCGCGTGCGCGCGTCAGTGGGATGTCTTGTGCAGTTTAGACAGGAGGTCTGATTCAGAGTCGCCATCCTTCGACGAACTGCCATCTTTCTCATCACTTTCACTTTCGTCCTCCTTGCCACTGCCATCAGTCCCGTTGCTGCTGCCACTCCCCTCGTGACCATCTTTCTCGTCATCTTCGCTTTCATCCTCCTAGAGTCCTTGCCACTTCCATCAGTCCCATCGCTGTCGCCACTCCTGTCATGACCATCGCCACTGCCATCACTTTCGTAGCTTCCGCCATCATTTTCATCACCACCACCACCACTTTCATCGCTGCTTGTCGCTTTTCGCGCTGCTTCCTCCACCTCTTGCACGGGCTCCTTCTGCGGTTGTCCCCGCTCGCCTACACATTCCGGTGCAGGACCTCCTGCCCAATTGCCACCTTCCACGTCCCCAACCTCCTCATCATCTGTGCCCCATACAGCCTCCTCCTCTTGCACGGGCTCTTTTTGTGGTCGTCCTCACTTTCTTGTGCCACGTGCGGGTGCTGGACCTCCTGCCAAATTGCCGCCCTCCACGCCCTCAACCTCCACATCACTTGTTCCCCCTTGAGTTGCAGCCTCCTTACGAGGTCTTCCTCTCCCTCGTTTGATCGGGATCGAGGAAGGTGCACATGCAATTGCCCTCGCAGCTTTGAATTTGTGGGCATGCTCAACGGTCATGGTCTCGAGCTCAAGCAGATTGCTGCGCAACCCATGACGTTGGATTGTGACCTCCTCTGGAGCAGGCGTTCGTGGTGCTTGGAATGGGAATGTCGCCGTCGTCGTCATCGTCGGAGCCAGAGTCATCATTCCCACCTGCATCACAAACCAGCTCTGTTCTGTGCAGCCTGGCACGCCACTCCGCCAACTGCAATCGTGCATCGAACTGCATCCGCTGCCATCTCATCCCATGTGAGATCTTGCACCGGTTCGTCCACTTCCCATTTCCTAGAATCTTTATCAGCCTTCGGCCTCTTGATCAAGGCATCCAACAAACGCTGGTTCCATTTGTGGAAACTTGAAAACCAGTGTGCTAAGCTTGATGGCGCCGAGGTTGTTACCGAGAAGGTTATGAATTCGTTCAAACAAGCTTCAGTTCCTCTGACAATAAGAGGAGGAGGATGCTTGTCCAAGCAGACGAACCGCTTGCGTCTTGAGGATGGACATGTCACTGCACCACTTCCTCCGCCACCTCATCGGCTGCATCAGACGGGCGTGTGTCCTTGCGTCTTCCCAATTGTACCTCTCGGTGCCCTTGATCCAAGAACAAACCTCTGCGTCGACCTCAACATACAAAGACTCCTTCGCACCAAGAGTAAACCGACGTCCAAAACCCATCAGCAACCTCTGCATTTGTTTCTGGTCACGACGCTCTGTACTCGGGTCCGTGAACAGTGCAGCACAATGCAGCGGTGATGCATTTGCATTCCAGTGGTGCATGACGATCTCCTTGAGTTCCTCCTCCGCTTGGGCAAAATGTGTGCTCTTCCTTAATTTCTCCACTGCGCTGTCCGTATGGGCGTAGCAGGTGCTTGGATGTCTGAATCACCTTCTCGACATCTGCCCAGAAGTTGTTGTCCAAGATTGAATGTGTCGCCTTCACGAACAGTTGGCTCTACGAAGTGTGCACGATCTCTGGTTGTCAATCATCATCTGTCACACACGCACGCAGCGGCACATACAGCCCCTGCAAGCTCGACAACATGATGGAAGTTGGTGGCAAATCGCGTCGCACCCGGTTTTGACACGACACCGCCATTGGACTAGTGGATCAGGAGGTCCCGCACCCACAAATGGTTCGTAAAGAACTTCGCAACCTCCGATGCCCTTTTTATAAGTGCGCCAACCCACCCGATCTTCGTGAAAGACTCAAACATCAAGTTGAGGGAGTGTGTTGTGCACGGCACAGAGAAGATGTGCGGGTAATCTGCTTCAATCATTCGCCCCGCAGTTGCACAAACAGCAGCTGCTGAGCAGCATTGTCCATAATGACCCCCACCACTGCCTCCACACCTATCTCAAAGTCCTCTATTGCCCTCTTCAAAATGGTGTAGTACGCTGAGGCGTTGTCGTTCCGTCGTGACATACACAGTGTCACACACTTCTCCAAAAGCCCTTAGGGAAGGAGACCATCACATTGATGTGCGGTCTCTGTTGGCGATCTGTCCAACCAACAAACTGCAACATGCAGCCCGTGGTTGGCCGCTCCTATCGCAACTCCTCCACTCTTCCCAACACTACCCTTGTTACTCCTCTTCGTCCTTGCATTTTCGAAACGTACCTAAAGCCTTTCGACGCATTCATCAACGAGTGGACCATTTCGTACGAGTATTTGCTCTTCATCATGTTGAACACGATGCATTCTGTCGTCATCCAGTCGTCTAGTGTCGCTGGGTTTGCTCATGTGCCGTAATGACAGCGGCGCTGTCCGCGATCGTCGTCTGACGGAGCCATGCCACAGACCCTGATGGATCCACAAGTACTTCTGCCACTCCCCGAATTCGTCTAATGGAGTTCCACTGCAAACCCCAATGCATCCAGAACTACTTCCAACTTCCGTAGAGCATTCTCATCCTCTGATGATTGCTCCGTTTCACCCCGTCTCGTGATGGACCCCAACTCGAACCTGGCATCGAACCTCCCCTTCTCCCTCCTCAAGTACTCTTTTGGTGCAATACCTCTCAAGTGTTCGACGTCGCATCTCGACACCTTGAGGAAATGTTCCCTTGCCCTGCTGGCTGTTCTTCACGGACTGGCTACCGTTTTTAGTCATTCTGCAAGCAGACAAAGAAACCGAAAACAAAAACAGTTGTTAAAGTCAGTTCACTTCCTAACCCTCAATATTCTCCCTCCTTCACTCTCTATCCCCATCCTCTCCTT
>BFEA01000175.1:394596-408021 GCA_003427395.1 Chara braunii | reverse complement strand
GAGAGAGAGAGAGAGAGACACGAAAGAGCCACGAGAAAGCAGAGAGCGAGCGAGAGAGAGAGAGAGAGAGAGAGAGAGAGAGAGAGAGAGAGTGACCTGCTGGCTGGCATCTTTCTCGTTGGCGGCTGGCTGTAGATCCTTGCAGCTTGCTGTCAGTGATGGCTGCTGGACGGCAGGGTGGACTCCAACGGATGAAGGGGAACACGGCCCATTCCGGAAACTGGCAGGCAGCGGCTGGCAGGAAATTCGAAAAGGAGGTGCTGTGACGTCCAGTCGTAGTAACTTCCTTCCACCACTGTCCGGTAGGCCAAAACAAAAAAGAAAAATCGGGCCCGTATTTTTCAGGGGGCGCCCAGGACCTGAAAAATGTCCTGGGCATTCCCCTTTTTTTTTCGGTTTTTTGCCTGGGGGCTGCTTTCCAGACGTCCAGGACCGGACACCGGACCCCTACAAATTGTCCTGGACTGTCTTGAAACCAGTCCAGACGTCCGGTCGGTTACCATGAAAAGAAGGTCGTGTAGAATTGCAAGACAAACGACTTCTCGCTGAGTTTTGCATCAGAGGTAAAAAAAAGAAACGAACAGTTCATTTCTTTTTTTTAACCCCTTTCCTCTTAAAGAGTAATAAAAACCCAATATATACCCCCCTTCCTCCCCCTTTACAGCCAACGCTCAAAAAAGAAAGGAGCCCTGTTTCAGTTCCTCTCGTCCATAACACAGAGAAGCACAGAGTGGGTCATTTCAACTAGAAGCGCAGAGTGGGTCATTTCAACTAATTTCCCTAAGGGATGCCGTACCCAATTTCCAGTACCACAAAGGAAAAGAAAAAAGAAAGGATACCATAACCGAAGCCAACCATACCTAGATATCTAGGTACTGAACAGTAATGGCTGTTTCTGAACTCATTGACACGAAAAATTCATAGAGATCATACATAGACATCATATATAGCAAAACTATGCAAAATACAAACACTTTGAATTGGATAAGCAAGTTGTGTTTTCATTGATAGACTCTGAGCTAATTACGACCATTGAACAAACTTGGTGGACAAACACAATTTATGTGAAGCTAAAGTAGCAGCTGCTTGAGCATATTTTTAATTTTGGTAACTATCCAAATTCTGTAGAAGCATATCCKGTCTTTGCACAACAAGCATATAAAAATCCTCGTGAGGCTACTGGAAGAATTGTTTKTGCTAATTGCCATTTAGCAAAAAACCCTGTTGATACTGTAAGTACCACAAGCTGTACTTCCTAATACTGTTTTTGAAGCAGTTGTGGAAATTCAAAATTCCTTATGATATGCAACTTTGTAAGCCCACAGGATGCCATTGTGACCAAGTCTTACAACATTTAAAACGGCACCAACGTAAATGGAGAGGCCCATGGGATGCAAGGCAGCAACACAAACCAGGCAGCAACACAAACCCCGCGGAACTCGGAAAAGTTCCCCAGTGTGTCAGTAGAACCTGAACCGACTTCCCACAATCCTTTCTTTGTGAGGAGAGTGAAGGATGCATGCAATGTGGATGTGCAAGGCTACATTGGATCCAGAACTGCTAAGCAACGAACGTACAGAGCAGTACAGAGGACGTACCAGACCTTAACCTCAGGCTTTGAGTCTCCTTAACCATAGGTTTAGAGTCACCATTGCTGGACAACGACGACAGAATAACAAGGTCAGGGAATAGCACAGAAGTGTTTGTTAACTTTATAAAGTTAATTTGCAGCCATCAAACTGACTTCATCAAGTCCATACATACTGTCGACAAGCTGCACCATTCACGGTTGTCCTACTGTCCATGTTCTCCCTTAAAATTGAAATCCATCCTCCACATCCGAGGTGGCCCTCACCCAAATGATCATTATCATCGGAATGCCAACACACACACACACACACACACACACACACACACACACACACACAGAGCACTTTTTAATACTCCCCACCATGCACCTTAGTTTTTCAGAACATTTGTTGCCTACATCCATGCAGAGTGTTCACAATGGCTCCAACTGCACCGGTACAGGGAAGCATGCACACACTTCGTTTGACATTACTGGCATTATACCTCAGGTTTTTGACGTAGACACATCAACAGACTCACCTTGCTGAGTCCTAATGTGGAGATGAGAGGGCCCTGTAGCACAGAACCAGCAAAGACAATTCAAAACAGTCAATAAGCTCATCATCATCATCATCGACGGCAGCATCAGCAGCAGCAGCAGCACCCACGCCATGATTCAAATCGCTTAGAGATGAGGCTACTGATAGCTCCTCTGCCTACCCTCCCAGACTCTAGGCAGCTGGTACACAGAAGGGGCAGAGAAATCATTGCAGGCAGCTGTAAGCCTACCTATTCCATATTTGATATCATGAATCTGGCCTGCCATTGGTCCAGATCCTGTCCGATACCAATCATTATACCTACTCTAATTCTACAGTACTACAGGGCATCTCTAATGGCTGAAAATTCCCCACCAGACATCTGTCAATTTGCCCCTGTACCCCTTTTTTATCCCACTGAAGTGACTAAACCTACTTTCACACGTGTCCGACACAAAAGAAACATCGCGGCCATCTCCCATTCTCCTAGTTGGCACGTTGATATAGCCAGCGGCCTCTACAACTCCGAGAATGACCCATTCATTCATCACTGAAAGCTGCATTCATTCATCATTGAAAGCCACATTCATTGATCGTTGAAAGACGCATTCATTCATCGTTGAAAGATGCATTCATTCACCATTGAAAGCCACATTCATTCATATTTCAACCCTGCAAAAACACACAGCAGACATGGAAATCTCCGTCAACCACCCAGTAAGAAGTTAAAGACATGGAAATCTCCATCAACCACCCAGTAAGAAATTAAAGAACTTAGAAGTTAGAAATCAGTTTTTTTCAGAACTTGGAAAATCGGCATCGGCTTTTTCCAGAACTCGGAAATCGCAGCTTTTATGAGGGAAAAAAACTGAGTACTGAGTCAGCTGACTCCAACGGTCATCGCAAAGAAGATCAAGCTGGGTCGGGTCGAAGGTTTGGAAATATCCTCTACTCAAATCGGAGGTACTCAGGCACATGAGATTTATTAAATATATAACCAAGGGATGCTGGACCCTGCCTAATTCAAAATGGAGGTACCCGAGATCTCTATTAAATGTACCAGGGGATGCTGGACCCCACTTTACTCAAAAATTCAAAATGGACGTACCTTATTATATTTATGTAATTTATTATTAAACTTGGCATGAGACACTGAACCCAGCTTCCAGGATGTTCATTGCATTCAATCTGGGACGATGGCCCGCTTCCCATTCAGCAGCTGAAGCTCCCCGCTAGAATGCAGCGCATTTTTATTCCTTTGGTTTTCCAGCTGAAGCTCCCAACTAGAATGCAGCGAATTTTTATCCCTTTTTCTTACGCTGGAAAGATAATTGGAGGGCGGCGGCTAGCAGGTGGGAATCCTGCCAAACAGTTAGCGCTTGAGATTTGCTCTTCTTCTGTCCCCTTTTCTTTCCCTTTTTGCTTGGGAAAATCTTTGGTGGTGATTGGTCGGACTTCAAACACAGAGTAGGCCCCAAGATGTGTGTGATGCTCCCTGTGATCTGATGTTCCCTGTGCGACAACAGTCACCCCTAGAAAGCAAGGGACTAGCATGTCACAATCGCACCTGATTCCAAGGACCCAGAAAAAAAAAAAAAAAACGGACTTCAAACACAGAGTAGGCCCCAAGATGTGTGTGATGCTCCCTGGGATGTGATGTTCCCTGTGCGACAACAGTCACCCCTAGACAGCAAGGGGCTAGCATGTCACAATTGCACCTGATTCCAAGGACCGAAAAAAAAAAAAAAAAAAAAAAAAAAGTTCAATAAACCTCACCATCATGACCCCTTCCTCAAATCCATTTCCCACTTTGATACCAGCAACTGCTTCTGAAAGCTTCCTTGAGAACGTATCGTAAATGCCTGCACAGATGGGATACCAGAGCAAAGTGCAGAAAAGGGGACAAGACGAAAGGACTCGAGAGTCGAGAGGACAAAACAACGACAGTAAGGTGGTAGGTAGCCCAGAGTCTTATCAATGCAACACAAATAAACAGTTGAAAAAAAAAAAAAAAAAAAAAAGAAGGCTCAAAGAGTGTCCTCATTGCATAATCATTGCCTCCAAGCGTGAAACCCAATGGTTCGGAAAAAAAACGCAAATCAATCACTCCCTCCAGCCATCGCACCATTCGTTCGAAAAAAAATGCAAAACAAATGCAAATCACTCGCTCCATTTGAGCAACCTGCTGATTGACAATCAGAATGCCTAGCACGAGGGCAAAGTGAGCTGGAATGAAACTGAAGCGCGCAGATGTGAATTTCAGCCCACCCCAGGGCCAGCATGGTTAGTACATCATATACCACCTTGAGCCGGTGTACCCAGACACACATCAACCAAATAGCCCCCCTCCCAAAGCCGTAGCTCAAGGGGATTTTCATGCTGAACACCCCGGGTACTATTTCCCGAGAGTTCAGTGTGATTGCTGTTGCAACGTATTTCTGACAATTCAGGTGCCAAAGAAACGTACAGTGTATCAAATTCCTGCATCCTTTGAAAAGAAAAGAAAAAGAACTGTCCCCGATATGAGGAGAAGAGGGGTATTTTTTTTTTTCCTAAGAAAAAAAAGGGGGTAACTTCAGTAGAGTCACAACGAGTTATAATTGCACCATGCGGCAAGATACAGTTTGCAATTGCACTTTGGGCACCCTATCTGGCCAAAAAGCTGGGTTGTATACATTGCCCGAACTGCAATTTGAAACTGTATCTTGGCCCATACTGCAATTAAAACTCAATTTTGTCACTCCCGCGTAGTTTCCCCCCCCAAAAAAAAACAGAAAAAAAAGAGCTATAATAGCCTATTGTATGTGACAGGGACAGTCGAAGGACCCTTCGAGCCCTTAAAAAAAAAACAATCGTTCGCAAGAACAAGCAGAAACATAATCCTCAACTTGTTTACCTCCTAGCTCAGTCTGTACACTCAGAAGCTGTTGAGTCCAACTTGTTTATCTCCTAGCTCAGTCTGTACACTTAGAAGCTGTCGAGCCCAATTCCAATGGAATTAGATCATACTTGTGGTGCACCGGGGCATTGTGCGCTGTGCACGGACCCAGGGTGCGTGCGCGGCGCGTTGCGCGCGCCGCGCATCTGGGTGCACAGTGCGTGGTGCGCTGCGAACATCTGGTGTGCTTCGCGCATGTGCGCAATGTATATTTCCATGTTCTAGCGGTTGATTCATTTGATTTTGCTCTCTCTCTCTCTCTCTCTCTCTCTCTCTCTCTCTCTCTCTCTCTCTCTCTCTCCCCCCCCCTCCCGACTTCCTCTGCCGCTTTCCACCATCCCACCTTCGGCCTTTCTCCCGCCTTCAGCCATCCACCATCGCTGATACTCTCTCCCTCTTCCCGCCATCTCTCCCTCTCTCTCTCTCTCTCACACACACACACACACACACTAACTTCCCCCCACACAAACACAAAACACACACACACACACACAAACAAAAAAAACAACTTCCCCCCTTTTTTTTTTCAGAGGCCCCGCGTGGCCTCAAATTTTTGTTTTCATTTTTTTGTGGTTTATGACACGACATCCCACTCGCAAATTTTTGTTTTCATTTTTTTGTGGTTTATGACACGACATCCCACTCGGGCCTAAAACACCCCTCCCCAACTTTTTTTTTTCCCTCGACCCCTTATTTTCGGGGTGCACCGCACCCAGTGCGCGCGCGTCATGCGCTGTGCGCAGTGCAGCGCGTGTGCGCGATGCAGCGCACATTGATGCGCCGCAAGTATGAATTAGATGAGTAAAAGTAACTCTGAATTTACCTCGGGGCTGGAATTAGATGAGTAAAAAGTAACTCTGAATTTACCCCGGGGCCATTCAAAGATGATATATCAAGGCCGTCACCCTTTTACAGAGAGAGAAAGAGGGGTAAAGTTGGGAGTTGTACCCCTTTGTGAGGTGGGAGGAAGGCTAACGATCTGAGGGCCAACAGTAAGATCTGTAAGGAAGACAGAGGACTAGAGTGAAGACAGAGGACTAGACTGGAGGCAGAAAGGGTGGGCAGAGGCAGGCAGGATAGAGAGAGAATGGGAGATACCCAGGACACACGGCAAACAGTGAAGAACACTCAGCAGAAATCCCCCTCCTCTGTTCTAATACCCACTGTAAATTGTGTCACCCTCCCCCCCTCCCCCCCTTCTCACCACCACAAACACCCTCTCCTTCCTCTATCCCCCCTATCCCCCCATTCTCCAATGCACCTTACTCTTTTCAACGCTCATTTACTGCTTCACTTTTGGTGATCACTTTTTTTTTGTGGGTAAAATTTAGAGGGGGGGGAGCAAGACATGGAGCGAAGGAGGAAGGGAGGGAGGGAGGGGGGGAGGGAGAGAGAAAAGTGGGGAGGTAGAAAGGAAGAGAGAGATCTGTCTTTACACTATCATCTTCCTCCATACATCCTTTTTGAATATTCTTCCTGTCCCCCCGCTTTTCCCACCCTCCTTCCCTTCTCTGCCGACCCTCTCAACACACCCTGCTCCACAGCCACCATGGAATGGCTGTGCTTGTTTTCTCTTTGAGGGTTACTGTTTAAATTTACTGCAAAGCAGTGTCAGGTGACTGAGTGCACATATACTTCAGCGGGTGGACCGAAAAACACAGGTGGGCATAATGTAATGTGTTTCTCACTTTCTAGTATCGACAACAACAGTAAGTGTGCTTGTGCTATCATCGCTAAGTGAATCTGGCTTAGGGTCCAAAGTGGCTTAAAGTTTAGCAAAAGGGGTTTAAAGTTCAAACATTGTTTGCCCACTTGCAAAAGATGCTACAGATCTGTGCCACTCAACTTAAGCCTTTTGGCATTTGCTAACGAGTTTGGTAAGCATGTTTCACTTGCTTTGTTTGCCCACTTGCAAAAGATGAATAGTCGCTAAGCAGTGAACACCTAAGGGAAATGGAGTACTGAGTAATGATGAGGGAGGACAGCATACTTTGCACAAAAACTGTAATGGGATGGCATGGATATTGCTCATGCCTTCGTAAGGTGTGGTGTTCCTGCCTGGTTTAAACCTCCATATTAAGTTGCCGCTTGTTGTGGGTGCCTACTAAGGGACCTTCTGGCAGTCCCATGCCCATATAGTCGCTGTGGATTTTCAAATTTAAATGCTCATAATTAAATTACATCTGCTGCGTGCATACACACATAATCTGCTGCTAATAAGAAGCCGCACACACATGGAATCTATGTTGTGTAGAATTGCAATACAAACGACTTTTGGCTGAGGGTCACATTAGAATTCCTCACAGAATCGGAGATCGAAAAGAAAATAACAGCATCTAAGGCACCCCCCTTCAAAGTTTAAACCTTTTAACCCCTTTAAATTTTGAAAACCAATTTATACCCCCCTTCCCCCCTCCTTGACAGCCAACTCGTCTCTGAGTACCTAGGTATCCACCGTAAGCCCTTAATTCCTCACAGAATCGGAGATCGAAAAGAAAATAACAGCATCTAAGGCACCCCCCTTTAAAGTTTAAACCCTTTAGCCCCTTCAAATTTTAAAACCAATCTATGCCTGTTTTCGACTCCCCCCCCCCCCCCCCGCCGCCTTGACAGCCAACTCGTCTCTGAGTACCTAGGTATCCACCGTAGAACCTTCCTTATTTGAACCTATTACCTTCCTTCCGGACTCCAAAAACATTGTAATTAGAATTAGATTCAAAAAATCCATTCCATTGTTTATTGAGAATGTACATATAATTAGAACTAAGATTATATATATAGATAATGTGTGAGAAGATTCCCTAGGAAGATTCTCAGGCCCCGCCGGTCCTGCCCGGCCGGGGGCCCGGGCTTGCGGAGTGGGTCGTAGTGCGCCGAGTTCTTCTCGGTACCGGACTAACACTGACCCGGTTTTAAGCGTAGTCATAACTTCCCGATGTCTTTCAGAGTTGTTTGTGGCATTCGGAGCAGCGTGCTTCATCTGCATTCGGGAGGACTGTTGTGCATCAGATACTTTCGGGTGTACGTATCCCGATGTCCTCAGATTTGTTTGTGGCATTCAGAGCGTGCTTCATCTGCATTCGGGAGGAGTGTTGTGCATCAGATACTTCGGGTGTACATATATGGCGTCGTGTCAGGCCTCCCCCTCCAACACACACACCACCACCACTACATCCCACCACCACCCACGCCTCCCCTCAAACCACAGGGCACTTTCCACTACCCTCCAACATTATCAGCCTACAACATTATTACCACAAGCGCATCTTCACGCTGACAACTTGACACACATGAAGCAACCTTGAGGTACACGGTATGACTCAGTGCAGAACTTGTGATCTTTGAGACACTAGTGACGCATCTATAGGCCGCAACTGCGCCACTCGTATCCATTTCATTTCATTGCATTTCATTTCATTCCATTTCATTCCAGTAAAGAGTTCATTCCATTTCATTCCAGTAAGGAGTCATTTACTACTACTATGACTGTTGGTTCCAGCAAAGACAGTTGCGACGTCGACTCATTTCAGGATTTGTTCACGTACATGATGCTTATCTGAGGAGGTTAAGCAGACGGAGTGTAAAATGATCGACGATCTAATTTAGAATGCAAGTTGGCAGCATCCAGCGAGACGTTGTCCCTACCTTTCTGGACCGATGACGATCAACTCATTAACGGACATATCCAGAGAGAACTGTCAAAACTTACCATCCTGCACAAAAATTCGGTTTGCACTGATACATGCTTGACCACCATTCCAAAATTTGATCATCATCTGTTTGGAGAGCAGACATACAATTCGCAATGCACAAAGAGTAAAGAACAGATCCAATGGCTTACAGAGGAGGACTTGGGATGCCCAACGCAACACATATGGATTCAATGCTGGCTGGCTTTGCTCTCTTTCTTTTCCAGAGGCTTACTAAATGCCTGCTACAACTGCATGACTTCAATAAATAGATGTAGAGAGACTAATGTTGTTGACAACAAGTATTCATGAACCCTGAACGGTTGAACCCCCACGCCCAAGAGCTATGAATCCCACACGGGCTAAAGACTTACCAGTCCAGATACGTAGTTTTCAACTTCAGTTGCTTATCACAGCAAGCACACAATCATCATTAGTACCATCCGGTAACCAACTTTTCAATAGGGGACTGAAGGACAACATCAATGTGCAGCACAGCAACGATGGCGAACAACAACCCAACCACAACCACAACCACAAAGACAACAACCACCGCCAGCACCAGCACCAGCACCAGCGCCACCGTCACCACCGTCGCCACCGCTGCCACCACTGCCACTGCCGCAGCCGCCAGGACCACCTGCCCCATCCACATCCTTCCCCCCCCCCGACCACAACCATCCTCCCAACCCCAACCACTCCCCACCCCACCACCATCACGACGATGACTACAATAACCACAGCAAACACAACGACAACAATGACAACAATGATGGCAACAACAACAACAACAACAACAACAACAACAACTCTGTACAAAGCTGGAAATGGACAAGGGGATAGAAGGAGAAATGGTCACCAGGCAGCTGATCCTCAGCAATGTGGCTCGAGCTGCGACCAATACAGGTGTGCAGTTGATGTGTGTCCGGAAATTGATTCAACGCAGGTTCCGTATTGAAAACTCTCCAAACGGTGTTGAATCCCAATTGAAAAGCCCGCTAGACGGGTTACAACGGGGTCCGAGAACATTTTTTTCGTGGGCTAAAAAGACAAAAAAAAAACAAACAGTCTACAACCCCTTTTTTCTTTTTTTTTTTTAGCTTTGAATATATTGTCACATCACTATTTTAAAAATCAAAAACATAAACACAACGGCAAAAAAAAAAGGATGAAATGAGTGTTTTTTTTTTTTTTGGTTTCAGATAGATTTGTTTAGGGCTAAAACAAAGGCAGAAAGACAAATAAAATATTATATAGGGTCAAGTTATTACAACAACATTCTTTTATTTTTTTTTGGAACTTTCATGTATTTAAAAATAAATAAAAAATATAAAAAGTTATTAAAAACACTTAAAAAAAGGGAAAGCAACACGCGCATACACACACACAGACACACACCACACAAACACACAAACACACACACACAAACACCAACAATCACACGCACACACACACACACACACACACTTAAAAACACACACATACTTGCAGATAGGTCTGGGGACGACAGGATGGGCCGGGCGGCAGGATAGGATGGGCGGGGGAAGAAGAATTTTGGGATCGTAGTGGTTTAAAGGGCTTCCAGGTAGTTTTGGGGACTCGTAGGGGGGGTCAGTTTTTTTATTTTTCTGGTTTTAGTGTTTCGGTGCATACGGCCACGTGTCCAAGGCCCAACACCCCCAATCCGTTTTTCCAGATTCAACGGGAGACCCCCGTTTTCCTGGTCACGAGATTCAATGGGGGCTCCGGGGGCTATTCAATGGGTACAATGGTGTTTAATTCCGTCTGTTGCCCGTTGTTAGGACCCACAGGGCAGTTGTGAAGAAGAGGAAGAAACCACAGGGCAGTTGTGAAGAAGAGGAAGAAACCACAGGGCAGTTGTGAAGAAGAGGAAGAAGAGGAGACGGTTTTTTTTTAGCATAACTTCGTTCTGCCAGTTCCATAACATAGTTTAGCATAACACAGTTCTTTTTAGCATAGTTTTTTTTACTATTTTAGCATAAAAAGTCTGGTATAACATCGGGCAATTTTTTAAGCATAACACAGTTTAACATAACATAGTGTTTTTTTTTTACCATAACAGTCTTGGTAGAAGTGAGTTTTTTTAAGCATAACATAGTCTTGGTAGACCCATTTGTTTTTAACGTAACGTAGTCTTGGTTGACACATCCAGAATAAATGCATCCTGCGTTAAGGGGGAGATGGAGAGAAGGGAGAAATGCGACATACATAAGGTCCGTGTGACTCACCGCTGAACTGACTGCGAGATCGACGTCTGCATCATCAAACACGATGAATGGAGAGTTCCCTCCCAGTTCCAAAGAAACCTGCACATGCATCCACACACCCACCACCATTGGTTGTTCCCCATGTTCTGTCCTCCACTGTATGCCAAATAGTGAGGGTCTATTATCATGGCCTTTTTCAATCCACTATGTGGGTGCCTTTTCCTAAATCCACCTCCTGTGGAAGTGGAATTCCAAATAAAACACCATCACAATTGCTGCAGCGTCGCCTCCAACTGAGTGTAACTCACCTTTTTCACATTCTTTGCAGCACCTTCCATCAAAAGCTTACCCACAGCCGTTGATCCTGTGAAAGTCAGCTTGCGGACCTGATTAAGAGACACCAACAGGAGGAAAGCAGTCTCATCAGCCATTCTAGTACTAACTGCAATCAAACACACCGAAAGACGGAGGATGGATTAGATGGGTACAAAGATACACATGGGCGGTTTACCCCCCCCCCCTCTCTCTCTCTCTCTCTCTCACACACACACACACACACACACACACACACACACACACATGAACGACAGAACGATGGATAGTAGGAGACTAGTAATATTTTAATGGACGGAGGGACGTAGTCTAAAGCAGCAAATAACTGGAATGGCGGAGGGTAAAGAACTCAATTAACAGAAACCCAGAGTCAGAACAGGAGGTCAAAGCTAAATTTCAACAGGTCTGGCTGGCACTCGTCGGCTAAGTGGCAGCTTTTGATATTAAGCTCCAACTCAAACGGAAACGGTCCGACTAGCTCAATTCGGAGATCATGGCAATCCGTTCCCAACACAACCTGACACAAGAAGGGCAAGATGCAACCCCTGGACTTTCCCAACTATGCTTCCCATGCACTTTGTAATCGAGGCAACGATGAAGGGATACACGGGAGGATTGACGGTCAGCATTGATTGCCCTTCTCATCCATGTATTCCTCTCAGCTAGCTTCCACCATTGATTGCCCTTCTCCAGTTCTCATGCATGTATTCCTCTCAGCTTCCAGCATTCAAGTTCATTGCCCTTACTCATGCACGCAGGTTACACCATTGATTGCCCTTACTCGTGCATGTATTCCTCGCAGGTATACAGGAGGAGGATGGACTGGCAATCAATGTCAATCTTTGATTTCAAACTTACGTATTTTCAAAACAAGGGTGATGAATCTTCATCAAACCTGCCTTTTAAAAAATAGTTTGATTCGTTCTTCGGGACATCCATTAAAATTGGAACGATACAGAGAGAAAGAAGAAGATTAGCATGGCCCCTGCGCAAGGATGACATGCATGAATCGAGAAATGGTCCAAATTAAATAAAAAAATACAAAATACAAAATGAATAAAAAGGAGTCCGATTCACCTTATTTGATGAACGCAACTTCCTGACAAGGAATGAGTTGGTCATCATTTTTATCTTTTTGAAACAAACTCACCCTACCTCGAAACGTGACATTAGGAAAGTTCAATATTACTTTACTTCATTGGCTTTACAAATCATTTCGGGTTCTTTGTACTTCTTGCGCTCATGCGTTATTTCTCCCTTGCAGCCTTGCAGGGTAAAGCCTCTAACAGGATGAATCAATCCTCCTCTATCAGGGAGCAATCAATGCTGGTCGCGCAGCATTGATTGATTGCCCCTTCTCATGCATTCCGTTCAGTAATACAGAAGGATTGATTGGCAAACAATGCTGACCGTCAATCCTCCTGTAACAGGGATCCTGTAACACGGAGCAACCAATGCTGGTCCGGGATACTTCGGCTAAACGGAAGGATGCGTGAGTGTGTAAATGATGCAAAATCTTACTGTCTTGACTTTGCCCGGGGGGGGGGGGGGGGAGGGAAGAATAGAAACCGGACTGACGGTCCCCAGAAAAAAAGGAAACGAATGGATGTGGTACCCTGCACATGAGCAAAAAGTCCGGACTTGGAGGGAAAAGTAATCCTGTCCAGGGCGCAACACCTGGCACTAGTTCCAGCTTCGAGGAATTTTGGTACTCCCTCTCCTGCACCGCTGACAGAATCCTTCCTTGCGCTTGCACAAAGGGGTATCAGAAGGGAAGAGGGCACCATACATTCAATCCTCCTGGTAAGGCGCAATCGGTATGAACCGGTACGAAGCATGGGTAAATAATAAATATTATGAACTCATTGGAATATAGGATCCTGACTTGGCAAAAAAGAAAAACACAAAAAAAAGAGGAAAAACAATCCAGACTTGGCAATGGCAAAGGAACAGGACTGATGTTCGCCAGAATAGAAAGGATCGACGCCAATCGACGCCAATAAGACCGCACACATATATATATTATATATATTGTCCATTCACTACAAACTAAAAGAGCACACTTTGTGGAACAAAGAATAAAAGCAAAAAACGGGCACAGTGATAACATGCAAAAATAAAAATAAAAA
>BFEA01000175.1:354157-372075 GCA_003427395.1 Chara braunii | reverse complement strand
GAGAGAGAGAGAGAGAGAGAGAGAGAGAGAGAGAGAGAGAGAGAGAGAGAGAGAGAGAGAGAGAGAGGGAGAGGGAGAGATAGCGCTGGCAGACGGAAGGCAGCCATAGCTGCACCAGTGCAGAGTGGTAGTAGTAGACTTCAGAGGGTTAGTAGGCATAACAGTGGGTGTATTCAGAGTAGGTCCTTGAGAATAGTAGATGTGTGAGTGCATGCAAGAGAGGTGGTAGACAGAGAAGATCAAGATAGAGAGAGAAGACGGAAGAGTTTTGGAAGAGAGACATACCTGAGTGAAGATACTTGATACTTGGGTTGCGCTGTTGAGCGCCTGTGACTGAAACTCTTAATTGCTCATATGATAATTTGTTGGAATTATAAGCTGCGCTACCTGGTCTTCATCTTTCTGGTCTCCACAGACTCTCCAGTGTGAAAATTCGTGTGATCTCATACATGCATGTGGTGTGATTGTGTGCGCTCACTGGTGTTGAACTAAAGAGGCTCATTGCATGTGTATGTGCAAGAGAGAGAGAGAGAGAGAGAGAGAGAGAGAGAGGTCAGTATCATGTGTATACAGAAGTACACAGGAGTGGACAAGCACAAGCACACACCTTCCTTAGAGCCAGCATGCCGGGATAGTTCCATGGAGTGATCGCGCCAACCACGCCAATGGGCTGAAGCAGACAGAGCCAAGGTAACCTCAGAAATTTTCGCCACGATCGCAACACATTTTTATGGATACAACCACCACAAACAAAGACATTATGAAAGAACAAAAGTATGTATCCCCCAGCGGCTGCAGCAAACCCATTGGTTCTAACTGCTTGTCCCGCCAACTGTTTGTCGTACAAAATTTACAAACTAGTATACCACCTGTCTCCCCCACTCTTCCCACTCTTCCCACTGTGCCGTTTTCACTGGTAGCCCTTGGACACCAAACAATACAATAATAGGAAGCCATCAAACTGTACACAGCATGTCAAATCTGGCAACTTGTTGCACCAATGTTGCTATCTTCCTACTTTTGAAAAAAAAAAAAAAAAAAAAGAAGGTATTGCTACTAACCATGAAACGGAAGTGTGTTGGAAGAAAAGAATACATGCGTGCAAACAGCATAGAGGAAGCACAGGAGAGGGGGGGGGAGGGGGGGAGGGAGAGGAGGAAGAAGAGGGCAGCAAACTAAGGTTTGTTGTTTTCCTCCTTATTTGAAGCTATTTCACATTTTTGTTAGTGGTACAAGGCTCCCTCGGTATTCGTGGCACCGATCTGGAGTAGAAACACTCTCCACACGGGTGTGTAAGGTGTACTCTGTGTAGGCACTTGCTGCTCAGGCTTTGGGCTGCAGTACGTGTGCGTTCTATTCGAATACAACGCATGCGTTCTAGTCGAACAGCTGGCATATTCGAATACAATGCATACGCAAATCATCTATTTTTTTCTCGCAAACTCTAATACAACGTGTATGCATTATGTTTGTGGGAAGACAGTAAGCAGGACAAGAACTTGCCAACTGAGAGGGTAGGCGTGACAAGTATGGTATAGATGATGACAGGAAAGTTCGGATGAAATCGACTTTCAACGAGTTTTCACCGACCAGCTCGTAACAACAGGGGTAGTGGAACTCGATAATTTTCGACGGGTTTTTACGGACCAGCTCGTAACAGCAGGGGTTGTGGAAAATCCAGTCGGATCGGCCGGCAGGACAGACATAAAAAGGGAGAGTCTAAAAAGGGATAAACTCCAGGGGTGGAGCAGCAGTACATCTCCTTCCTTAGAAAAGCGCAGCAATCAATCAATGCTGCTGTCTGCTGTCTCGGACCCATGGAGTGGGAGGGTACTTGATGTTAAGGTCCTTAAGAATAGAGTCCCATTAGAGACCCAATTGCCAGGTTTTGAATGAATGACAGAAAAAAAAAGGAAGACATGTATGACGTGCAAGGAAAGGACGTCCGGAAAAAAAAAAAAAAAAAGGACGTCTGTGTGACTTGTCTTGGTGGACTTTCTTTTTTCAAGTTTTTTTAGCTCAGTGCCACCCTCTTAAGGAAACAGGACAAAAAAAAGAAGCTCACTGCGACCTACCTGCTTAAGCACGAAGATTTTCTTGCCTGGAGCGGGAGATGGTAAAATGTCGCCATGAACGCGCTTGGCCTCTTCCAGCATCAATTCCACAAAGTCGTTCCCCATTCGAAGCTGGCAGACGTATCCGTCACCACATTTGATGTCCATGCCCACCACGGTACCACCATGCACATTAACCCACAAGCAACCACCCAGCCATAAATATGCAGACTCAAAAGTCACTCCATTTTACAGCCCATATATTTTGTCCTTCACCAAATCCAACTCCTTGCCCTAAACCCTTAACCCTAACACCCAAACCCCACCACCTACTGTAGCCACATTGATTCCACTCTACATCTGTGGCCAGCCATATTTTGGTCCATCAGGAAGGTAAAACGGTACAAAAACCATAAAAATTATCTTCATGCCCATGCCCACCACACACATCAACATGCAAGCAACCACCCAGCCGCATACATGAGGACGCCATCAGCAGCTCTTCAGCTTCTTCTGAAAGTAAGGCACCTCTCTCTCTGATCCCAACACGTTCCAAAGAATCATTTCCACTCTAAATCTGACATAGTTATGCCCATCGACCAATTCCTACCTTTACAAGCCATGAGCGGCACGCAAAAGCAAACAAGTCAAGCTGTTTTTTTTTGTCGGGATTCCAACAACGAAATCCACAACCCCCTCTGTAAATTAACTCTGCAATGTTCAGTTGAGCAACCATTCACGCTGCTCTCTCAACGTGGCCCTCCAATGCAAAAGTGACCAACCAGCCCCATATCCCCTTATTTCAGTACATCCACAGCCTCGGATCCCTCCACACGACAGCATATGAACTCAAACCGGCACCTTCGGCCTCAAGAGCCAAGCATTGTAACCACTGCAGCCACGACACCATGTTCAAAAGTCGAATACAGGTCACCATACCCCACCCCTGCATGGCCGCAGTGTCCGTACTCACTCACACGCACACACAACACACACGGCAACCTCTCTCACACACGCTCTTGATCCACCACATGACCCTCCCCTCCCCCAACGGCCACCCACTCCTCGTATAATTTCCTCAGGCAGGTTGCCGGGCTAAGTGCGGATCAGTCAGTACTTCCACAGCCTCGGACCTCTCCGCGTGACAGCACAACACGGATTTGGACCGGCAGCCTTCAGTCGCTGACAAAGTGCTTTCAAATTTGGGCTTTTTTTTCAAGTCACCAAAAAGAGCTCGGCCGAATGTCATGGCTCCAAAGGCGGACACTGGCAAAACACAAACTCAAAGCCCCATCTATTATGGGGGTGGGCAGCAGTCTGGTTGCTTATACCAGATGTCAAAATAGAGAAAAGGGGGAGGGCCAGTAGCAAGGAGAAAAGCACAGCCTCGCACCCCTACTGCCCTAGATGCTGTACAGGGGGGGCTGGGGGGCAATTCGGTGGCGTGTGCCTGCATTACCCCAACCGGGGCTCGCATAGTGACCGGGATTCAGGCATATTAAGATGTCTAAAAGGCCTCAGCGAAATGTTGCCCAGCCTCATGGATCCAGAGTCTATCACTCCCGAAACGCAAAACCCTCTCGTACATTGGCATTCTAAACGTCATCCAAAAGATCATCATGGCCAAAAGATGTTTGTCGCATTCTGGCCGCCCACCTTGCCTTCCCACATACCAGGAAAAAGCAGACAGCAATGGCAGATCATCATGATCTAAAAATAGAACAGAACAGAGCAAAAGAAGAAAAAAAAGAGCACCAGAGCCCAGTGGAATGGCATCAATTGCTATCAAACGAAGGGGAAGGGCAAGGGATTTCCTTACCCCTGTTGAATCACCAATTTGTGTTCGGACCTATCGGCACATTAATGTTCAGTAATATCCGTACGTCATATTAACACAGATTAGGACATTACTACATTAGCATTCAGCACATGAACATTGCAGCATCACCCTTGAACGCATTTCGCATTTTAGCAGCGAGAGAAGACATGATAGAGGCACAGCTCAATTTGCAGATGGAGGAACCAAAGAGCGCAAATCAGGAAAAAAAAAAAAAAAAAGAGCTCAAATGATCCAGAAATATTTTAATATCTGGAAAGAGAGCAGATTGTCGACATTTTTTTTTTTTTTTTTTTTTTTGGCATCAACACAGATTCAACAGATAATTCAACGGGGAGTGGCAACTATTCAGGGTAGGCACCTGAAGTGGAAGGCCTGGCATACTTGGGACAAGGACCCCTGCTCCACCATAACACCCAGAGGCAGGAGACCCTGAACCCCAACTGGGCATACATAGGAAGGACCAAGAATTCTCGCTCGTAACACCACCTTTTTAAACCACCAGTACTTGCCCCAGCTATCAGCCGTAGGAAAAAACATAAATAAAAAAATTAGTGTAAATTTGTAAAAACATTTTCTAGTCTGGCTGAATTTGAGCGCTCTGGCCCGTACATTTCCTAAAATTCTCGCTTGTTTATGCACGACTTTAGGAAGTACTGGTGCTTTAATTAACAGTCTCTTCTTTGTTAATTTTCTTTCCGACCTACCATCGTCACCCGAATAGAATGCCCAGTCAATGGCGGTCATTATAGCCGTATCTGGTGCAATTTTCAGTCCAGATACAGCTATCATTACCAGGCGTTCTATTCGGGTGAAGACGGCAGTGGCACCAGCTAGTGGCACCATCTCCTCTTTCGACGGCGACAGATGCCGCAAGCTCTGACGACAACTAGAATCATTCTAGGTCCTACAGGGGTTCTTTTTCACCTGGCAGTCCATGACAGTGGACAGAGGGATCTTTTTCAACTGCTCTTGATAATGAGAAAGGTTTGGTCCCAAAAATACAGCAGATGTACTTTTGGGACTAAATCTTGATGCCGGGGGTAGTACCCTTTCTCAACTGCTCTTGGTAGCAGGGAAGGTTTGGTCCCAAAATGTCCAAAAATACAGCAGATGTATTCTTGGGACCAAACCTTTCCGTTAGATCTTGATATCGAGGTACCCTTTTCTCGGTTTCTCTTTCATAACGGAAACTGCGGCAGTATTCCTGTAATCTCTCTCTCTCTCTCTCTCTCCATCTATCTATCTATCTATCTATCTATCTATCTATCCATCCATCTAGATATCTCTATCTATCTATCTATCTATCTATCTATCTATCTATCCATCTCTATCTATCTATCTATCTCCTCGTTCTTAATTGTAGCGTTCTCATTCAAGTGGACTTCAAACTCACTGGGTCTGTATTTCAAGAGTCCAGGGGGGTTGTACCAACTGACGGCTAGGCCTGTTGGTATGCCTGTTATCTCACTACTGAGTCGCTAGGACTCATGGCGTATTTCTAATATAAACCGTTCTTTTGAAGTGATTACGGCCGTTGCAAACAAAAATTGTTCCTCCCTCAATCGCCACCGGGCCTGCACACGTTGCCGACTTCACTCATTGGTCATCCAAAACTGTACTTTTCTCTCCCCCCTCCACCCCCCCGCCCTCCCTCTCCGCCCCTCCCCGGCTTTTCCTTCTGTGGGAATGCAGCTAATGTTTGCATACCACTGGACGACTCTCCCTGACATGGTAAAACTGTTCCAATTTTCAGCGGATGCGGATGGATACTCTACTCCATAAGGGATACACAATCATTTGATAGACAGATAAGACAGGAAGACTCTGTCATTATGTCTAGACTCTAAAGTAGGGCACCCTGGTCAAGTAGGCCTACTTAGGCTGTATCCCGTTACAAAATCGAGCCCGACCTGGAATAGGAACGGGGCTGATGGTTCCCGGTTACGGGATCGAGCCCCAACCCAGCATGCGGAATCAGGCCCCGACCCGGCATGAGGAATCGAGGCCCAACCTTTTTTGCAGAACAAAAAGAACAAGAGACCAAAAAAAAAAAAAAACTTACCGGTGGAATAGGAACCGGACTGATGCTCCCCAGAATGGATATGGATCCAGGACTATCAGGTTCCGTTTTCTCAAAAAAAAAAAAAAAAAAAAAAGGAAGCAACTGTCATATATTTCCTGTTTCTGAATGATGATATCGTTACAACTTACAAACAAGTTACAATGTACACCTATCTCAGGTGGGGAAAAAATATAAAATCCTATTCATTGAATCCATTCACAATATCAGTACAATATCAATCTAGGTTACCAGCCGGGCTGCCCGGGTCGACCTATTTTCCCGGGTGGCCCGGCCGCGCAAGGACCAGGGAAGGTTTGCCTCAGGTTCACGTCGAACTTCTTTTACCAAATTTAAAATAAAAATTCAAATTGAAAATTACTTTTTATTTTTAAAATTTTTAATATATTTTTGGCCTGGCCGGGCAAGTGGACCCGGGCCTTTCTGGTAGCCTAGATATCAATACAATATCAATACAATTGAATTTGAATGAATCAATATATAGAAAAGCGCTCTTAGTTAAACTTGGTTGAACGCAGGTTTCCAACACCTGGAGCACAGTTCCACTAGCAAAGGAAAGGTAAACTGTGTCCCACAAACACCTTTGGGACATCTGCGGGACACCGTCCGACCATTGATGCAGGAGAATCGGATGGCAGAGAAATTGCGGGGGATTTATATTCTGAAGTGGTGTTTCTTTTTTTTTGTTTCTGTGTTTTTTCTTTCCAGTTCCCAAGAATGGGAGGCCGGAAAACCCGGAAAAGAAAATAGAAAGACTCATTTTGATTGGCAGCTCTTCAAAAGATTTTAAAAAATCAAGTACTCGAAGGGCAAGGTTTTAAACCCCTTCTTTTCCCCGGTCAATCGTTAACCCCATCCAGTACTTTTCTCTCAAAATATGCAAAATGCACGCTTCAGCATGGCAACCGTCAGAGAAGGGAGTCCCATCAGGCACACGAAGGGACTCCCTCGCGGTGGTACGTGAGACTGCAACAGTCACGTACCACTCTGTCCTGATCAGGCATTGGCTGGATGGGTAGCAGGGGGAGGAGACGGGAGGGTTAGTGGGACGGCAGCACTTTCAAAAGTCGGCCTGCTTCCCATCTTGGGAAATGTAATGTCGCCATTTTTTTTTTTTAAGTCTTTAAAATTACTTTTCTTCCTTTTCTTACAGTGCCGCACAGGTCCAAATAGGCCATGACTCGTGTGCTAGTGGAACCATGCCCCTGATGTCGTAGATTCAAATCATGCAGAGGGGGAAAAAAAAAAAAAAAAAAAAAAAGGGAAAGGAAAAAAAGAAAAAGAAAAAAAGAAAGAAAAAAAAAGAAAAAAGTGTTGTGTACACGATTACAACGATGACAGTATCATTTTACACAGTTATGACCAGAGTAACTCACAGTAACAAACACAGTAACTCACAGTTACGAACACAGTAACAGAGTAACAGAATGCACACTGGCACTAACTGACACTACTGACAGTATCTGAGTAAAACGAGTTACTGTTGGTAGCTGAGTCACACACAGTTACGAACAGAGTAACAGAGTAACAGAGTAACAGAGTAACCGAGTAAAACCAACAGAGTAACAGAGTAACCGAGTAAAACCAACAGAGTAACTCACAGTAACGAACATGGTAACAGAGTAACGGAGAGAACTGCACTGTGCTTTGATTGAAGTTTGAAAGCTGAAACTTCAAACTCTAAAGAATCCATGGACTGCAGCAAAAAGAGATTCACAGCAGTATAACCCTGAGGCATACTGGCACTAGTAACTGAACGCAGGCGCAGTTGTGGGCCATATCCATCCAGAAAAAAATCCTGATGTGCATGCATATACCACCTCCCAAGGGATTTGCACGATTCAAGCTGCTGCCACGCCAAGCGGATGCAGAGTTGAGATGCTAACAGTCCCATCCATACACCGATATCTGCCACTGTGTGCACATCACCCAGAAGGAATTTAACTTTCATTAAGCCTCACCTCCTGTGCAGCCTCTGCGCATGGTTTTCCATTCTCCAGGGTAATGATCTTAGCCAAGTCTCCCATATTTTCATCGACCAAATCATGCCTACAAACACAGATCATTATATGTGTCAGCATCACACACACGCACACACACACACACACACACACACACACACACACACACACACACAAACACACAAACACACTTGTACATGAGAGGCATAGTAAAAGAAGAGCTGCAAGAGCAAATAAGAGCGGTACCGCAAAGAGAACTAAGATAAGATACTTAAGAAGAAAGGGAAACGATCATGGATCTGTTGTGCTCCCTGTTGCTTGCTGTAGAGGTAAAACTGTTTCATTGTTGGATTGGCTCATCTCAAGCGTGCTTCATCCTCTGCAATAGAAGTACAGTTGCTTTGATTTTGGATCTGCTCGTCTGGGTGGAACAGGGGATGTTGCTGTGCAAACCTACACCACACACACACACACACACACACACACAGACGATGCATATACACACATCACGGTAAGACACGCAGACTCACGTATGTGAGTGCACACATACTCATCTCGTATGTGATGCTCATCAACAGACAGGCCATTACAACAGTTACTTCCAAGAGGCCATGAAAACACGTGTGGCCCGGTGTGGGTCAAAACATTACAATAATACCTGTTCAATGCTCCCGCTCTTGGAGTCGCACCTAGATCATAGAAGGTGCTCAGGGAATACAGGCTCGCAAGTTCGAGAACCATTCTTCACACACATAACCGACACCCGTGCTTCACGAACAGGACAACTGTGGAAGCCACAATGGCCTTCTCACCCAGGACCATTTCCTCAGAAAGGTAAGGCCAAGCTTTGGGGGTTTCACTAGCGGCACACACTATCAGAGCCTGCCCACAAGGACAGCAGCACTGGTACTTCTGGTCCAACAGCAGTAGGGGTAAACTCAAATGCGTTTGTACACCCAAACACACACACACACAATCCATTGACTCCATATTCATTGCCTTACCATTTTCGCAGAATGACAGAACGCTCTTTTGCAGTCTTCTTCTTCCATACTGTTCCCAGCATCAGGAACAACACCAGGGCACCACACATGACAGAGGGAGAAATATCATCGTCGCTGTCAGCAACATCAGGTGAGATGTATTACGCAACACAAGCAACACAACCAATCTCTCCTTTTATCAGCCTGCATTGATTCCAAAGAAGACAGGTTGTGTTAAACAGCCAGTACACAGCCCCAGGCTTGCCGAAAAAGAAACTCGTAGCCATTTTGGAGGCTCGGACTACCGGACCATGATGGCTGGCGGCGCCAGCCAAAAAACAAAAGAACTGTGCCGCTGGCAGTTCTGGAAAGATTGGCACGCAGTAAGGGACCTGCTGGTCCGGATGTACTGCTGGTTTACGCCTTCTGTTACTTCCCCTGAGCCTCCCTTGAATCTGAATATGGTTCATCACTCCATACATTCTCACGAGACGGAAGTACGTTCATGTCACATCTGAGTTTTTCATAGGGGGCCAAAAAAACATGTGTCGGCAAAGAAACCAGGCTGGTCCAGGCAAAAGTCCGAAAAGGGGGATGAAAGTACCGCGGCCATGGTGTCAGGGCGGGCATCATACTTACAGGGGTCGGCCGTGGTGTCAGAGGGCGGTGGGAGGGCGGGCAGGGGGGGGGGGGGGGGGGAAGCCCAGCGGATGCTTTTCCAACGAAATCGCCGTTTCGAAGTCGGCGCCTGATTTCTTTGCCGGCTCAAAACCTGCCACGTCCACCGTTGTTTCTTCGTACTAAGTCTTATAAAGCACCACACCACACATAGGCTCGCGGGTGTCAGCATGAAACCCACATCACTTAAGTGGCCGCCGACTTTTTTTTTTTTTAACGGTGCCCCTGGCGGTATGGCACTTCCGAGTTTTGCTTGCGGCGACAAAAAAACTTTCTGCAAGGTTGGGGCCGTGTACTAGCGGCTTAAGAGGTTTTGCCTCTCAGTGCATTACAAAATGTCTCTATGAAATCCCGTGTGACCCATTACCCTGGCACCATGATAGACTGATTCACAAAAGCTTTCTGCAAGGCTGGGGCCGTGTACTAGCGGCTTAAGAGGTTTCGCCTCTCAATGCATTACAAAATGTCTCTATGAAATCCCCTGTGGCCCATTACCCCGGCACCATGATTTTGACTGATTCGCAACACGAGCACTACTCTCTCTCTATCTTGGTCTTATTTTTATTTTTTTTTACTCTAGAGGTTAACACTCTTCTCGCAAGGATTTGGATTTGGATGCTGCTACGCACGTGCGGAGGGCACGTGCGGAGATGGTGTGTGTGTGTGTGTGTGTGTGTGTGTGTGTGTGTGTGAGAGAGAGAGAGAGAGAGAGAGAGAGAGAGAGAGAGAGAGAGAGAGATGGACACACGAGAAGCAGAAGCTGAGTGTGGGTCTAGTCCGACTCATTGAACGAGTGAACAACTGAATGAGTGACCAACCCGGCCCGGGCCTGGGCCGGAGAGATATACCGGCCTTGGTCCAGGCGGGAGTAACCTGGTATCGGACCGGGGTCGGGCCAGCGGCCTGAAACAGGTCCGGCCTCACTGCCGGGCCGAAGGGTACTGCTACATGATCCTTGGACCTGTAAATGGATCAACCAATACATCAACATTCTATCCGCTGAAATAGCGGAAACCCAAAGGAGCGGCAAAGAAACAATCCTAAATGTAGAGCAAGCTCCGTGCAGAAAAAAAAAAAGATGCAATGCAGATTAAGCCTCAAGCCTAATCTATACAACAATGTCTGGTTTGAGTCGACCCAAGAAGCAGAAAATGTCTGCCCTATGTCGGCCAACAAAGAGAAAAATGTCTGACCTGTGTCAGCCAAGAAAGAGAAAAATGTCTCCTAAGCCAATGTGGTTGAGCATAAGTCAACACCTTCTAAAGGCTAAAAGTAACAACATCAATATCCACACCGAAAAAGAATGTGGCACAATCTCACGTGCCTTATTCAAGTACACGATACCCGAATAGAAGACGGAGCTCGATCGCATGAGAAAAGTAGAGATGGATGGAAGGGCGGCAAGTACAGCTCTCAGAGTAAACTTCAAGGGGGTACCCACACAACCATATGAAACATCATCAGGCTTTAGAGGGAGAATAACAACACGACACCAAGCTCAATGGAAACCATCAAACGAGCACCGCCAACTGAAAGGAAAAAGGGCACTCACACAAGGGAGCCTGGAAGGATAGGGGGGCTATGACGGCATAAACATGTGGCCAAGGGCTGCGAGCCAAGAAAAACGTAGGGCGCAGAAGGGTGGCAGACTAACACACCCATACGGTCAAGGAAAACAGGGGTCATCATGCGACTGGAGGGTAAAACTCGGGGGTGAAGGGTAGATGGGAATGAGGGAACTCCATGGCCGAAAAAGTGAAGTAGTCCAACTGGTGAGTCTCCAGACTGAAGTCGAGTCGAAGTACCCAAGATGAAGTAGTAGCGCAAAAACCGGGTAGAAGTCCGGAACACTACGACAGGTACTCTAGTACTGAAGAGAAGTATTGAGGTCGAAAGTCGAATGTGGAAGCTAGATGTAGAGGCTGGATGTAGAAGTCAAATAGAAGCCGAAACCGGGAGCTGCTGCATAAGTGTCCAAGGATGGTAAGAGATAGAGGGCGTATCGAGGGTGTAGATCGGTCCCGATAGCGAGAGGGAAGTCGATGTACGATGAGGGTGAGAGGAATCAGCTGCAACAACAGGTGGAACCACATCCACAGGGGAAGGGGGACCTGAGACAGGTACCGGTGGTGCAAGAGGACCCATCGATGAAGGAGGGAGAATGTTAGTGGTCGCTGAAGTAGATGGGTCAGTAAAAAGGCGAGAAGTCGGAGGGAAAGGTGATGAAGGGAAAGGATGAGCACGATCGTAAGCACGCGCGAAAGTCATAGCATGCTCCAGGTGCTCGAGAGGCTCCCAAGTAGACTCCTCGTCAAGGTAACCCTTCCATCGAACATGATACTCGAGGTTGGAAGGGTCACCATCAGTCATACTCTAGGACGCCATATCAGAGACGGCATACTCCTCGTAACCCTCAATGATGATGGGAGAGGGGCGAGGGTAAGGTCGATCATGGAACTCAGGGGGAGACCGTCTGAAGGGGCGCAATAGAGACCGTCTGAAGGGGCACAATAGTAAGGTAGATCATTGAACTCAGGGGGAGACCGTCTGAAGGGGCGCAATAAAAATCGTTTGAAGGGGCGCAATAGAAATACATAAAACATATCATGTAGGTTAGCGCGATACATGGAATCGATGAACTTCAATTTGACGCTCACCGGACAGTCGTGATTAGGACCGGCGGGTGAAAGAATATTGCATGGACCGATGTATCGACGTCCGAAATTCCGAAGCCTGTCGGCCTCAGACTGGAAGTGACATGTGTCGACAAGGACTTCGTCGCCAACTTTGAAGGGGTGATCAATGCGAGAACGGTTGGCACTAGTAGCCATGCGAGTTTGGGAGTCGGCAATCCTCTTGTGAGCGTTGTTTCTCATCCATCTCCTTAACCCAGTCATCAAGGGCAGGGCATTTAATGTCGAGAGGGATCTAAGATGGACGAAGGAGATCAGATGGGACACGAGGGTGATATCCCAAGTCGCAGTAGCAAGGAGACATGTCGATGGCTGGTGCAATGGCATGGTTATAAGCAATTTCGACATGGGCGAGATGAAGGCCCCAATCAGAGTCAATCTCAACAAACTTCTTGAAAATATTCCCAAGAGTTTTGTTGGCGACCTCGGTCTGTCCGTCTAACTGGGTAAAAAGAGAAGCGAAGCTCAAAGCCGTGGATCTTGTGGAGTCCACGCCAGAAATCGGAAGTGAAGCGGGGGTCACGGTCAGAGACAATACTAGTAGGAAGGCCATGATGAATGACAAAGCAATTGAAATAGAGTGAGGTGATGTTTTTAGCTGAGCTAGCATACTTGCAAGGGAGGAAGTCTGTATGCTTAGTCAGCCAACAGACAACAACGAAGATGGCGTTGTGGCGTCGTGGGGTAGGGTGACGAAGAGGACCAATGAAGTCCATAGAGACAAAAGTCCAACGCTGAGTAGGAATGGGTAAGGGTTGAAGAATACAAGGGGGGATGATTGGTAATATTGGCCTCTTGGCAGATCTTGCACGTGCGGACATACTCCAATAGTAATGGCGGTAGAGGCGATCAAGAGTCTGTAGACACCGAAATAACCGGCGGCGCGCTGATCATGACTCTCAGCGACTGCCCGAACACAGAGCTGGCCGGTAGAAGGCACACATAAACGAGTACGAGGATGATTGAGTCCAAGCCAGTCCGAAGGGGTCAACTGGAAGTTAGGGACGGTCTTGCCAGCTTGCAAGTCAACGTAGATTGATTGAAACTCGAAACACTGGGGTAAGCACGACGATACTCATCTAGGAAAACAGCATGACGATACTTGCAGGATGGATAATGGGAGTAGAGACAGAAAGAGCAGAGACAGAAAGAGCAGAGAGCCGCCGATCATCGCACTTGCGGTCAGGGCGACGGGATAAGGCATCTGCAACACGATTGCTCTCGTTGGAAATTTTCCTGATAGTGAAGTCGAACTCGAAAAGATCACGCCACCAACGAGCCTGACGAGAAGTGAGTTTAGGCTTCGTCTGAAAGGCGGCGAGGACAGAGCTGACCATGTAAATGATGACGCCACTTCTTAACAGCGTAAACCAGCGCGAGAACCTCACGCTCATCAGCAGTATAGTTACGCTCTGTGGGAAGTAGTTGTCGGGAGAGATAAGCAATCGGACAATCTTCATCGCAAGACTCGACTGTACCTTTGTCAGCAACATCAGGAATGTATGGAGGGGGGGTTCCCGAAGGAGTGGGCTCAATGGGTGCGAGGTGAGCGACAATCGTTGGGGCTGTAGGAGGGAGTCGGGGAATGCGCGGGAGTCGAAACTCCGTGGAATCGGGTGAAGGGGCTGAGTAGATTTGAGATAGGACAGCTCCAATAGAAAAGTCCGAAGCGTCCGTGGTGACAATGAATGGACGAGAGTAGTCAGGGAGGTGTAGAACGGGAGGTGACGTGACAAGCCGCTTGAGAAAGCGGAAGGCATCCTCACGAGCCGAGGTCCAATGAAAGGGTAGACGTCCGCAGGTCAGAGGGGTAAGTTAGGCAATATATTGCGCGTAGTGTTTAAAAAAATGACCATAGTAGTTGGTCAACCCACGAAAACTACGTAGCGCAGAAAGAGAGGTAGGAGTGGGCCAGTCGACAATAGCCCGAATCTTCGAGTCGTCCATGTGGAGTCCATGCTCGAACACCTGGTGTCCAAGGAAGTTGACTTTGGGTTGAGCGAAGCGGCATTTGGCGAGCTTCGCATAAAACCCATGGTCGCGTAATCGATGGAAGACACTGCAGGTGGATCAATTGCTCCTCTAAGGTACGACCGTACACCAAGATGTCATCAATGTAGACTAGAACCGAGTCCTCAAGAAGGCCTTGGAACATAAGTGTTCATAGCCGTCTAGAAGGTGGCAGGGGCATTACGGAGACCAAAAGGCATGACAGTAAACTTGTAGTGCCCAAAACGAGAACGGAAAGCGGTCTTAGGCTGGTCCTCCTCGACGACGCGGAGTTGGTGATATCCACTACAAAAATCTCGGCGACGCGGATTTGGTGATATCCGCTACAAAAATCGATCTTCGTGAAACAGAGGTGGCTGGAGAGGCGGTCGAACAGATCATCCGCACGGGGCATAGGATAACTGTTTCTGGTCGTGTACTCATTGAGACCACGGTAGTCGAGGCAGAGGCGGAGGGAACCGTCCTTGTGACCGAAGAGGACAGGTGCACTCCATGGGGACCTACCCGATTGAATGAAGCCTTGACGACGCAGCTCGTCAGTTTGGCGTTTTAGTTCCTCGGCTTCGGGGACCGGAAGGCGATATGGGGCGCGATGTTGAATACGGTAGTTAGGCTCGAGCCGAATGTGGTGCTCGATATCACGCATAGGAGGGATGTTGCTATAAGAGAGATGCGGGGAAAACATCGTGATACTTACGAAGGAGGGCCGCAACGCTAGGCTGCAAAGACGATAGGAGGTCGTCAAACTCCTCTGCAGCAACAACGTCTGAAGTAGGTGTGGAAGGAGTCGATATGGGAATAGGTACCGATGGAGTGTCATTGGTTAGAGATGCAACCGATGGAGTGTCATTGGTTAGAGATGCAACAAAGTGAGATGAGCTAGCAGGGATGGAGGGAAAGGAGGCTGAAGGATGAGGGGGGTCGGGAGGCTCGGGGAGTGGTGGGTCGAGCTCGACCAACTCAGCGTCCTGATGCATGGAGTTACAGACAAGGAGATCTGTGATGTCGACAATGTAGAGTTCGGCATCAAGCTGACGAAGGATGTAATGGAACTGAGTTGGTGTCAACATGGCGACATTGACAGGAGAGGGGGATGTAAAATCCGATTTGCCCAACAACGAAATACGATATTGCTTCCCATCCTTGGCGTATGTAGAGTCCGATTTGCCCAACAACAAAATACGATATTGCTTCTCATCCTTCGTGTCAAGAACGAGGTCCTTGTGGATCCAATCGGGACCAGCATGGGCGAACTGATGGGAGTAGGGAG
This sequence comes from Chara braunii, assembly GCA_003427395.1. NCBI lineage: Eukaryota > Viridiplantae > Streptophyta > Charophyceae > Charales > Characeae > Chara > Chara braunii. The sequence continues at coordinate 356,506 of BFEA01000175.1, read as the reverse complement.
GTGTCGAGAACAAGGTCGTATAAGGTTTCCACGGCGTCAGAAGTCCACTGGTCATGGAACCGAGGGGTCTTGCAAAGGATATGTGGCATCCGCAAGGGGAAGGAGAACGGGAGATCAGGCACCACACAATCGACGAAGGATTCGGCCTGATTGTCGCCCAACGTGACAGTGACAGTGACAGTGGAAGGGTAGGGGGATGTATAGAGATACCTCCTTAACTACGCGAGGATGAATGAATTCGCCAGTAAAGCCAGAGTCCTATATTGCGCGATACACTCTACTAAAGGTCCCGCGGCGCACTAGAATAATCCGTAAGGTGCAATCGAGATTGTGTAGGCGCTAAGACATCACAGATAGGATATGTTCTCTGAGGCCGAGACGTTCCTGCTGGACCTTAATGCATTCGAGGTCCAGGAAGTTGATGATATCCTCCACTACGACAATGGAATCATTGCAGTGGACCGTGCATAAAGCACGCCTAGTGGGAGGACGAGGAGGAGAATCACGAGAGACGCTAGGCGAAGAAGGGGAGGGTGGACCAGCGTCGCTAGGATCGACCAACGATGAGGTCAGGTCCAAGTCCTCAAAAAGAGAAGCAAGCGACGGGAAGGTAGAATCGCGAGCGGGTATGCCTACTACTCTACAAGGATCAGGGGGACGGGAGATCGCCGCTAGGCGGCTGCAACGCTTAAGGTCGAAACGGGGGGGTCAAGCTGAGGGCAGGACTGCTGAGCAAGGTGACCAGGTAGGCGACAACGGGCACATATACCGCGTGTACAGAAGTCCTCACTCTCCGTGATAGTCCATTTGGCCCGGGGAAAGACGTAGCCCAATGGGAGAGGCTGTTGTGTGGCCGATGAGCAGGTCCTCGATGAGGAAGAGTGACGCTACCTAAGGAAAGCAGAGAAGGCGCGGGCGAGGTGCTCGTCTTGGTCGAGATCGTCACCATCCATAGGAGACTAGGGGTCCTATCCCTGGTCCGGGTCACTATGGGATCCATCCGAACCAGTACCCTCCTCTGCGCTCGACGACTCGCAAAGCATAGTTTGGACACGGCGGAAGAAGGTGCGTCCAGGAATTCGGTGGGGGCCGCGCCGAGACGTGGAGAACTGCGAGAGGCGAGATGTGCCAGAGGGAGACGTGGCAACGGGAGGTGCTGCACCAGGCTCAGGTGTGGAGCCCACAAGAGGTGCATAGGTGAGCTGAATGGCCCTGGCAATGTTGAAGGCCTCAAGGAGGGTGTGGTCTGAGTATGCCAATATCTGAAGCTGGAAGGGTTGGGGTAACCCGACATGGAAACGCTGAACCATAGCGTCTTCGACTATGAGGAAGGGGGGAACCTGGGCGCAAACACGGTGGAATACCATGATGTACAACTCTAAGGCATTGTTGCATCTGATCTTAGCGACCCGTGTGATGAGGTCATGGGTAGGCGTCGGGCGAGAGAAGTACTGCTGGAGAAAATCACGAAACTCTGTGTACGTCATACTCACGTGAACGCCCTGCTGAGCACGAAGGGTGAGAAAGTCACGACAAGTGGAAGCCGCTCGAGCTGTGAAGCGGGCTGACATCTCCGTAGGCCACGAGTCCGTGTTTACACCATGGTACCGAAGTTGCTCCTCGGCTGTGGTGATCCAACCTTGGGAGTTCGGAGGCCTTGCCATCGAATTGGGGGAGTCTATCGGGGAGTTGCCGAGGTACATAAGGCGGCGGCTGATAATGAGGGAGGGGGAGGGCACACTGCGACAAGAGGACAGAGGAACTAGGGGCAGCCGCAAGAGCACTAGCCAAGGTCGAAAACTAAGGCAAGCGGTCGTGAGACATCGTGATGGCCGGTGGAGGAAGAGTAAATTGAATCGCAGCGAACTGCATCTGATGCTGCCGATAGATGAAAGGGGCAGCGTGCTGTGTCGCGAGGTCGGGAGGCAAGGGTTGACCTCCTTGGAACCGGCGAATGTGGTCGTGGGCCATGGCAAGTTCGCTTCGGAGCTCAGCATTTTGTGTCCTGGGTGTCATAGGGGATGGGGGGGGAGGTAAAGAAGTAGGGGGTGGTGAGGTAGGTGTCGTGACTAAAATTGAGGAGGCGGCAAGACGCGATGTCATGGGTCCTGAGGAGGGAAGTGCGGAGGTGGAAACTTCAGAGGAAGAGATGGCTGCAGAAGAAGGGTGGGTCAGGGGAGAAGGCATACCGCTCGTGGAAGAGAAGCGTGTAGATGACGCCAACCGAAGAAGGAGAGGAAGTAGGTAGAGATATTGATGACGCGGGTGGGGGGATGACTGTGGGATTCCAAATTTGGGAGAGGGGAGGTGTGATCCACTAGGAGGATGTGTGTGGGAAGAGGGGGGGGG
>BFEA01000175.1:339334-354012 GCA_003427395.1 Chara braunii | reverse complement strand
GGTCGTGAATTTCGCCTTTCGCATGTGCTGGAGGGTGGCCAGTACATGGGTCTGACTAGGTGACGGGGCCCGAACTGGCGGCCGCAAGGGTAGGAATCTCCACCGAGTCAGACATGGTATCGCGAGCTAGAAACGCAAGGCCTTCGCTGATGGAGCGGGAGGGAGTTGCGAACTCAACACTTTCGATAGAGTCAGGGGGACTTGCGAACTCAACACTTTGCATAGAATCAAGGAATGAAGAAGATGAAGAGGGGGAACTGGAACAGGGGGCCCGCTCAATGGCAGCAATCGACGCGTCAAAGCGAGTGAGTCAGTGTGCGCTTCGGGCGTCTCGGGCATGATTTTGGAGTACGCGCTGCTGGTTGTCACGGGGAGCCAAATTGGCATGCAGAAAACGGGCCAAGAAAGGAAGGCGTGTAGAAATGAGATCTAACAAACTTCCAAAATTAAATCAAAAAGATTCAAAATCGGATTGAGGGAGGAAGGGGAAATTTACCAATTGGGGAGATAATAGAAGAGGTAGAGACGAGTGCGGAGGAGAATCTTGAATTAAAATTGAAATTTTCTTGATGTATTTCGAGAATTAAAAGAATTCGCTGGCCCCGGTTTCCAGCCCAAGGGTGTCTCTCTCAAGGATGTACTGTTTTGTACTGTTTTGTACAGATGTATTCATGGGACGCTGGACCCGGTTCCCAGCAGGTGAGGCTCCCCACCAATAGACGGAGCAGCCCGCCAGGCAAATCCTCAATCCCGGTGGTTCTCTTACCACCACCAGGATACTGGCCAAACGTGATTTGAAATAAAATTAGAAGACTAATTCCTAATTGAAGAATACACGATGAAATGGCAGATAGAACTTAATGGCAGTCAAGTAAATTGAATTGGGAGAAATTTCAAAATTATTTAGATGACATTAATGAATTGTATCTTAATTTTACAACATGTTGATATTCCTCCCAATAATTTTGAATTCCTCCCAATTCAATTTACTTAGACTGCCATTAAGTTCTATCTGCCATTTCATCGTGTATTCTTCAATTAAGAATTAGTCTTCTAACTTTATTTCAAATCACGTTTGGCCCCTATCCTGGTGAATTTTATTTTGAATTCGTGATTGTCTTATATATGCTCTCCTCTATATCCCACACCATTCTTTGAAAATTTCTTCTCATTTCCCTGCTCCAATTGGAAAATTTCCCCTTCCTCCCTCAATCCGATTTTGAATCTTTTTTATTTAGTTTTAGAAGTTTGCTAGATCTCATTTCTACACGCCTTCCTTTCTTGGCCCCTTTTCTGCATGCCAATCTGACTCCCCGTGACAACCAGCAGCGCGTACTCCAAAATCACGCCCGAGACGCCCGTAGCACACACCGACTCACTCGCTTTGACGCATCGATTGCTGCCATTGAGCGGGCCCCCTGTTCCAGTTCCCCCTCTTCATCTTCTTCATTCCTTGACTCTATGCGAAGTGTTGAGTTCGCAAGTCCCTCCCGAGTGGCATTCAGGAGGTTGTGGGCTCAAGCCCCATGGCGGCCTGCGGTGCACTTAGTGCCAACGGACTGTGATAGTCCTCTGGATACCCCTGATCAGTATTAGCGGGGTCTATGACCAACACGGGTGTGAGTGTGAGCGCGAGTGGGTTGTGTGTGGTGTGTGGGAGAGTGTTGGCCATAGCCTCTGCTGCTACTGGATGAAGGGTGGGGGACGATGAGAAAGGGAGGCACAGCTACTGGCAGGTCTCGGTCTTTGTGTTAGCCAGACCCCCACTGGCGGCCCCACCCCTATACCCTAACCATTAGGGGCAAGGGGCAACATGAAATCTCCCCTTCACAGAAAGAGGAAAACTATGCTTGCAGGGGTCCCCTCTAGATAGTCTTAGGAGTAGCTAATGGAAGGTAAAAGAAACAGAACTTGAGGGAAGAGTGTAGAACGAACAGGAAAAAAAAAAAAAAATTAAGAAGAATTTTAAAGAATTTCCAAAATAATTCCAAAAGACTTTCAAAAAAAATTGCAGAATTTCAGAATTTTACAAGGGATAGAAAATAAAAGTAGTGGCAAAGAAGGATTAAATTTAGTAAATTCTGAAATTATTTCACGAATTTCTCAATTAAAATCAAATTTTAAACTAATTTACAAAAGAATTTGATATAATAAAGAATTTCACATAACTTCCAAACAAAAACGCCAAAATTAATTCCGTTCACGGGGTTGGAAGAAGAGAGAATGAAGATCAATCCTATCGTCTTAGGTCGACGCTCCGCACAACGGGATGGACGGCATTGTCAAACAAGCACAAAAAGAAGATATACACGTAACACATCACGCGCGTTAGGAATTTTAGATGATGCGCACTATTGGGTGGGATGGGACAGGAGGAAAGGCGGAATGGAGAGGAGATGGAAGAAGACGAAAAAGGTGAGAACTTTGGGAGAGATCTGTAGGAGGAAGGGAGGGAATTAGTAAGAGGGAGTGAGATTGACGATACCGTGCTCCCAGTCGGCCGGGAGCAATCAAGGTCCTTCCTCTTAGTCGAGGAAGGTCTTCAATCAATCCCTAAAGGGTCTTCTCGATCGTTCCCCCGGTGGAGTGACGAGGTCGCCGGATCAGTCACGTATGATGATGATCTTCTTCGGTGATGGCGATGATAGAAGAGCCGGCATTAAAGAAGCAAAAGCAACGCCGCGATGCACGCTTGGATGCCACGAGCAAATTCTCCCGTGGTAACGTTTCTGACACCTCTAGCTTCAAGTACAGAAATGCTACAGGATTGATAGGCCACACTCTCACAGTTCGTATTCGTACTAGAAATCAAAATTAGGTGGGCTTTTACCCTTTTGCTCTACACGAGATGTCTATCCTCGTTGAGCTCATCGTAGAGCATTTGCGTTGTCTTCTAACAGATCTGCCGCTCCCGCCAACATTCCGGCGTGCACATGTGTGCGAGCGGGGAATAGGTGAGGAGGGAGGTCGCGCGCACATGCGCGGGGGGGAAATCAGGGTCGGGCAGGAGGAGAAGCGCGGGGCAGGGGGGAGCAGATCTGGGAAGGAGTGGCGGGATGGCTCGATCAGGGGGGAGATGTGTCGGGGTGCGAGATAGCGGAAGGGTGCAGCTAGGACGAGGGGCGCAGGAGGGAGGGGAGTCGGGGATCAAAGTTGGGAGGAAGTGTCAGGATTGGGCAGGGAGTGGAAGCCCAAGTGGGGGGAATAGGGAGAAAGTGGCGCGGGGTTAGCGAGGATGTCGGGAGGGCAGTGGGGTTGGGCGCTAGGCAGAGCGAGGTCGGGATCAGGGAGGAGGGGAGGAGGGACGCAGCGGTTGACGTGCGCTACCACAGGTAGGGGGGCGAGTCACGTGGGGAAAGGTGGGGCGTGGTCGAGGAGACCAGAACGGGAAGGGGGAAGATGGGATGACGTGGCAGGAGGTCGGGATCGAGGTAGGACAAGGTCGGGAACGTGTGATTGGAGGGCGAGATGGGAGGTCAGGATCAAGTGAGGGAAAGGGGGAGATCGAGAGGAGGGGCACCGGGATCGGGATCGGGAGGGGTAGATGGCGGGATCAGGATTTGGGAATTGGCGGGAGAGTGCGCAGCGGGTCAGGCTGCAGGGGAGGGGGGATCGCACGGACGTGCATGCGGGGGTAATTGGGGTCGGATGCGGGGGCTGGTGGAGAGAGGGATCGAGATGGGGGACACACGGAGCGGGGGTTCAAAGAGGGGTGTCGGAGGGGGATTGGGGGAAATAAGTCCCGCAGATGAGGCAGGGCGAGTAGGGGTGGGTTTGGGATCGGGGAGGGGAGTACCGGGATCGGGGGGGCAGTGGGATGCAGTGGGAAGTGAGCGGTTGATGGATCGGGGAGAGGGGGAAGGCTAGGCGCACCGGGGAAAGAGGGGGGGGATCGAAGATGAAGCGAGGAGAAGGAGAAGAGTACGGGTAAGGAAGCCAATCGGGAGGGAGAGTTGGAGTCGGGGTCGAGACAGGAAGAGAATCGGGATCAGCGACGGGGGGGGGAAGGAGGTGGGCGAAGCAAGGAGAAGATGGGGGGAAGTCGGGATCGGAGGGAGATCGGGGGGAAAAGTCGGAGTAAGTCGTGGGGGTGGAGCAGGTTGTTGGTGGGGGATCGGGTGGTGGGGGGTCGCAGTCGCGGTTGGTTGCTATCCAGGTGGAGTCAGGGTCGGGGATAACCGGGACGGGAGAGTCGAGGGGTGCAGGTAAGAGGGAAGGAGGGGCTGACGTGGCAGGGTTGAAGGGCAGCTGTCCGCTTGTCAATGATCCTTCCGCAAGTTGTCTGCGGACACCTTGTTACGACTTCTCCTTCCTCTAATTGATAAGGTTCAATGACTTCTCACCTTCCTCTAATTGGTAATGTTCAACGACTTCTCACTGCACCGCCAGCTGCAGGCCACCAAAGTTACCACAACTCATACTTGTCTTGGCCAATCAATGGGTAGGAGCCACAGGCGGTGTTAGTGCCAGCAGCGCCTGGTCGAAATCAGAAGCCAGTAGGTGAGTCGCAGCGGCTGGAGCAGCACCTTCTCGGAGCAGGGGGAAGTCGCCAACTTGGATGACGAACGTATCTGGCCCCGTTGATGGACCAGGTGCAGACCAGGTGCAGGTTCAAAACAACCATGGAGATGGCTATCCGTGGTGGCAGGATAGCGAGAGAGAGGGAGGGAGGGAGGGAGCAGAGGTTCGAGAACCTGCTCCGATAACAATGTGACGCATGTGCAGAAGGCACGTGCAAACATGGTGAGAGAGAGAGAGAGAGAGAGAGAGAGAGAGAGAGAGAGACACGAGAAGCAGCAGCTGAGTGAGGGTCCAGTCCAACTCGATGAACAAGTGAACAACTGGCAGTGAATGAGTGGCCAACCCGGCCTGGGCCTAGGCCGGAGAGATATACCAGCCTTGGTCCAGGCCGGAGTAACCCGGTACCGGACAGGGATCAGGCCGACGGCCTGAAACATGTCCGGCCTCACTGCCGGGCCGGAGGGTACCGCTACAAATGCACTTCCACGAGTGGCCAGGACAGAAACTGCCATGTTACCCCCGATACAGGCATGTCTTTATACCAGGTCCTTTGCTTCGCCAGTTTTCAGCCTGGATACAGGAGTGCTGCCCAGGTTTTCTTCTTTCAGTGCCAACACAGTCGAATCTGTACCCCCCCTCAGGATTAGTCCGGTTTTCTGGCCAGATACATTATCCAGATTCTGATGTTTCGCAGAAAACCTCCAAGCTCATAGCAAACCCTTTCGGTTCTTTTGTAACTGTGAATCCAAAGGCCTAGTAAACAGTCGTCTCCATACCCAACATTTTTTCGGTCACATCCGCTCCGCAGGATCCAAGGGAGTTGTTCCTTCAGGCTTGTGTTAGGTACTAAATTAATTAGTGCTAATGGCCATGTGTCTCTCTGAAGGTACTAAATTAGTACTAAATTACTAATGCGCATGTCTTTTATTCAGAAGGAACACAGTATTACTGTGCCGCTTCGTTGCACCCCCTTTCGAACTTCAAAGAGGAGGAAGACCGCAAAAAATGATAGCATGCCCCCTTAGTGACACTGGAAAACGAGGGGTCTCACTTACCAGGGGGGTTGAGGGAAGGGAACTACCATAGCGGCAACCATATCTGTGGAAAAAAGGGACAGCCGTCAAAATGAAGAGCATACTAGCACACTAAGGTAGGGAATAGAGAATAGCCAGAGATACGTAATAGTCACATACAAAACGGGATATTGACACAGAGTCCATTGCCACTCTTGCTCACAACAGGGAGACTCAGTACTAAAAATTATGTGGGCATTGCAATCAGTACTAAAAATTATGTGGGTATTCCAACGTACAATTACAATGATTTCCTGTCAGATAAGGACAGCCGGACTCCTGCTCCAACAATAGAAGGCAGTGTTTAAGGCAAAAAAGAAAAATCAAATCAGCATCAAAGACTTCACACACACACACACACACACACACACCACATGGTTCTGTATCCATAATATCACAAATGGGCTATGCTGCCGATCAGTTAAATTAAATCTGCGAGTGTGCTCGGTGCCGTGTCTCTCCAGCTGCCCTGCTCTCCTGGGTAACTGTGGCTCTAGCAGCTTGTTACACTGACCCTTTTATCAAGTTTATTTTTCCTTGATTGCTATTCACTACACGGGGACTTACCTTTTCATCCCTCTGCCTCAAAAATAACAAATACCACATCTGGTCCAATATATTGTCACATATCTATGCACTAAAAGAGCGCACTTTACAAAACAATCGGTTAAAAAAAAAAAAAAAAAAAAAAAAAAACACTAAGGCGGACAAACATGAAGATTGCACTGAAACCATTCATTTTGGTCTGCGTTCTTCTATTATGTGTCATTGTTGATGAGGGCGAAGGCCTTGAGATATCATTCATCAAACTGACCGGCCCTAGGTAATTCAGAATTACTGTAGTATTTGTATTTCACTCACCTGCTTCCAGTGGAGTTCGAACTCAGTGGGTCCGTATTTCCACAGTTCGGGCAGGGGTGTACCAACTGGTACCCACTGGTACCAACTGAGCTAACCCCCAGTTGCTGCATGAGTGAAGATGTTTAATATGTATGTGTTATTCCTCATTCCCAATCGCACATTTGCAAGTCATACCAACTGGTAGTCTGGTACCCACTGGTACCAACTGCGCTAACCCCCAATTGCTGCATGAGTGAAGATGTTTAATACGTGGTGTGTTATTCCTCATTCCCAATCGCAAATTTGCAAGTCATATAAAAAAAAAGAATGGTGTAAAGTTTTCTGCTTCAGAGTTCAGACTTCAGAGTGCATGCTGAAAGACCAACGATCTTTCAACCGAGACGTCTCACGGCTAATTTCTGCATACACAGGAACTTCAGGAAACATACAACTGGATGATGTTCGCAAGAAAGGCGAGAGATTGGCATGCAAGGGAGAGTGGTTGGCTGGCATAGAAGGAGAGTGGTCAATGAAATGGAAGGGAGAGAGAAAGTGAAAGGCAGACAAAATGGGAGAAAGAAGGAACAAGGGAGGGAAGGAGGAAGAAGGGACGAGGGAGGGAAGGAGGAAGAAGGGACGAGGGAGGGAAGGAGGAAGGAGCGAGGGAGGGAAGTAGGAAGAGGGCCGCGACGAAGACGAGCAGGGAGTCCATTAATAGAGGTGTCGGTTTAACCTGATAATGCCTTTTCGGCCTCACTGATGGCGTGGGCTGTTTCCGAAGCTCCCATCTTCGAAGGTTCTGCAACGACTTCTCCAGTTGCTGGGTTCACGACCTGGAATGCCAACACAGCGCACGTCAGCGGTGCTTTAGTATATAATAATACTATGAGACAACTGCGCTGTGACCTCTGCACAGTTTCGAATTCGCAAGAATAACAGCCCACTGCAAGCTTGGGCAAAGACAAGTTCGAAACTGCAAGAAAAACAGTAAGGTGGGAGCATGACAGCCTACCGGTTCAGTAATTCACAAAAACGGGAGGTTGCATCCGCGTTTTTTTTGTTCCTTTATTTTTTCTTTTTTCCGCACCTTCCGACTTTTTTTTTCCGCGCCTTCCGATTTTTTTTTTTCCTTTCTTTTTTTTTTTCCTTTCTTTTTTTTTTTTTTTTTGCCTGCCACGGCCGAGCTGTCTAGGCCACACCAGTGGCCTGGCCTGGGAGCAGTTCCCGGTAGCAGCCCCTCCCATTTTTGGCTCTTTTCCTCAGGGGTGTGCCCTAGGCATCTCGACCATGGCCCACCCACGGGCGTAGACTACACATCTCGGCCATGGCATAAGCAGGCGTARAAAAAAAAAAAAAAAAAAAAAAAGGTTACAGGAGTGGAAAAAAAAGAAAAAAAACGCCAAAAAAAAAAACAAAAAAAAAACGACCGCCACCTCCCATTTTTGCCAATTACTGAACTGGTAGGCCATCGTGCTCTGGCCTTACTGTTTTTCTTGCAGTTTCGAACTGGTCTTCGCCCAAGCTTGCAGTGGACTGTTATTCCTGCGAATTCGAAACTGTGCAGCAGTCATAGGCGCAGTTATTTCTCATACTAACTATATCGTCAAACAGAGCTGCCCAGTAAACCGTAGGCAGAGAGGGAGAAGAGGAGAACAAACGAGGGGCTGCGGCAAACTGTTTCATCGGAGTTTTCACTGACTCATCAGGAGACTGAATATATAAAAGACTAGACACGGACGGTACCAAAAAAGTAGACCGAGGCAGACGGAGAGACCCAGTCAAAAACCCTAAGAGAGACATGAAGAGAACCTGAGAGACGTGAAGAGAACCTGTCGAGAAGACGGGATCGGTTTGGACTGGTGTGTGGTACTGACAGCCGAAAAAAAGAAGTGCGCTGGCTGCAATAATGACTCTGCTCAATGCCTCCCCTCCGGTCCCCTCGCTCTATGTACATTGGCAGACTCAGCTCAATGCCACTCGGGGAACGAATGGCCTATCTCTAGGTGAAGAGTGCCAAGCTTGCCCAGGAAGGCACATGAGGCCAACGGGGATTTAACCCAAGACCTCTGAATGCCACTTGCATGCCTTACCAACTGAGCTACCGTCCTCACCCGAATAGAACGCCCAGTCATTCAGTGTTGGGAAAATACTAGATAGAAACTGGCAGTTAGGGGAAAAACTTCTGAAAAATCGGAGGCCAGCCCGACGACGACTGCCATTGATAAATCTCATCGCCAGCCATCATTTCGTTTCAGGCCTTTTCGCCTTCCTACAAGGTTAAAGAGGCCCACCCGAGGCCCACTATTTTCCCACTCGGCAAAGGTACCATTGTTTTCAGCTATTCTGAACTCCCTACCTCTAATATCTATTTCTAATAATTCTGACGAATAAAACAACTACAGTTACAACTATTGTGAAAAAAAAAAAAAAAAAGGGCAAACACAGATCATAAATAGACTGAAATAAAATAGACTAAAATAGACTGAAATAAAAGACTAAAGGAAACAAAAGGAAACATAAATTTAAGAAAAAAATAAAAAAGGGCAAACACAGATAATAAATAGACTGAAATAAAAGGTTCAAAAGGAAACAAAAGGAAACACAAATTTAAGAAAAAAAACAAACCAAAAGGCCCTGTATTGAACTTAGAACTCTTATCTAGCATCACTACCTAATCTAACACACAAACCCCTAAAGTGTGCCCCTGGGGGGTCCAAACAGAGCCCTGTTCTGACTATAAATCACACTCGCTCCTCAGTCTACCCCCTCTGCCTGATCAAACAAAAGGCCCTGTATTGAACTTAGGGGCTCGTTAGACACGCCTATTGAAATCCATGGGCAAATTTTGGGCCCTTCGTTCCACCTGTCATCAGGGATGTCGCCAGAGGACATTTCCTTCGAGCGATGTCAGAAAAGAAAAAGAAAAGAAACAAAAAATCAAATGTGCTCGAGGCCCTCAGCCAATAGGGTGCCGCCACAATCCAGATTCTCTATTGTAATGTCTCTCTACCCACCCATGTGCCCGCTCCTCTCCGTGAAACGCGGATTCCTTTTGCCCAAGGGGCGTGAGGACACTTGGGCAAAATGAAGAACTGGCAGGGGAATCCTTGGAGCCCAAGGAATTTCCTTCATTAGTGTTTTCACTCTTTTTTTCCCGACTGCATCCCCGCGGATAGGTGGAACGAACAATTCCTCCGGGACTTGACACACAGGTGTGTCTAACGAGCCCCTTAGAACTCTTAACTAGCAGCACTACCTAATCTAACACACAAACCCCTGAAGTGTGCCCCTGGGGGTTCCAAACAGAGCCCTGTTCTGACTATGAATCACACTCGCTCCTCATTCTACACCTTCTGCCCGTCTCCTGTGACCTAGCCAAGAACCGAGTGCGCAAGTATCTGCTTCTTAGAAGCAAAGAGCTAAAGAGCTAAAAAGCCGCTTATTGAGTGTGAGTGCGAGCATGAGCGTGCCGTCTTTGGTGATATATGCCGGCCTGCGACTCAGGCACCAGGTCTTTGAGATACACACTTGCAATATTGGACAACACGTGTGAGGCCTTACTTTCACAGAATACACGTCCTGTCCATGGCATGCAACAAACAACCACCTCCGGCCTGACACCCAATTCCCAGATTTAAACCACCAGTACGTTTCCCTGCTTGGAAAACAAATACGAGCGACCCCACCACGGCAGTGGGGGGGGTATAAATTCTACAATAATATAGAAATAACTGCGCGGGTGACTGCTGCACAGTTTCGAATTCACAGAAATAACAGTCCACTTCAAGCTTGGGCAAAGACCAGTTCTAAACTGCAAGAAAAACAGTAAGGTGGGAGCACGATGGCCGGACCAGACAAAAGAAGAAATGAACAACAGCCCAAAGCACTGCAGGAACAGACAAAAGAAGAAAAAGGGACCGTCAACGCGCTGCAGAAGCCTATAAGGCATGTACAAAACAGAAACAGGGGATCGCAGATGGGCACCACAGCCAGATAGAGAGGGCCGTTCGCAAACGAACACTGCCGAGAAGATTAGAGAGAGTACTGCCATCTTTCCCCGAGTAGAACGTGAGGGCAGGAATCAGTCAGATCTGTATATATTGCGGTCAAACACATTCAAAGTGAATTGCAGGTCCGTCGAACCCGCGTTTTAATCAGTCTAGCCTGGAAAGCGACTGAGAACTTAGTTGAACTGAGAGCACAAAAGAGGACCGAAACGGAGGGCAGGCGGAGGGAAAGGCAACACCCGTGGGTGTGTGTGTGTGCGTGTGTGTGCGTGTGTGTGTGTGTGAGAGAGAGAGAGAGAGAGTTGAGCGAAGTGCACATGAAGGTAGGTAGGTAGAATTCAACATACCTCGTAGGTACAGGACGACGGAAAGGAAACAGAGAGAGCAAGAGAGCAAGAGAGCGAGCGAGAGAGAGAGAGAGAGAGAGAGAGAGAGAGAGAGAGAGAGAGAGAGAGAGAGAGGGGGTCCGATTAAGCTAAAAGAAGATGAAGGTAGGTAGGTAGAATTCAACGTACCTCAAACGTAGACCCATCATCCGATCCCGTCCAATCAGCTCCGATCAGTCCTTTGGTGATCAGCAGAGTCGGATCGCGGAGAGAGAGCTTATCCACCACACCCATCCTCGCTAAGCTGAATACCTGTGAAGGACGAGCACTCACGGGTCGGAATCAACAGGAACACATACTACAGCGCAGTGCCGAAGATAGATATTACTTTTTAAGAAAAAAATGAACTTCGATAAAGCAGCGCAGGCACGGCCCGGCACACCGCCGTCGGATCGCACTCAGCCTCGCGATCGTAATGCAAAGACGCGTTCACAAATTTCGGGCCAGATCGTTAGTTATTATGTGTATTATTATTTTTTTTGCATGTACTCCTAACACTGTATTATCCGTTACTTATGTATCTATTATTGCATGCAATCCTAACACTGTAAAGTGACTGTATATATGCATTATCCCGACCCCGCCAGATCACATCTGGCTTTCCAGTGGTGACCGATTCGGATCTGCGGGCAGACCTACCAAATTATTGTGGTTTGACAGCCACAAATGTCTGCCTACAGGCTTATCAGCGTCAACGTTATAGTGCATCCCAATTTCTTACGATTGCGTATCAGCTTGACGCTGTTGAAAATCAGTTGTTGCTTGACCATAATAGTCCACCTGCAGAAGGTAGTAACTATACTACCTCAGGAGGCTTTACTGTAAATGTCTTACAGTTAGCGTTTCACGGTCGCCACCTTCTTATGCATCATGCGACGCCAGGCGATGACCTCAATAACCATCCTCATATTTTTGCCTGTATTTTACATAGACCCGGGCATTATATGGCACTCATTCGTGCAGCTGCCCAGTGGGAACTGTGGGATGGTGGGATGATGAGTCAGGTCATTTTCGACGTGAATGAATTTTTGCGAGCGTTGTCGAATCATACTTTATTCTGGATTATTGACCGACTCTCGTGTGACGCCTGTCGGGACAGAGATGCGGTGTGCCTTGGCTGTGGAATGCATCATCTATGCCATAGCCATTATCAATCTATTGTGACTGCCGCCGTCTGTCCTGAAGGGTGTCCAACATTTCCTCATTGTACACATCCCTATCACCCAGATATACGTTGTCCCTATTGTGCCCAAGGACGCTATCAGAACTGTATGATGCCGCACTGTGATGAACGTCCTGCCGTGTTTTTGACATGTGGACAACACGTCCTCTGTCAGGACTGTTTTGAAGGGATGGTTCGTGCTAGCCGTCCTGCAGAATGCTGTGCTGGCGCAGCTCTCCTTGGGCATCCTTGTGAACATCCACATCATCCTCACCGTAGCTGTCCTATCTGCCGAGGTGGGGGCAGGTAAAGAAAAAAAGAAGAAAAGAAAAAAAAAAGAAAAAAGATACGTTGATCTGTGGGATGTGTTATTTGCTTTGTGATAATTGGATTATCTTTCTTTCCCTATCTTTCTTTCCCTGTCAGGTTTGGTTTCCTCCTCCCCTTCTTTACCTCTTTGCCTTTTGGCTGCGTGCAAGTGGGTCCTTGTGACACACGGGGATGGGGGCAGCCAGCGCTCAACCTGTCATCCACGTGGCTGGCCTTGTACGTAAGAGGTTATGAACAGGTGGAGCTTTCCTTACCTCCTTCCCCTTCCCCTTGTTTCCTTTTCCTTTTTTCTTTTCCCTTTTTTGCGCTCTGATTCACAATGTGACAATATATATATATATAATATATGCATTACTGCAGTTGCTTATACTAAGTCTTACAGATAGGCTCCCCTTGGTCGGCGAAGAGCAGTCTGAGGAGGTAACTCATTCACATTGAAATTCGCCGTGCCGACGTGCATGCATGATGGGCACGTTGACGATCACCTTGCCATGCATGCATGATGAGCCCTCGCTCCACCACCGCTCACCAAATGTGCAACATGAGAACGAATCTTCTCATAGAACATTGACAGATGCATCCCATTTTCTTCGTCTTTTTTGTGCACGTGGTGAGTAGCTAGCGAGGCGGCCGAGGCCCGATGACTGACCTGGACGAGGCTCATCTATCTATGGCCAAAACAAATATGAAAACGCAAAGTTTATTCACGTATATCGTTGGCTTTTGAATTAAAAAAAAAAAAAAAAAAGAAAAAAAAAAAAAGAAATAGCGTAGCTCTGACATACAAGACCATAAATAAAAACAAAACAAATAGAAATAGGGTAGCTCTGACATACAAGACCGACAGAACAGACTGATGTGCCGTGCTACTACGACGTATCCATGATCGAAACCGCTGAGGCGTCGTGGTAATACTTAAGCTACTGTAGTGGGTCCTACGTAGCCCCAGGGATGCACCAACGGCGCTACCTTCTTCACCCGAATATAACGCCCTGTCATTATAGCTGTATTTGGGGCATTTTAAAGTCCAGATGCGGCGATAATGACCGGGCGTTCTATTCGGGTGAAGACGGTAGTAGCGTTTGAAGCACCACAACTTGGTTAGTAACCATCCATCCGTGTGGAAAGACGGGACAGACGGGGAAAAAAAAAAAAAAAAAAAAATGACGACAAAAATGCAGAGAGGAAGCGACAGAATATTGACGACAACGGGGATAATACGCAAGTAGGAAAATATCCCGAACGCGAACGCGACTACCCTTATCTCTCTGCATTTTGACGAGAGAGATGCAGAGAGGAAGCGACAGCATATTGACGACAACGGGGGCCAAGTCCCACTTACCCGAATGATCAATTTCTGACCGCAGATTTCGCAGATCAACGACCAGAAATCAAGGATCGACGTAAGTGGGACTTGGCCCCGGGGATAATACGCAAGTAGGAAACAATCCCGAACGCGACTTAATGCTACCCTTATCTCTCTGCATTTTACGCAAGAAAGAAAAAATCCCGAACGCGACTTAATGCTACCCTTATCTCTCTGCATTTTACCGCTCGTTTTTTTTTGGTTTTTTTTTTAAAGGCATTGGGCCTCGCTGCACTACTCTCGAAATGTGCAAAACGAGAGTGAATCTTCCGCTAGAATATGGACAGATACACGCCCATGATTTTTCAAAAGTGCAGCGAGGCCCATTGTATCGTTCCAACTTTGACGGATGTCCCAAAGGACGTCAAAGCACAATCCGCTACACTACACTTATCTAACGACTAATACAAATAATAAATTATTATTACTACAAAAATAAGAACAACAAAAAAGAACAAGAAAAATTCGCTACACTACCCAACAGACGAACAAAAAAGATCCGCTACACTACCCAAAGGACGTCAAAGCACAATCCGCTACACTACCCAAAAGACGAACAAAAAAGATCTAACAACAAAAATAAGAACAACAAAAAAAGAAAAACAAAGAAAGAAAGAAAGAAAGAAAGAAAGAGAGAGAAAAGTACGCAATGGCCAGCTGTTGCTTGCAAACAAATCCTATAAACTGGTCCTCGCTCCACTACTCACCAAATGTGCAAAATGAGACTGAATCTTTCCCTAAAACACGACATCATACACCATCCTATTTTTTTGTCTTTTGTCCACGTGCAGAGTAGAGGAGAGTAGCGGAGCGAGGCCCAATAGATCATACTTCACTCAGTACAGCCAGATCAGCCTTGCGCCAACAAGAAGACTTAGTCTAAAACATTACCATAGCTCTGTTGCTACACCCATGCACTGTTAAAAAACAGACCCCAACTTCGCACCCAGATGCACCCAGATGAACCAAATTTTGTGACTCCCGCGTAGTTTC
>BFEA01000175.1:328059-339131 GCA_003427395.1 Chara braunii | reverse complement strand
CACCCATGCACTGTTGAAAAACAGACCCCAACTTCACACCCAGATGCACCCAGATGAACCAAATTTTGTGACTCCCGCGTAGTTTCCCCAGCCTACAGTCTTCCCCCGAATACAACGGACGGTCATTATCGCTGAATTTAGACTGAAAGACTGACGGGAAACTACGCGAGATTTCCCTATACATCGTACGGTCTAAATTCAGCTATAACGACCGTCCGTTGTATTCGGGGGAAGACTGTAGGCTGGGGAAATTACGCGGGAGTCACAAAAACAGTTTGAATTTACACTTGGGCCCAAAACGAGTTTCAAATTGCCGGGAACCAAATTTTCTGATTCCCGCGTTTGGGGAAATTACGCGGGAGTCCCAAAAACAGTTCGAAATTACACTTGGGCCCAAAACAAGTTCCAAATAGCACAAAAATTGCCGAGAACCAAATTTTGTGATTCCCGCGTAACTTCCCCAAACTGCTAGGGGAAACTACGCGGGAGTTCCAAAAACAGTTCGAAATTACACTTGGGCTCAAAACAACTTCCAAATAGCACTCCCAGCAATGTATACAAGCCAGCTTTTCGGTCAGGTAGATTGCCCGGAATGCAATTTGAAACTCGTTTTGGGGCCAAGTGGGCCCAAGTGTAATTTCGAACTGTTCTTGGGACTCCCGCGTTGTGTCCCAACTTTCCCGAATCAAATAATTGAATTACAAAATAAATCAATTCTGAATTACCGGGTGTCAGTTCCATTTATCCCATCTCAGGCCTGTCGCCCTTTAGAGTGAAAAAAAAAAAGGTCGATAGTACCTGGTACAACCCTGATTCAGAACTACCTGAGTTCGAACTCCTGTGGAAGCAGATAGAGTTAAATACTACAATTCTGCATCACCTACTGTAACAGTGGGGCCGGTCAGTTCGATGACGATATGTCAAGGTCGTCACCCTGCCCTAGAACGACAACGAAAGTTTTTCTAACCCCAAGTTTACGAAAAACCAGCCGATTGTATCTGTCCGTAAAACCAGCCGATTGTATCTGTCCGTAACATCCCCCTTCTCTCTCTCTCTCTCTCTCTCTCTCTCTCTCTCTCTCTCTCTCTCTCTCTCTCTCTCTCACACACACACACACACACACACGTCTGTCCGTAACATCCCCCTTCTCTCTCTCTCTCTCTCTCTCTCTCTCTCTCTCTCTCTCTCTCACACACACACACACACGGAGGGAAGACAAATGAAAGGCCTCTCTCTCTCTCTCTCTCTCTCTCTCTCTCTCTCTCACACACACACACACACACACACACACACACACACACACACACACACACACACACGGAGGGAAGACAAATGAAAGGTAAACACACACACACACACACACACACACACACACACACACACACACACACAGACACACAGAAGGAAGACAAAGGAAAGGTACACACACACACACACACACACACACAGAAATGAAAGGTACACTCGCGAGTCAACACTGCTTGCTGACCGTCATTTTGACGTTGACATGCATGTCTATGGGAGAAGGGAAGATTCGTACCTGACGTAATGCAGCTGATGAAGAACGCGTCTCGAACCCGACAGCCAAATCAGTCGACTGATTGGTACTGCCGACTACAGTGACACGAAACGCAAACAGAAGCTACCGACGAAGAAGGGATGGATTGCATATGATCGCGGCTGATTGGCGGTCTTGGTTCGGGAGTCGAACGACCGAAACAAGTCTCTGACACTGAATCAAAGCGCGCGTACGCGAGATACAGCTGCTGCAATCTCCTTGTTACGTATGATGCCTGCGAGAATCTGTCCATATTTATATAGGCCCTTCTCGAGTGACCGGCGATCGTGCTAGCCGCGGATATAGGCAGGCCTGAGGGGCCCCTGTTGCAAGAGTGCCCGCCCTAAGTGAAGGCGGGCCTAACATATCACAAGAGGCCTTTGACTGTCAATTTTATATTCGGGGTCCAGGCAGTTGCGAAGCGCCAGTTGGTTGAGAGAAACACAGGCCGAGCAACCAAGACATTTCCACGGCCTTCTGGGCCTTTCCGAAKAATGCAGGCCCTGGGCGAGAAAAGCAGCCTCATACACTGACAGTTGGGAGGCCCAACCGAAAGAGGCCCCGTTGATGCAAAATAGCACGCAGCATCCTGGGGCCTGCCGGAAGCTTCTGGCCCAGGCCCAGTCCAGCCAGGCTCCGAAGCAGGCAGGCTCTTTCCATATAGGAAAGAGCTCGCCACTCTCAGCCTCATGTATGCTAGCGGCAGCGCTGCTGGAGCAAAGGCTCGTGGGCTGCTGCTGGCGCTGAAAGGCGAGATGCAGCACGTGCGGTTGTGCAGGGAAGAAGGGCGCTGCTGAGGGCAGTGCCCTAGCCCAGCCTCCATAGCTGGCAGGGCTTGGAAGTACAGTGAGGCACAAGGGTGGTCTTCGGGTGTACAACCAGGGAAGACGTGGGAGAGAGTCAAGGGAAAGGGAGAAGGATGATGATGATGATGTGAGGGCACATACCTGGTATTGGCAATGGTTCTGCATGGGCGACATCTTCAAGTACTTCGGGTGCTGCTGACGTCAACAGTTGCATTGTCAATTAGTAGGCTGGTAGTAGTTGTGTAGGGAGTAGGCTGGGCCGAGTGCCAGATAGGGAGATAGCGACTGGATACATATGTTGGTGGTGGCGGGAGCAAGCTCTCATTGACATTGGTTTTCAGTGCTACTATTCTCCAATGGTGTCATATTGGTGCAATGCTACTCTCTGAACACTGAGTTACGATTTGGCTTTCAATGTGATGGTGTAATCTGGAATTGTCATCTCGCTGTTGCTCATTTTCCTTGCAATTTGGTATAGGAGCTGGTTCAAACTGCGCTCATTGGTTCTTCGCAATAGCTGTTCGGTGCTTCGCATGAGGTGTGGGGCAGTGATAAGGCTTGGGCGTTGAACATAAGGCGGCCCAGGGTCTTGTGGGCGTGCTAGGGAGCTATGTGGTGACATTAGGCATGCATGCTGGATGATGAGAGCTCGCTGATGTGGCATTTAAGCCGAGGTGGAACTGCATTCTGCTGTTGCTTCTGCCAAGGCAAAGACCGGTCATCATAAATGCACATCATTTTGCCGGTGAGAAATCTGTGGTTGGGGGCAGCATTATGAGGTACGTTGCTTCCTTCCTTATCTACCCTCTTCATTGCTTCCTACCGTGAGGAAGTGAGTCTTGTCTTGGGAGTCCTCTCGATGTGAGGTGTCGCGAGTGCTCAACCTTGAGAGTCGACATTCTTCCTGGGCAGCAAGCTGGTGGGAGAGGGGCGAAGCCTCTGAAGGGCCCTGGACGAAGCACTCGGGTCACCGTCACCATGCCAACCCGCTGGGACTAGTTACTGTACACACATGCTTTGCCGCAAGTCCTCGGTTCTGCTGCTGCGCAATAGAGGTCATGCAGGGCATGCCATCCCTTTGAACAAACGCTTACCAGACCGTCTCTAAATATTTCTGGCGGGGAATCGGTGTTGATTCTGGCTGTGATCGCCGTCCTGTCTGCGACGTTAAATAATTCCTGAGGAGTTACGGGGGATCTCCTTAAATGCCTCCTGATCAGCTAGATCAAACCGGGTGTAAGGCTCGTTGCATGCGAGGGTAAATAATGTGCAGGGGCTGGCAGGTTCGGCGTTGACTTGGGGCATAGGGGTGGGCTGGATTGCACACCTTTAGACACAATGCTCAACCAGATGCTCAGGACGTTGACACGAAGTGACAACTCAAGAAGGATACAGGGGGAGGGGGGGATTCCGATAACTGTTCACAGTGGCAAACAATAGATAATCTGCCATCCAGTATACATCTCCAACAGGAGATATTATTTTTATTTTTGATTATTTAGTTGTTACAGACTTAACTAACAACTGACAGACAGTTGCAGACAGATTAGTTATTTGCTGCATTGCAATCTGTTCTAAAGTAATCTAAAAATAGATGTGATATTCCCTGTAGGTTCTGACATTAGTTGTGACTACATCACCTAACTGTTTCTGTTCAGGCCGACTGAAATTAGTTGTTATTTGTACTCGGTTGTGTGTCAGGCTAAGGTAGGATTCAGTGTGGATTCTAGTTTAAATCACACACACTGTAGCTCATGAGTGATGCAAGCACTAGTGAGGAGGAGCTGTTAGTGGACGACCGTAGGACTACTCGTGGAACTGCACGCAGTCGACCTTTGACTTTCCTAGAGTTAGGGTCAGGAGACGAGAGGAGATTGCGGAGAGAGGCTAGAGAGAGAGCAACAGCAAGAAGAGTGAGGGTGGTTGAGGATAGTGCCAGGTCTAGAACTATAGCTAGTACCGGTACAACCATGGCTACTTTCTCTACCATGTCGCAGGCTTCTTCACAGGCCACTTCGTCAGGAGTTAGTCGGAGTGGTTCTCAGGGGTCCATTAGCCGGAGTGCTGGCTTGCGAGTCAACCAGCGGACTCAACTCACGCTGGAGGATTATGAAATCCTCCAAGCAGGAGAACTTCACGATGAGCTACAACGGCAATTAGAATGAGGCAGCAGAGAGGAGAAGGAAAGCAATCATGATTCATGAGGAAAGCTAGACTAGGTAGTAGGAGAGAGGAGCTAGGCAGATTAGAAGCATTAGATGAGTCAGCACTTGACCCTACGATACGAGCGTTGCGTAGCTCACATCTTTGTGTGGCAGAAGCAAAGGCTGTCCAACAGGAAGTGCTGGATGAACTAATGGCAGGCCAGAAGCAGATTTTGGTTGCACTGCAGGCTCCTCGTCCCATGATGAGGCAGCCTCAGTATGTTGTAGCTCCCCCTTCGGGTGCGGGTCCATCAGTGACGTTGTCGCCGGTAGGGTCTCAATTCTCACCTATTTTTGGCATGCCCCCTCCAGGTGGTAATGTAGCAACTAGTGGTCCGGTTCATAGAGTCTCAATTGTACCATCGACGACAATGGTTACTACAGTCCCCCTGTCAAGCCAGGCCCAGGTTAGTGTGCAACAACCTGTTTCGGTTGTTATGCAGCCACTGCAGCAAGCCCCTGGGCCCATGCAGCCAATGCAGTGGATGCCCAAAATACCCTTGTTGAGTCCTAAGCCCTTCTCCGACGACAGGAAGAAGGATGAGGATTTGGATACCTGGGTAAGGATGGTTCCTACTTATGTAAGGCACAAGCTTACCAAGCCTGAGGAAAAAGTTGTAGTGGCTGCCTCCTTTCTAGAGGGGTCAACAACTCGCTGGTTGAATGGCCTAGTGCAGCAGCAGGGCTACGGTCAGAACTTGGATGCCTGGGCCCAGGCCCAACCATTGGAAGAGTTCGTACGGTCCGTGTACAACAGGTGGCATAACCCTCAAGGGGCTCAAAAGGCCACCGATGCAATCAACAGTCTTTGTGCCATAAGGTACAAGAATGTTCGTGAGCTAACGGACCTCGTAGAACGTTTGCTTGTAGTACCCGGTATGCGCTATGATCAACAGGTACTCCTTACGGATTACCTTAGATGTCTACCTTCAGAGGTTAGGACAAAGTTGGTAGACGAGGCCTACGCCGAACAACACAACTTCGCGTCATTCAGCAAGAAGGTCTTGGACATAGAGACAAAACTGGGATCTGCGCATCAGAGTCAGGGGGATGGTAGGAAGAAGAGACTTCCCCAAGACTGGAAGAAGAAGGGTCAGTTAATGTTCGTTGACCACGATGGTCAAACGACGGAGATTGACGAGTTCCCATATCTAGAGGATGAGGAAGAGCATGATGAGGCCAGCGAGACTTCGGATGGGGGAGTCATGACACCCATCAAGGAAAAGGCTAGGGGGACCGGGAAGAAGAAGGTAGGCCGGTCTACGGGTCAGAGCGACCAAGGCACGCCCGCTTGGGTGAAACTTGGTTTAGAGTATGAGGTGTGGAGGGGCCAGGTTGTTAGGGGTACATGCATGAACTGTGACAACTATGGCCACACGTCACGAACGTGGCGAGGCAAAAAAGTCCTGACGAGGGTAGCCTCACCAACGGTGGTGGGACTATCTTCGAACTCTGGCGGTGCTTCTGCGAGCACTTCGCAGGGAAACACCTTAGGCCAGTAGGAGTTTTAGCCGCTCTTACTGGCGCTGAAGTGGTAATGTTGCCTTCGCCACTTCAGGAGTTGGTCAAGGCTAGTGACCCACGTATCGCCCCGCAGACACATTCAGACCCACCGACGCTCTGTTCGAGAAATGTGTCTGAGGCCCTAAAAGAGTTAAAGACTAAGTGGTCAGGGAAGGACTCCAGAGACTCTTGGGCGATGATCAATAGAGGTCCAAAGGGTGAACATTTCGTGGTAGAGGTTGATGTAGGTGGCCGTAAAGTTGGCGCCTTCGCAGACATAGGCTCTACATGAAACTTCATCAGTCGTGCTTATATGGATAGACTGCGCTTAAGGAACCAAGTGCAATGGCTTAGCAGAACTGTAGCTTCTACGCTGGCCAACAAGCACCAAATGTTGGTAAAAGACTATGTCAAGGACGTAGGTTGTACCTTCTCCTATGGAGGAGGGGAAGTGAGTCATAAAATCTCCGTCCTGGTTAGCGACGAGCTGCCCTTTGACATGCTCCTAGGTATGTACTACCTCGAGGTCGCGCAACCACAATTTGACTGGGATAGAAAGGTGTTGATTCACAAATTGTCCAACGGTAGATCTGTTAGATTGCAAAAGTTTAAAACTAGCAGTCTGATAGAAACTACGGTTGCATGTGTGCATCATATTTTTATAACTATTATAAGCAGCATCGTGAGGAGGGCATGTATCTAGTATTTGTGTCTGAGAAAGGGGAGGCCGTAAAAACACCCCGAGAGATAGAATCAGTCATCGCTCAGTATTCTGATCTTTTTGAGGAGCTCACGGGCGTGCTAGAAAGGGAGGTTATCCATGCAATAGAGGTTGTCCCAGGTAGTAAGGTGCCTAGAGGACAAATCTATAAGATGTCTCTTGTGGAGTTAGATGAGCTCCGCCGCCAGCTCAAGGAGCTCACAGAGAAGGGATGGATTCAGCCTAGTACCTCCCCTTACGACGCTCAAGTGTTATTCCTACCAAAGAAGGGAGGTACCCTAAGGATGTGCATTGATTATAGCGGTCTGAATGCCATCACTGTTAAAAAAGCAGAGCCCCTACCCCGCATCGACGACCTACTGGGTAGAGTGCAGGGATGCCGGTACTTTACTAAGATAGATCTAAAGTCCGGATACCATCAAATTGCTATTAGACCTGAGGACCAGCACAAAACTGCATTTCAGACCCGGTACGGTTTGTACGAGTTTGTGGTGATGTTATTCGGCCTATCCAATGCGCATGGGAATTTTCCAGCACGCAATGAACATGATCTTTCATGATTACTTAGATAAGTTTATCGTCGTGTACCTGGACGATATCCTCATCTTTAGTAAGACTGTAGAGGAGCACGCTGAGCACTTGAAAATAGTGTTAGGTCTCCTAAGACAGCACCAGTACAAGGTTAACTTGGAGAAATGCGAGTTTGGTCGCACCAAAATCTTGTACTTGGGTCATGAAATTTCAGCAGATGGATTGAGGCCAGACGATGCAAAGGTGGTCAGCATTCGTGACTGGCCCAGACCTCAGACTGTTACTGAGGTCAGATCGTTTTGGGGGATGACGGACTATTATCATCCGTTTGTGAAGAACTATAGTACTGTAGCTTCCCCATTAACAGATCTAACTCGACTTGACACCCCTTGGGAATGGACAGAAGAGTGTGAGGCAGCCTTCAAGAAATTGAAGTATGCTCTAACACACTATGAAATCCTCAAGCTCCCGGATCCTGATCAACCCTTTGTCGTGACCACAGACTCCAGCCAATATGGCATAGGCGCGGTCCTTGCGCAAAAGGAGGGGAAAAAGTTGAGACCGATCGAGTACATGAGTAAGAAGATGCCATCTCGAAAGCTAGCAAAGTCCACGTACGAGCATTGACTCTATGCCCTATACAGAGCGCTGGTTCATTAGAGACATTATCTCCTAGGCAGATTCTTTTATGTGAGATCTCACCATAAGACCTTGCGCTGGATCAAGACACAGTGTGTGCTCTCTGATGCTTTCAAGCGATGGATATAAGTGATAGACATGTATGACTATCAACTTGATCCCATCAAGGGAGACTACAAGAAAGTGGTTGATGCGTTATCTCGTCGGGCAGATTATCTGAGTGCGTTAGTTACTGAATTTGGCATATCTAACGATCTAACTCGATCATTGGTGGAAGCCTATCAGCAAGATCCAGTTATGTCTGAGATCATCCGTAGATTCCAAGCAAAGGACAAAAAGACTTTGGATGAATTTACGATGATAGACAACTTGCTGTTTCTTGAGAAGGCAGGAAATAAAAGGTTGTGTGTTCCTGATAGTGAGTCTTTACGTAGACTAAATTTATTTCTGGGAAAATGTCATGATGCAACTTATCATTTTGGCTATAAAAAGACATCAATGAACTTAGTACAGAGATTTTGGTGGCCCTCTATGATGCAAGATGCTAAGAGATTTGTTGAAACATGCCAGTAGTGCCAGGTTTGCCAAAGGGACAAACCTAGGACTCAGACTCCGCTTGGGTTGATTAAGCCTTTGCCGATTCCTGAAGGACCGGGTCAGAGTGTGTCCATGGACTTCATGGATACTCTTGTAATCAGCAGGTCTGGAAAAAGACACATCTTTGTTATAGTGGATCACTTTTATAAGTACGCCAGACTAATCGCTACGCCAGAAAATGCTAAAATTGACTACGTCATCCAACTCTTTATGGGTAACTGGGTACGCAATTTCGGTTTGCCTACATCTATTGTTAGTGACAGAGATGTGAGATTCACCAGGGAACTGTGACAATCAACTGCTGAAAAGATGGGCACAAAGCTCCAAATGACATCAGGGAATCACTCTGCGTCAAATGGCCAAGCAGAACAGATGAATCGAGTAGTACAGCACCTGCTTAGACATTATATCAAGCCAAGTCAGGACGACTGGGACGAGAAATTACCTCTCGTCGCCAACTTGTATAACAATGTTGTGCACAGTACTACAGGAACGTCTCCCAACCAACTGCACCTTGGTTGGAAACCAAGAACTCCACTTGACTTTTTGCTACCAGAAAGAGAACCCACTGCAGCACCTGGCAGCATAGAGTTTGCTGTCAAATATGAGCAGATGCTGCGGCAGGCCGTTGAACATATCAGGAAATCTCAGGATGCAATGATCGCATCTGAGAATAAGCACAAACGACCTCTAACTTTAAGATAGGTGATAGAGTCTGGGTTACGTCATCTGAACTAGGTCAGGAGTTAGGCATTTCACGTAAA
Source organism: Chara braunii (assembly GCA_003427395.1). Taxonomy (NCBI): domain Eukaryota; kingdom Viridiplantae; phylum Streptophyta; class Charophyceae; order Charales; family Characeae; genus Chara; species Chara braunii. The sequence goes on along the minus strand of BFEA01000175.1, from coordinate 329,808 downwards.
CTAATGCCACAGTACTTTGGGCCCAAGGAGATCTTAGACATTGTAGGGGATCTACCGGATGGGCCTTCATACGTGATTCACATTCCTGCGCACTTACGTACTTACCCTATGCTCCATGCCTCCAAGTTGGCACCTTTCGCTGCCACTGATCAGTTTCCCTCAAGAAGATCAATGCTGCCCCCAACCATGGATGGTGAAGTGGACATTGACCAGATCGTAGAGCATCAATTGATGCCAATACCTCGACCATCACGCAGAGGCCACCCTCCTAAACCAAGAATGCAGTATCATGTGAGATTCGAACATCATCTGGATCCTAAAGAAGATCGCTGGTTCACACGGGAGGAACTCATGAGAACAACACCTCAAGTGATTGCAAGCTACGAAAGAGAGTTAAAAAGGAAGATGTCTGCAGAGTAACACACTTCTCATAGGACCAACAGAGTAAAGCAGGAGGGAATGCGAGGATTTGGGTCCTCGACAGGCCTGAGGGGCCCCTGTTGCAAGAGTGTCCGCCCTAAGTGAAGGCGGGCCTAACATATCACAAGAGGCCTTTGACTGTCAATTTCATATTTGGGGTCCAGGCAGTTGCGACGCGCCAGTTGGTTGAGAGAAACACAGGCCGAGCAACAAAGACATTTTCATGGCCTTCTGGGCCTATCCGAAGAATGCAGGCCCTGGGCGAGAAACGCAGCATCATACACTGACAGTTGGGAGGCCCAACCGAAAGAGGCCCAGTTACTGCAAAATAGGGCCTACCGGAAGCTTCTGGGCCCAGGCCCAGTCCAGCCAGGCTGCGAAGCAGACAGGCTTTTTCCATATAGGAAAGAGCTATGGAGCAAAGGCTCGTGGGTTGTTGCTAGCGCTGAAAGGAGAGGTGCAGCACGTGCGGTCGCGCAAGGAAGAAGGGCGTTGCTGAGGGCAGCGCCATAGCCCAACCTCCATAGCTGACAGGGGTTGGAAGTACAGTGAGGCGCAGGGGTGGTTTTCGGGTGTACAACAAGGGAAGACGTGGGAGAGACTCAAGGGAGAAAAAGAAGGATGACGATGATGATGATGTGAGGCCACATACCTAGTATTGGCGGTGGTTCTGCATGGGCGACATCTTCAAGTACTTCAGGTGCTGCTGACGTCAACAGTTGCATTGTCAATTAGTAGGCTAGTTGTAGTTGTGTAGGGAGTATGCCGGGCGCCGAGCGCCAGATAGGGAGATAGGGACTGGATACATATGTTGGTGGTGGCGAGAGCAAGCTCTCATTGAAATTGGTTTTCAGTGCTACTATTCTCCATTGGTGTCATATTGCCATGATATTGGTGCAATGCTACTCTCTGAACACTGAGTTGCGATTTGGCTTTCAATGTGATGGTGTAATTTGGAATTGTCATCTCGCTGTTGCTCATTTTCCTTGCATATATATATACTAGCTAAGCGTCCGCGGTGCGGGCGGTGCGGTCAATGCCCGCAAAAATAAAAAATAAAAAATAAAAAAAGTTAGGTCAAAACCAACTGCAAAATTTGAGCACAATTAACGAATTCAAGAAATGGAAGATGGATAGAGACACAGGGAAAGGGAGAGAGAGAGGGAGAAAGGAGGGAGAGAGAGATGGAGAGATATAGATACAGAAAGACAGAGGAGTAAGAAAAGAATGCAAAAAAAAAAAAAAGAACAGTCGAATAAGTGCACGTGAATGTTTTTGTTTTTTTCCATATATACTGAGGAATATATGTTTTTTTTTTTTTTTCAAGTT
>BFEA01000175.1:279337-297332 GCA_003427395.1 Chara braunii | reverse complement strand
TTTTTTTTTTTTTTTTTTTTTTTTTTTGCACGCCCGGGTGCCCGGCCGGGCAGGACCGGCCGGGCGTGAGAATCTTCCTAGGTATGAACATATTTCACACGTAGAATTTTCATACCTTGATTGTTCACTTCACGGCAAATGGGCACATCTCGTATTTGAAATCTTTGTGGAATACTAAGTGCTTTGACCTCAGGCCAACCACCTTAAGCCCTTTACAACCAAAATGTTAGTAGTTTGTCATTGTTGACAAATTTGAATGACCTTCAAAGCTTTCAAGTTTCAACTACTGCGAGCTTCTTTACACCGGCATTACACTTAATCTCTAATCCAAGTGTTATTGCAGAGGGGTCATTGCAGAGAAAGACGGAAAGTCATGGGAAGCGAGGACGCCGTAATGGTACCCTGTACTCTCTATCGGGACAAGGTGGAAGGATGGGAAGAGAAAGACGTTGAAGACATCGAGTGCCACATATAATCAATGAGAGAACGAGCACTAGAGTTAGAGAAGAACCAAAAGCTCATCGAGAATATTATTTATTTCCACAAACCAGACGAGAAGTTGCACGACACACTCTCATCCATTGAGGCTGCTGACCGAGCAAGGAGGCTTCTCAGTACCTAGCAATGAACTTACCCTGAGTATCATTTTCTAGGTCCTTAGGTCACATAGCGTACTACAAGTCAGCATCCCGGCCAGTCCCTGGAAAGAGGTGGATAATGCAACAAGGAAGAAAAGAACACCAGAAGGAAAATAAGAGGTGGATAATGCAACAAGGAAGAAAAGAACACCAGAAGGAAAATTTAGGAAAAAGTTTAGAGCAAGGGAAACGGAACAAGAACAAAAAAGAGGAAAAGTAATTAAAGAGGAAAAGGAACAAAAAAGAGAAAAAGGAATTAAAAGGAATAAAAAAGGGAGGAAGGATCAGAAAAGAGAAAGGAAAGGAAAGGAAAGAGAAAGGAAAAGAAAAAGTTTAAAAGGGGGGCGTCTAATTAGCGAATTGCCACTCAACTTTTGCTGCCCCACCACGAGAATGCTAAACAGGGCACAACCAGCACATAGGAGACTGGATTCGCTGTTGTTCTATAGTGGGGCGATGAGGCAGTTTACGGACCAACACTTGAGATTTAGAAAATGGTCGAAACAGGGCCAGTCCTCGAATGATGCTAGTTCCTCGCCTGGTCTGCAGCTGGAAACCACACCCAACCAACAGGACATGGGGGTTTTGACAGAGGAGGAAAGGGAGAATGAGCAACGGGGGCTGGCGTTGAGGGAGGGAACTGGGAACTCAGCCATTGAAGGCTCTGGGAGCGGTGAGGAGATGAGAGTGGCGAGCACCCATCAGCCACAACTCACGTGGGCAGACCGTCTCAAAACCCCTCAGAAAGGTCAGGTCCTCACAATTCAACGGGGTCAAGGAAGCCCGCGGTCGGGGAAGCTTGAGGTCTCCCTCGAAGGGCTGCCACCCGCCCGGGCCTTCTTCCTGGGGAAATTCTTGCTCCCATCAGAAACAAGAGTGGTTAACCACGGGGGCAGACAGACCATGGTGAAGGCGTATCCCAACCATGGGATAGCGGGTAGGGATGAAATCTACACGAGACACGCGAACAACTGGGTCTTTCATGACGACGCGGCCTTCAAGACGACAAATGACAAGGTCAGATGGATCGGCCGCCGCCTCGAAATCCTGAAAGAGAGTGCGGACCTGGCCCGTGATCAGTTTCTGATCCAACCTGTCACAAGCACCCTGTTCACAGTCCTCTCCATGTACGAATCAGATAAGCAAAAGATTGACGGCTGGAAACGTCTTTGCTGCGAGCGCTCAGAAGTTCGGATTCACCCGTGGATGCCGCAGAGAAGACCGGGACCGGAGGAAAGGAGGGCACAACTGATGCAGGATTTCCATTGGGTGGAGTTTCGCCACATCCCGGTGGAAATCCAGGCGGCTTTCGTATACGACTTTGGTCTGTTATACGATATTGTCGCCTTTATCGACCCCCTCCCTTCCTACGTGGCGAAAAGGGACAACTATTTGATGTTGGCCCTCGACTTCCCCCAGGGCCAACCTTTCTCCCTGGACGATGTGATCCCTTATCGGGTGGGGGGAAAGGAGTACCTCATTCACACAGCTCACAAGCTGCGGCCCTGGTGTCACAAGTGCAGAGCCTATGGCCACTTATGCACCGATTACAACTGCCCGATGCAACAACAGAAAAGGGCGCGAGCAACCGGGAGACTGCTCAGAGACCCATTCAAAGTGACCCACTGGCGCACGGTGGACCCGGGACATGAGGGATGGGTGTTTGTAGAAGAACCGACGAAGGAGGGTCCTCCGGTAGGATGGATATGGGAGAAATATGGGGAACCAGATTGGGGGACATGCCCGCCGGACGCACGGGTTCCTCCGGCCCCAGTGGAAAAAATGTGCAAGCAAGAGCAAAGAGGAGATCTGCTCCCCCAGAAGCACACCCAGGAAGAACTGGAGTGGAAGAGTGTGGGAAAGAAAAAGGGGAAAGGGACCTGGGTTCAAAAGCAGCAAACGGGATCAGAACAGGGGCCCTCAGACAAAGGAAAACAGGCCTCCCTTGCTGCTACCCCGGGCCCTTCGGCAGAGAGATACCTCCACGATGCCGCCTCCCCACCGCTAGGGGGGATTGCCAAGGAGCTGCTGGAGAAAACTGACGCAACAGAAACCACGCGCAACCGGACAAGAAGGAATGCGGGAGGGGAACGGCTGCAGGCGTCGGCGGAGTTGAGGGGAGGAGAGGAGGCACAAATGGCGGATGGCTCCCTTATGCAGCAGGTGTCAGAGTGCCCTGGGGGCTTGACGGTAGGACGATTGGAAAGGAAACAGGGGGGAGAACAGACGGGAGGGGGTAAGGAGAGGGGGTGTAGGCCCGGGGAAGGACAGGAGGAGGTTGAACGGATGGAGGTGGAGGAAGGGGACAAAGGAGGTGAGGGAGGGGGACGCCGGTTGGGGGAAGGGCAGGAGAATGGCGAACAGATGGAGGTGGAGAGAGGGGATAGACAAAACCAACAGAAGAACCCAGACCCCTTCCAGGCTGCTTTTGCTCCCGAACCTATGGAGGTGGACCCACTCCCGGAAAACACAGCCGCTGCACCCGGGGGGCTGGATGAGGAAGGGGCCCCGCCATCGCACCTCCCTCCGGAGCAGAAACTGGTCGCAATTGCAGACTGGTTGGTGGCTAACCTAAAGGCTAAATATGGGCCCCTTACGGACGATTTCTGAGATAAAACATACCTGGATTTGTTCCCGATGCTGGATATGAGTTCCTCGCTTGTAAATGTCCTCGAAAAAGGCCTGCAGCCTGGAGTTAAATGGACAGATGTGTGGCAAAGGATAGCCACGATTGTATTTGCGAGGTTCCATCCCCCACACTCAGAAATAAGGAAGGACGAAGGAGAACAAACTGTTGTTCCCCCCCCGGACCCGGACCCCCCGGACCCGGATGATGACATGCCACTGGCCATGGTGCGGAGGAAAAAGCTCAGGCATGTGATCGAGATGGGCCGGGACATAGCCCCTATCACAAAAGGCAATGTTGCTGCTCCCCGTCCGGAAGAAAAACGGAAAATGGGAGGTTGGACTGACGGCAGTCGATGACCCCAAGACAAAAGGGGTCACGCTGCACGGCTGGTCATCCTTTTGGGCCAATGACCAGCACGACCGGACAGAGGCAGTAAAAGGCCTTCTCCAGCTGCAGCTAGAAGCGCACGTCGCCGAGTCCGTGCCACCGGGGGCACAAGCAATGGCTGCAGTGACGGCAGGTCCGGATAAGATCTCTCAAACGGACATCTTTATCCGCTATGATCCGGCCAAGGAGGCGGGCCTGGCATGGCACACTCGGGCCCAACTGCTGGACCTGCCGACTTTTAGGATCAGGGCTGGTGAGCTTTGGTCTGATCAGGACGCCCAGACATGCCTATGCGCCCTTCTCAGGCTGAGTCTAAAGGGGGGTGCGAAGGATTGGGAGTGGGATCAGTTACCGTGGACCCGGGTGTGAAATGCTAGCTGCAGATGGACCCGATTAGAACTGTATATGGGAAGGACCGCGTCTGGAACCAATGCCGACGGGCAGCAGACCTGGATTTACGATCTCTAAATGTCAACGGTCTGGCCTCCTGCAAAAATGACAAGAAGGACGCAATATGGGATTTGCTGAGAGGGGTGGGGGGTAGGGACTGGCCGGATGTGGTGTGCATTCAGGAAACCCACCTGACGGACACTCCGGAACACAACCGAACACACAATACAGTTTGGCCATACACAGCCTTCAAGCCCCACGCCCCGAGACCCGGGAGTGCGGGGGTGGCCATCTGGATCCCCCCCGGCTCCCGTGCCGACCCGGTATATTGGGCGGAGGACAAGGAGGGAGGTAGATGGGCTTTAATTTTGGCCACTTTTGAGCTGGAGGTTGTATGCATTGTGTGTGTGTATGCCCCTAACGGGGTGGGTGAGAGAAGAGTTTTTTTTGAACAAATCGGTTCTCAAATCCCGGAGGGAGTCCCCATCATCATGGCGGGAGACTATAACGCAGCGCCGGACCGATGGATGGATAGATGGAAGATCCCCTCCCCCGCCCCTACATTTATAGAGGAGGACGAACGGACAATATGGGAGTTATGTCTGTCATTGAATCTGTTTGACTCCTTCCGGAGACTTAACTCAGACACGAGACACTTTTCCTGCCTGCGGAAGATCGGGACCGAGGGCCAGTCGAGGTCCAGGATCGACCTGATTCTTCTATCAGAGGAGCTGGTCGGAGCTCTGCTGCTGGCAGCGATCTTTCCGGCCAGCCCGCACCCAGGGTTCGACCATAAGATGTGCACGACGATTTTATCTTTTAGAAAGAAGCCTGATCACGGCCCCGATTTTTATAAATTAAATGTATTCATCTTGCGGAAGGACTCATTTAAGCGTTACATTTCGGAATGCTGGGCCTTCTGGCACACAAAGAAACATCTCTTCCCATTACAAATCAACTGGTTCAACAATGACCTCTTCTTTTTCGGGAAAAAATGGCAGGAATTTTCCAAACAACTCGCAGCTAAAAATTATCAGCAGGGAATGGAAATTCAGCAGCAACTTCAACAACTTGAGCAGCAGGACTCTAACCACTCAGACATTAACACAGACAACAACCAACACGAACAAGAACAACTGGAAGAGGCCGCACAGGTAAGGCTCTTACAACAACGGCTCCAATATTTTGCTCAACAACGCTGGGAAGGAATACGGATCAGGGGTAGAATGTCACGTCACCAAAAGGAAGGTTCCATGGACAGAAAGTTCTTCAGCATGGCCCGAACACGGATGGGGAGGACAAGAATACAAGCTTTGTATGATCCTCAGTCGGGTCATACAAACGTGGCAACCACCACCCCCCACTGCACTCAGATAGCTAGAGCCTTTTACAAGGATCTATTCACCTCCAGGTGCTGTCAGAGGGGGGAGGAGGTCAGGATGAAGGAAATTGCAGAATTCTTAACCCCAATGACGAAATCCCTGACAGACCAGCAAAAGACGCACCTCGATCGTCCACTGACCAAAGAGAAAATCTGGAGCGCAATGCTGCAGATGGATGAGGAGAAAACCCCGGGGGCAGACGGCCTCCCGAAGGAGTTCTGGGAGACCTTCTGGCCACAGATGGCCCCTGATCTGATGGACTTCTACCGCTCGGTGTGGGAGACTGGGGAGATGGGGGAATTGGTGGGGCAAGGCATCCTCACACTGCTGCATAAAAAAGGCGACGTGATGGACATTAGAAACTATCGTCCTATAACCCTCCTCACGGTCGTCTACAAGATGCTAGCGAAAGCTTTGGCAAACCGGCTAATCCCGGTTTTGGACCAGATCATCCATCCTACACAAACTGGCTTCATTAAGAGCCGCARGATTCACGACAATATTTTKCTGRTAAACGAACTGCTCAAATTAACCAGGCAGGACAAGCGCAACGCGGCWGTGGTCTTTATAGATTTCGAGAAGGCATACGATCACGTTGACTGGCGGTTCCTGGACAGTTGTATGGAGAAAAWRAATATAGGTCCAGTCTTCCGCCGCTGGTCCGAAATCCTTCACCACAATGCGACTACGAGCGTCCAAGTCAATGGCAGACTAGCGCCTCCCTTCCCGCTGCAACGGTCTGTCCGCCAGGGCGACCCTCTAGCACCATTCCTGTTCATAATAGTAATCGAGGCCTTGGCAGCGAACCTCCGCACAAATAAGGACCTGAGGAGACTGCAGATTTCGATTATTATGGAAGATGCAATCCCCGTGTGTTCACTTTTCGCGGATGACCTTACGCTGATGTTGGACGCCACCAGCGAGAACATGGAAGAGATCCGACGCTGGTTTGACAGATTCACTGCAGTATCAGATATGACAGTTAACTAGGACAACAAAACCCTGGAATGGTGGATTCACCATCAAGGGGTGCGCCCCCCGGAGCTACCCCGGGTAAAATGGCTCCCGGAGTTGGCCCCGGTGAGAGTGTTGGGTATCATGTTAACAGCAGCTGGAAAGCCAGCGTCCAGCGACAAGGCGACTCTCAAACCAGCGCTCAAGAAACTGGCGCACTGGAAGGATCAACACGCCTCCCTGGTTGGAAGGGCTTTGGTGATAAACAACGTTGTCCTGGCCGCCTTATGGTACCTAACGGCAATTTGGGCACTGAGTAGAGAAGCGGTGCGGTCATTGAAGCGACAAATAACTGCACTATTATGGAGAGGGAACGGCGACCTGCCGAATGTGATTAATAGAGTGGCATGGCGGTCGGTTGTACAACCTAAGGATAAAAGGGGGGTGGGAATTCTCGACCCCGCTACTCAAACTGCCGCTCTCATGGTCCAATGGATTAAAAGGATGATTTTCACAAAGGAGTTCCCATGGCATGCTCTCGCGCTGGAACAGATCGCCCGCCTGGCCCCACAAGCACCACAAACGGTAGATCCTTTGACTTGGCTGGAGGATCTTTTCTGGTCCATCCCAAGACGCCCCCGTTCAGATCAGACGCCAGGCAGGGGGGCAGCTCGAGGCGACCTGGCAAAASACGACTTTTGGGTCCGCTGCCTGAAGGCTTGGCGCCAGCTCCCTCTCCCATAGAAACCCTGACCCTCCAGATGGGAGGAGGTAGCCAGACAGCCCTTGTTTGGCAACAGAAAGATCACGGACCGAAATGGAAGGGTTTACTGCAGCTCGGCCCCCCCGTGGAACAGTTGGGTGAGAAAAGGTATAATCAGAGTCAAAGACATCTGGGATGTAGGGAGCAGGGACTGGAAAACAGCCCCGTAGATGAGGACGGCGCTGAAACATTGCCACAACTTGGAAATGAACCTGGAACAGCTGATCTTTTCGATTTCACTGGACTGGGTCCGCATTTTGCGCAAGGGCCCAGGATTAAAGGAGGGGGATTGGGTCGCGGTCCCGGGAGATCCAGAGAATGTAGGGAGTGTTGTGGAGGTACGCGGGAACGAATCGCTGATAAACCTCTTCCATAAAAAAATTGACAATCTACTAACCAGCTATACCCCGGAGGTGACGAGATGTCACCTAAACACCGACCTGCATCGGATTAGGGTGCTACATACGAAGGAGGGCTGGCTAGCATACCGGCTGGAGACTCGGTTAGCCGACCTCCCCCTAGACCCGGAGGAGTGGCAATGGCCGCTTGCGCATGGGATCCACTCAGCTAAGAAGGTGCAGCTACCGAGTCTCTCGGTGAAATCCACGTACCGACTACTGCGGATCAAAGTAAATCTGAAAGATATTGTGAAGGACCGCTGGAAATCTCATCTGAATCTGGGGGAGGACCTCATCCGCCCCATACGGTGGTTTGCCCTCACGCGGTCGAAGCCTGCAAAACTGGCCTCGCTGCAATGGCAGATAGAACACCGCTGCCTCCCTACTAATGACTGGCTGATCGACCGCACACGCTTAGAACAAACACGACGGGCTCTTCCGTGGTGTAAGTCCCGCGTCTCAGTGTTTCCCTCCAGAAAGGTCCCTGAGACGATTGAACATATTTTTATGCAATGCCCGGGGGCTGTTCTCACATGGCGATGGTGGGATCGAATTTGGAGTAGTCTGGGCACCGACTCCCGGTGGCCGTGGGACTGGAGGGCGATCTTGTGTGAAACTTGGTCCTCCCCCTTAGGCAGCACTTTTGAAAACAATATGTTCAAAACAGGTAGGAGGGCGGTCGTTTGGGCAATCTGGAGGAGACGTTGCATACACACCATGGAGGGGGTCCGTATAGCTGGGGAGGAAATGACAGAAATATTGAAAGAATTTGTTCATCAGGAGGTCAGGGCACAATGGCAGAAGGTTAAAGATAAACTCGACATGCTTCAGACACAAAAGGACATAAAATGCAAAATTCAGCAATTTTCAGACTGGCTGGGTGGCAACAGTGGGGGCAAGATAGCCTTCATCAAGTGGGACGGCAGAGACGGGCCGGAGGACAACAGGCACAGCAAGGAAGGCAATCGAGAGTCGTTCAGCAGGGATTACAGCATCTGCTTCAAGGATTGGACAATGGTGGACCCAAGGATCCCGCTGCTGCCGGCCTCCGACTTCCCCGACCCTTTTCCCCCGCACCCGCTAGCCATGGTAGACATGCAATGGTACGGGAAGGAGTGAGTGCACATAAGGGAGGGCATACGGGGTAGGAAGGGACTGCATATAGCACAGCACAGCATAGTGGCTGAGCCTTAAGACAGGGGGACTGCCGCAATAGAGTTGGGCATAGGGATAAGGGGGATCTCTGACAAGGGCGGGGGGAACACGGGCAGTCCCATGGGACRGGGAACCTCGGGAGGATCAAGATGCTCAACCCCAGGAAACTTCCTTCAGAAATGGGTGTGGGGGGGCCAGGACGCAATTGCAGACATCTGGCGCAAATTATAGGGCGAAGAGGCCCCCTCCCCGATCTCCTGCTCAGTCAATCCCCTGAATCTTCAGGGCAATCAATGCTGGCAGGACCATACTTGTCAATCATGTGAGCCGAACTTGATTTATGTAAGGGACGCTGGACCCGGTTTCCAGCAGGTGCTGCTCCCCACCAATAGATGGAGCCCCCCCGGTGCTACCAGTGTCTGCTCTTATCAGCACTGCTAGCACCGAAGGGTGTTTCAAAAAAAAAAAAAGAAAAAAAAAGAAAAAAAAAAAAAGAAAGGTCAAGTCTGATAATCTCATCTCAGACGGAGCAATTGAAAAGGGATCGAAATACAGTTGGAAACAAATAATTATGCCCAGTAGCACAAAGGGTTACTTGAATTTTCAGTTTAGAGAGAAAGAGAAATGCGAAAGAAAAACCTTTTTGTGGATAACATGCAAGTCAGAACAAAAGAGATCAAACAAGTGGGAAGACACGAAGACAACCAACACATTGCATCGTTCAAGAGTCGGGTCACCCTATTTTCCCGGGCGGCCCGACCGTGCAAGGACTAGGGAAGGTCCCAGCCCAAAAAAAAAATCAAAAAAAAATTAAAACCCGCAAAAAAAACCTATGTTATGCAGAAAAATAAACTGAACAACTCTTGCCTCAGGTTCACATCGAAATTCTTTACCGAATTTAAAATTAAAATTTTAATTACAAAAATAATTTTTATTTTTTTATTTTTTTATTTCTTCTTGGCACGGCCGGGCAAGTGGACCCAGGGGCCACTCTGGTAGCCTAGGTACAGAGTGTATTATCAAAAATCGGACCGGTAAAAGTTCCGTAAAACAATCAGCACAGCCACTTCATTTGCGACACTCAAGCAAGCTTTGCAGACCAACAAAAATCAGCAGTAATTATTATTCACACGAGTACAGTTCAGTCATTTTCGACGGATGGGTCACTCTTGGCCAACCTTAACAGGATTACTTCCAAGGATACTTTTCATTACCGGTATATCAGTGCAATTGTTTTCAAACGAAAAGATATTTAAAAAAAAAAAAAAGATATGTTAATCTCCGTGGTCCTCACCGAGTGTGCGGAGGGAGCCATCCAAGATCTGATTATCTATATAAAGAAAGGCAACGACTAATGAGCACTTCGACTCAGTTTGGGTTGTAGCAGCTCGGTATGTTGAGGGGAGAGCAAGGGTGCTTCAAAAGGAAACCAAGTCGACTAATAGCTTTGGTCCTAAGCTATCCCCTGACTACCCCAAGCCTCCGGTCCTTTTCTACCTCATCGATGGTTCTTACTGCGTGAATTGGTTGACTTGGCCAACAGGTACATCTCACCGGCAGAAGTTGACTATGCGACAATGACAAAGGCGTCAAGGTTCGCCCATCTTCGACAAGGGATCTTATCCAGACCGTATCTTCCTCCTTTGTGGGAGGAGTTTTGTGCTGCGCTTAACTTCCGAATCTTAGACCTCGGATGGTCTTATCCTGAAATTAACGGCTTTAGATGACTCTACACCTCTATACCACAATCTTGGGAAGTACACAGACGTGGCTCAAGGCGTTCGAAAAGCACAGTCAGAAGAGAGATTGAAGACGAGACTTGAGAGGGACGAGTGAGGACTCTTGAAGAATGCTGACGATATCTATTCATCTGTCCTTTTTGAGATTATTATGCATCATCACCTTCCCTCGTTCATCTTGCCTTTGCCTTTTGAGTCAATCAGTCCTGACTCTTTTTCATTGGCATTGCTTGATGTTACGCTCTCAGTTGATCTTGTCACAGTTTTGAAATTCTTAAATTGGCAAATTTGATACGTGCACAACATTTTCAATTTTTAGATTTTCAATTTTTAATTTTATTACTTGCATGATTATTGTTGTTCATTATCATAATAAAAAATTCCTAAGACCGGGGACCGGCGTAGACCGGCGTAGACCGTAATTGAAGGGTCTTGCTAAAGCCGAACGCACACAACAGGAAGGGATTTGCATTAACTAATTTATTTATGTGTTGCAAAATTCATGAAAATCCTGCGTGACAGCCTGTTGGCTTTCTGGTCACTAAAAGTGGCTTGATTAGAAAAAGTGCAACACCTGCTCTCCCTGGAAAACAAGGTGACGCGGGCGGCCCGACTGGTAACCTAGGTGTCCACATTATTGCGGTCGCCTCGTACCGCCTCGTTGATGCAATGAGATGCATCAGCTGCTACAAATGTCACATGCCCAATGCCTTTCCTCAACCCACTCAGATCAAAAAATCCGTCAATCATCTCCACTAATAGACACAATGTCCGTCCTCGACCCGCTTCGATCAGAGAACCCATCAGTCAGCTCCTTCACTAACCGACCCAATACCTGTCCGCAACCGACTTATAGATCAGAGAATCCATCAGTCAGCTCCTTCTCTAACGGATCCCGCAACTCCGTACTACCGTTGCTCGGCACATTCTTAGCATTCTGAGAAATCTCAAGGCAACCTTCCGAACCACTGATTTCGAAATGGGTGTGCCCCCCCCCCCCCCCGGTTTGGGGAAGGGCATGCTTGTGCAGATGCAGTTGGAGACCTCATCCGCTGCACCCACATTCGGACCTCTTGTCCAAACAACGCGGGCTCGTCTTCGAACCATTTTCGTCATCGGTCGATCAAGTGGTAGTCCCCCGATACCCTACCTTACTGCACTAAGAACTCGCCCCTTCTTAACTCTACATTATCGAGCATAACCTTCACTACCACCTTTTGCAAATGGAATCTCCTCGAAAACACGTCAGATATCACATCCTCCTAGCTCTAGTCCGGTTGCACTTCTCGAAGAATAATTCAGCGGGTATCCCAACACCAAACCAGCCTTCGACCTTCGCACCAAGCGCACTTTCTTCCGCTTATCCTTGCACATACCCACCAGTTCCTACTTGAGGCGAATTGTCGTAGGCGACGCTGCCACTACACTGTGGAGTCGTGTGGACGGCTAGCCACCCCTCTTGCAGCCTTGCTCAAACAAATGTTTGCACTTTCCTAGTGGCCTAGTTCATTTACCTGTTACGACGCATGTTTCTCCAAATGAACGCCAAACAACACGCCACCCATCGCTCCACACCGTATCACCGCTGCTGTACACCCATATTTGTCGCCGGCACGCAAACTTTCAGTAAAGCCGCCGCAAAAAGTCGACAATAGGCACAACAGATTCGCCATCGCCTTTCCCTACCTCTAGGACGCTGGAAACTGTCGATACTCCCACCACCTTCTTCTGCTGTGTTCCTCCTTGCTTGCTTCTACATTTCTTCGCCTCGTCTTCTTCTTCCCTCCCTTACAATTCAACGCTTCTTCCTCCTCTTTCTTCCCTTTCCACATCAAACAGTGATGATGACGAAGGAGGGTGCAGTTGAAGTGTGAAGCAAAACGCCAAGACCCAACTGCATTCCGAAAGCTCATCCTTACGCGACAAGTCTCAAGCTAATGTCAACAGTCTCATTCTAATATGGAAAGGCCTTTATCCTTTTTTCCTTTTTTCCTTTTTTTTCCCCAAGCTCAACAGCACTGAACGGCGGACATTTGTTTGAGCAAGACGGGTGGCTAGCTAGCCACCCCTCTTTTTGCTCAGGTTGCCGCCACTTACCTGATGGCCACGACACTGCGAACGGCTTGCCGTCATCAGCTAATGGTCATACTCAAAAGGCCTTCATGATGGCCTCATCGGATTCAGCCATACTCAAAAGGCCTTCATGATGGCCTCATCGGATTCATCCTAATAAGAAAGATTCATTTCAAAGTTTCAAAGCAAAACAAGAAAGAGCCTTATGTTTATACCTGCCATTTTTTTATCAAAAGGAAACAAGGAAGGGCCTTATGTTTACACTTCTCACTGTTCTCAGGATCAAATGACATGTAACTTGGTCTAGGAATCAGAATATAATAATATATTGAATTTTACCTAGACCGGAACAATTTGCACATACACTATAATAGTATAATAAAAAAAGTATGTTTCTCCGTAAGTTACAAAAAATATTCATAATTTGTTCATCATTCAATGCAAGACCATGCAAGCTTTAACACAAAAAAAAGGCAAGAAGGGCAGAAAACTGAGAGAGAACTAATACAAAATTTGAAAAAAACAAGAACGGAAGGGAAAACAAATCACATCTAAATTCTAAGTTAGTAATTTCTAAATTAGCGACTTGTAATATCTATAGCTTCTAAATTCAAACTAACAAAAAGTTTGGAAGGCAACACAACGGACGTTGGACGATACAATTTTTTTTCTTACTTTTCTAAGAAGAAACAGGGAAAATGCATGATAATCTTTCTTTTTTAAGACGAAACAACGAAAATGGACGATATGATTATAAAGTTATAAACTACAATCATTCCACTGCTACCAGGGAGTAGCAGTTCAAGCACAAAGAGGCGAAAGCCGATGACGATAACGAGGAGGAGGAGGAGACCGGGGGAAGGCAGGGGTGGGGAGGGGAAACAGGAGCAAGGAGGGCAGGGAGTGAAGACAAGCATGGGAAAAGGAGGCGGTTTGCAGGGGGGGAGTGGGGGGGGGGCGGGGGGGCGACCGTGCAGGTTGGCCGTGAGAGGGGTAGGGTTGGCAAGAGGGCAAGGAAAATGAGAACAAGCATAGGAGGAGGAGGAAGAGGAGGAGGAAGATAAGACAGCTCTGTGATTGGCCTTAGACAATCGGCAGGCATGACGACTGATCATTTCATTCCAGGGCAAGCAAGAGGGAACCTGACGGAAGATAAGAAAGATTGTAAACCTAATCCGATTAAATTGATCCCAGTAAATGTACATCAACACGTTCACTGGCGCTTTTTCTCAAATACGGCAAAGATAGGCCGAACTGCACTCTTGAAACCTTTGCTAAACTCTGTGTCGGAGAAGAGCTGAGCCCTTTGCCTTGCTGCCATGGCGATTTCCAGTCTCTCCTCTTCTGGCATGGAGAGAACTTTCTCAATAGCTTCGGCATACTCCTCTGCCACTGTCGCGAGAAATCCGGTGCGTTGCCCCTTTTCATCAGGTGTTACAATATCCATACGAGGGCCACCGGAGTTGTGAGCTGCAATTCCCAAAAAAAGAAAAAAAGAAAAAAGAAAAAAAAAAGAGGTGGTGAGCTGCAAGACCATGAAGCAAAGATGTAGGACAAAACAGCACAAGAAAAAAGAAAAAGAGAAAAGTTTTAAAATGACTCGTACAAAGTAGGGATAATTTGCAAAACACCCCTACAAGTTGAGATATATGCCAAAATGCTCCTAAAAGATGTGCTAGAGCGGAATGCCCTTTTGGGCCTAATTCTTTGTGTTTTGCTCCTGTCAGGCCTGTGTGCAAATTTGCAATCTAAACGTCATCGTTGGGGCCTGGTCCTGCACCCTCTTTTACCTGGTTTGCCCTCCATACCAGCTGGGCAACTTTGCGCAATACCCAGGCGCATAGGCGCGGCAGTTTGCCTCCAACTTTCTAAGTCATTCGAAGTCTCTGCCCATGTGTCACGCACGGCAGCTTCGCCTGGTAAGCTTGCCCATCTCTAACTCCTCCCGCCATTCCTCCAATTCTTCTCCTTTGCCCTCTCCGACATCCCTCTGCCCTCCCCTCCTCTCTCTCTCTCTCTCTCTCTCTCTCTCTCTCTCTCTCTCTCTCTCTCTCTCTCTATATATATATATATATATCGTCATATATATCTATCTATCTCTATCTATCTATCTATCTATCTATCTATCACACACACACACACACACACACACACACACACACACACAACGCAACTGCCAAAACGACAGCGCCCCCCCCAATAGAACGCACGTCCATTATGGGTGTATCTAGACAGAAAGTTGCTTCAAAAGATAATAGCCATAAAGGTGGTGTCTTCAAGGGCCTGGAAAAGGCTGTGTCGACCTCAAACGGCCAGGGGGCAAAATGCAAAGATGACCCGGGCTGAAAGGGGTAAAACGAAAATAACATAGGGCCTGGGAAAAGTTGGCAAGTACGGGGACATTTTGCAAAGATGGACAACAGTATCCGATAGGGGTATTTTGCAAAGATGGCAGGTCCAACCCACGCAAGGGGCATTTGCGCAAAATATTTTTTTGCATCAGAGGGGTACCACCTTCAAATTTTGTTTTGGAATGAAAACAAAAAATTGCCGAGTACAACTGGCCTAGCTCAGTGGGTACACCCCTGAGCTATTGAAACACAGACCCGAGTTCAAACTTCAAACTTCGAAGTTCAAACTTCAAACTTCGAAGTTCAAACTCAACTGGAAGCAGGCGAGTGAAATACCGCCAAAAAGTCCCCAAGTACGGGACAGTAATGCCGTCACCTAATGGTCAAGAGGGATGTCCCGAACACCTATTCGACGCTATTTCTCATGCCCAATGGGACGGGAAGAAAAATTGGTACGACTGTGCTTGCGCATCTTGAACAGGATGTGTTCTGTAGGTCGTGAACTCTTCTGCAGCATTTGTCGGCACGGCATACCGGCAGTTGCCGCACAGCGTGCCGTGTGGCGCACACTGTGCTTGGAAGTATGCTTTGAACTGCCAGTACATGGCCCCAGCCTTGCTGAAAAGAAAACTCCTCGCCTACGAAAACTACGGAGGCCCAGCGCCGTAGATAAATTGAATCGGTGGCGGGCGGCCTCCGAAAACAGCCCGCGGCCGATAGCTGGATGTACTGGTGGTTCAACTTTTCAAAACCCTCTAGAGTCCAAGGACTCTAAACCCATTTGTATCGCTTTCCTCTTCATGTTTTTTCCTTCTTCTTCTTCTTCTTCTTCTTCTTCTTCTTCTTCTTCTTCTGCTTCTTCTTCTTCTTCGTCTTCTTCTTCTTCTTTTCTTCGTCTTCTTTGTTCTTCTTCTTCCTCTTCTTCTTCTTCTTCTTCTTCCTCTTCTTCTTCTTCTTTCCGTCTTCTTTCTACTTCTTCTTCTTCTTCTTCTTCTTCTTCTTCTTTTCGTCTTCTTTGTCCTTCTCGTTCTTCATCTTTTCGTCTTCTTTGTTCTTCTCCTTCTTCTTTTCGTCTTCTTTGCTCTTCTTCTCTCTCCACCATCTCCCTTCTTTCCGCCCAGAGTCATCCCCAACCCAAGCCCTACCCTGCCCTTCCCCCACCCTCTCTTCCCCCCTCTCTCGACATTTCCAATTTTTTGAGAAAAAAGGCGGACTCTGCAGGTTCTCTGCAAGCTGGGCCTGACATCCCCCCGGGACGAAAACTTCGGAGGCCCAGCGCCGTAGATAAATTGAATCGGTGGCGGGCGGCCTCCGAAAACAGCCCGCGGCCGATAGCTGGATGTACTGGTGGTTTAACTTTTCAAAGCCCTCTAGAGTCTAAGGACTCTAAACCCATTTGTATCGCTTTCCTCTTCATGTTTTTTCCTTCTTCTTCTTCTTCTTCTTCGTCGTCGCCGTCGTCGTCGCCGTCTTCTTCTTCTTCGTCTTCGTCTTCTTTTCTTCGTCTTCTTTGTTCTTCTTCTTCTTCTTCTTCTTCTTCTTCTTTAAGTCTTCTTTCTTCTTCTTCTTCTTCTTCTTCTTCTTCTTCTTTGTCTTCTTCTTTAAGTCTTCTTTGCCCTTCTCGTTCTTCTTCTTTTCTTCTTTATTCTTCTCCTTCTTCTTTTCGTCTTCTTTGCTCTTCTTCTTCTCTCTCCACCATCTCCCTTCTTTCCGCCCAGAGTCATCCCCAACCCAAGCCACCCTCCCTTCCCCCCTCTCTCGACATTTCCAAAATTTTGAAAAAGAAGGCGGACTCTGCAGGTTCTCTGCAAGCGCAGACACGCTGCCCGATCAGGGAAAAAAAGCCAAGACAAAATTCTGGGACAGTTTTCAGCCTCGCTCTGATTGGCTGGGCCGGACATCCCCCCACCTCCTAGTAACCTCGAAAATTATTATTTTTTGAATTATTCAGGACAAGGACTGCAGACGTCCAGCTTCTGGACCACAGACAGAAGACCGTCCAGGCACTGCTCGGGGTTGAGGTCCCACAAGCAAAGAGGATTGTATTGAGCACCCGAATCTGGACAAGTTTTTGTGGAGAGGTCCAGAATTTTGAGAATGATCTGCTTTTCTGCATCACTGCATTTATGCTGATAAAATCCATCGCATCTTATGTTGTGTGTTTTGCACCATAGCATGACCTCTTGGAGGTGCCGATTGGAGACTGGTAAGAATTTGGCTTTTAAGTTTTAAACCACCAGTACTGAAAAAGCCGAGCCGAAAATGCCGTGCAGGGCAAAAAAAAAAAACAAAAAAAAACGGCACAAACTCCTTTTGGCTGCGCCACCAGCCATTTTGCTTTGGAGGCCGAGCCCTAAAAGTTGCGGCGCATTAACGTGAAGTACCCGCGGCCGATATATGGGCCATGTACTGTTTTTTTTTTTTTTTTTTAACGTTTTATCAGGCATATGGGTACGCCGGCCGGGGTAGATCATCACCGTGGAGTACGGCATACTTAAAAAGTTGCACTGTTTGGGTTTACCAAAAAGACGCGTTTAACAAAGACATAAGCATTGGTGGTCAAGTGCTGGTGTGTTTTACAAACTGTGCGAATGCTACAGTGACTGGAAAGTTGGTGGGCTTAACCTCCCACAAGGCGGCAAAACTCTGTTTTGGAAATATGCCACACAGTGCCACACATGCAAAAAAAAAGAAAAGCATAGCATATGATACATGCTCAGTTGAGCGATGTATGTGAAACCAAGGATCCGCGAAGTGATGAAAAGGACTCGAATGTCAGCAAAGCATCAACAAGCAATGTACATCCAGTGTTGCATACTGTACGTGCAGACCAGAACAAGAACCGACCTTTCAATACAAAGTACAAGATAACACAGCGGAAGACTTAGATATCAGTGACCCGTACAATCAATGTTGTAATGCAGCCCTGAACATACATCATCATCGTTACATAGTGTGAATGGGTCTGGCGCTTCACACAGGAAGACAGCGCCAGCGCAGAACATACACAGACGAAGAGGAAGGGGATAGACGAAGAGGAGGGGGAAGATGGGAATGTCGTCAACACCAAGTCTTTGGCACAAGCCCAAATAGTCCCTCGTCGAACTGTCTGAATCCCAAATGTCAAGTCTGGATC
>BFEA01000175.1:260274-272513 GCA_003427395.1 Chara braunii | reverse complement strand
CGCATCTTCCGGCCTCAATCCATCTGTTGAAATTTCATGACCCAAGTACAAGATCTTGGTGCGACCAAACTCGCATTTATCCAAGTTTACCTTGTGTTGGTGCTGTCTTAGGAGGCCTAGCACTGTTTTCAGGTGCTCGGCGTGCTCCTCTACAGTCCTACTAAAGATGAGAATATCGTCGAGGTACACGACGATAAACTTGTCCAAGTAGTCATGAAAGATCCTATTCATCGCGTGCTGGAACGTACCAGGCGCATTGCATAGACCAAAAGGCATCACCACAAACTCATACAGACCGTACCTGGTCTGAAATGCGGTTTTGTGTTGGTCCTCAGGTCTAACGACAATTTGATGGTATCCGGACTTCAAGTCTATCTTTGTGAAGTACCGGCATCCCTGCACTCTATCCAAGAGGTCGTCAATGCGGGGTAGGGGCTCCGCGTTCTTAACGGTGATGGCATTGAGGCCCCTATAGTCAATGCACATCCTTAATGGACCTCCCTTCTTAGGAATAAATAAGACTGGCGCACCGTAAGGGGAGGTACTAGGCCGTATCCATCCCTTCTCTGTGAGCTCCTTGAGCTGGCGGCGAAGCTCATCTAACTCCGCAAGAGACATCCTATAGATTCGTCCTCTAGGCACCCTACTACCTGGGACAACTTTTATTGCATGGACAACCTCCCTTTCCACCACGCCTGTGGGCTCCTAAAAAAGGTCTGAATATTGTGAGACGATTTTTTCTATCTCTGGGGGTGATTTAACGGCCTCCCCTTTTTCAGAGACAAAGACTAGATACATGCCCTCCTCCTGATTCGGCTTCTAATAGTTATAGAAGGATGAAGCGCACATACACCCGTAGTTCTCTATTAGAGTGGTAACTTTGTACTTCTGCAATCTAACAGTTCTACCATTGGGCAATTTGTGGATCAACACCTTTCTACTCCAGTCAAATTGAGGTTGCGAGACTTCGAGGTAGTACATGCCTAATAACATATCGAATGGTAGTTCGTCGCTCACAAGGAAGGAGATCTTATGGATCACTTCCCCTCCTCCATAGGAGAAGGTACAGGCTACGTCCTTGACATAGTCCTTTACTACCATCTTGTGCTTGTTGGCTAGCGTAGAAGCTACAGTTCTGCTAAGCCGCTGCACTTGGTCCCCTAAGCGCAGTCTATCCACACAAGCACGACTAATGAAATTTCGTGTAGAGCCTATGTCTGCGAAGGCGCCAACCTTGCGGCCACCTACATCTACTTCTACCACGAAATGCTCACCCTTTGGACCTCTACTGATCATCGCCCAAGAGTCCCTGGGGTCCTTCCTTGACCACTCAGTCTCTAACTCTTCTAGGGTCTCAGACACAACTCTCGAACAGAGCGTCGGTGGGTCTGAATGTGTTTGCGGGGCGATACGTGGGTCACTAGCCTTGGCCAACGCCTGAAGTGGGGAAGGCAACGTTACCACTTCAGCGCGAGTAAGAGCGGCTAACACTCCTACTGGCCCGAGGTGTTTCCCTGTGAGCTGCTTGCAGAAGCACTCCCCTGGTTCGAAGATAAGCCCACCACCGTTGGTGAGGCTACCTTCGTTGTGACTTTCTTGCCGCGGCAAGTCCTGGACGTGTGGCCATAGTTGCCACAGTTCATGCATGTACCCCTAGCAACGCGGTCACGCCACACCTCGTAGTCTAAACCAATCTTCACCCATGCGGGTGTCCCTTGGTCGCCCTGACCCATGGACCGTACTACCTTCTTCTTCCCGGTCCCCCTAGCCTTTTCCTTGATGGGGGCCACGACTCCACCATCTGAAGTCTCACCACCCCCATCGTGCTCTGTGAACTCCCCAAGATCCGAGTAGTCGTCAATCTCCGTCGTTTGACCATCGTGGTCAACGAACATTAACTGACCCTTTTTCTTCCAATCCTGGGGCAGCCTCTTCCTACCATCGTTGGGTGCCTGATGCGCAGATCCTAGCTTGGCCTCGATGTCCAGAGCTTTCTTACTAAAAGAAGCGAAGGTGTGCTGTTCAACATAGGCTTCGTCAACCAGCTTGGTCCTTACCTCTGAAGGTAGGCATCTTAGGTAATCCGTTAGGAGAACCTGCTGGTCAAAACGCACACCAGGTACCACGATTAGTCGTTCTACGGCGTCCGTTAGCTCTCTAACATTCTTGAACCTTCGGGAACAAAGACTGTTGATAGCATCAGTGGCCTTCTGAGCCCCTTGTGGGTCATGCCACCTGTTGTACACGGACCGTATGAACTCTTCCAATGTCTGGGATTGTGCCCAGGCATCGAAGTTTTGACCGTAGCCCTGTTGCTGCACTAAGCCATTTTATTTAACCAGCGGGCTGCTGATCCTTCTAAAAAGGAGGCAGCCACTACAACTTCTTGTTCTGGTCTTGTGAGCTTATGCCTCACATAAGTAGGCACAGTTCTCACCCAGGTGTCCAAGTCTTCCTCCTTCTTCTTATCGTCGGAGAAAGGCTTGGGACTCATCAAAGCTATCTTGGGCATCCACTGCATMGGCTGCATGGGCCCAGGTGCTTGCTGCAGCGGCTGCATAGCCACTGAAACAGGCTGTTGCATACTAACCTGAGCCTGGCTGGACAATGGGACTGTAGTGACCACTGTTGTAGATGGTACGGCTGAGACTGAATGAACCGGACCACTAGTTGCTACTAAACCACCCGGGGAGGGTATGCCAAACATGGGATAGAAAGTTTGCCCTGTGCGTTGCGGCATCGATGATGGACCCGCAGCTGCAGGGGGAACTACAGCAAACTGTGGCGGCCTCACCATTGTGCAAGGACCCCGTAGTTCAGCCATAATTTGTTTCTGGCCTACTACTAAATCAGCCAACAATTCCTGCTGAACGCTTTGTGCTTCCGCCACTGAAAGTAAGGCGCCTCGTAGCACACTCTGTTTCTTTCAACCAACTGGCGCGTCGCAACTGCCTGAACCCCAAATATGAAATTGACAGTCAAAGGCCTTTTGCAAAAAGCCAGGACCACCTTCACTTAGGGCGGGCACCTCCGCCTTCACTTAGGGCGGGTAAGGCTGCAGACAGGGCCCCATAGGCCTACCGAGGACCCTGATCCTCGCATAGGGCCCACTTCCCAACAGGTCCAACTCCCCACCAATAGATGGAGCCTCCCCAAGAACAGCTTGATTTGTCTGCTCCTACCAGAGCACCTCAAGCTGCCCCCGGGGCTGTTAATTAAAAAACAAAAACAAAAAAAAAACAAGAAAGAGAGGGCTTTGCAACTTCCCCAATCTCATGTTTGCCCAGAAAGACTTGGGCGTACTCACACCTGGGACTTTTTCTACAACGCTTGGTCGTGATTGCAGTCAGATTCGTGGAGGTCTGGACGTAATTGCAGTCAGATTTTTTTTTTATTTTTATTTTCCCCTCTTTTTTCCCTTCTCTTTGTCCTTTTCTTCCCTCGTTCTTTTCTAAGAGGGTGACGGCCTTGCGATATCATCATCAAAGTGACCGTCCCTGGGTAATTCAGAATTCCATTCACAGAACCATCAGGAAAGTCCCACACTTGGACATTTTCTACAAAGCTTGGAGAGCCTTGGACGTGATAGCAGTCAGGTTCGTGGAGGTCTGGCCGTAATTGCAGTCAGATGCATTTTCGAAAGTGCTAGTGTGAGTATGCATGCCCTCAAAGAAACACGCACAAAGACAACTGCAGCCTTCGTTTGGCCTAATGAGAAAACTCAGAAAAGTGTGTGTTTCACCAACTTTCACATCAGATATGCAGATGATTTTGTTCTATTGCTCAGGCCATTAGAAAGCGCAACGTGCAAGCCTACCTGTCGTCTTCATCCGAGCAGAACGCCTGCTCATCATAGCTGTATTTGGGGCAACTTTTGGTCCAGATGCCGCAATAATGACCGAGCGTTCTATTTGGGTGAAGACGGTAGGCAAGCAACAGCCACACTTTGCAAATTTGCAGGGCTGCAGGGCGCTGATTTGGTCGTGATTGTCCGTGAAACCCACCTTGCGTCAGAGTTGAACCGATGACGTTCGCAAGCTCACGACAGGTATGTAGACTCGTGGAAAGACACGACTGCTGACGGCTTGGCAGGTCGATAAGCCCTTTTTTTGGGTGGGCCACAGCACTGCTAGACTAATGCCTGGTCGGGTCTGTTTTTTTTTATGTTCGGTTTTCTTTAAAAAAGGTGTGGGCCACTTGATAATTCGGAATTATTTTGATTGCAGCTGGATTTGAACTTGGGTCTGTATTTCAAGGTTTTCAACAGTTCAATGGTGTACTAACTGAGCTACCATCATTTCCCCGAATAGAACACGTACGGTCATTATAGCTGGCATTTGGAGTAACTTTCGGTCTAGATACGTCCATATTACTCCATAATGACCGCACATTCTATTCGGGGGAAAGAAGGCAGGCCCACGGGTCATGGCCTTCTGCCTTCCAAACAACCGNCGTCCATATTACTCCATAATGACCGCACATTCTATTCGGGGGAAAGAAGGCAGGCCCACGGGTCATGGCCTTCTGCCTTCCAAACAACCGCTCAGACTTCAGAGTCAACTTCACACACACTGTGCATGACCGAATGCATAAAAAACTTTCAAAAAAGACTGGAGGGGAGGCGCGCGTACTCGGGCCCACAATCGACGGAAACAGCAAGTGCGCGAACAAAAAGGGAAATTCCAATGGCAAGTACTGAAACAGCAGGTGTGAACAAAAAGGGGAAATCCCAATTGCACCACTCTAGTTGCGGCCTCTGTTGTTTCTGAAAGTTTGAAGAGACAAATGGTCCTGCTCCACTACTCACCACACATCCACAAAAGACAAAAAATACGGCGACGTATCTTTTCGCGTTCTAGCAGAAGATTCATTGTCATTTTGCACATTCGCTGAGTAGTAGAGTGAGGCCCATAGACCTACCTATGGTTATTGCTCCCGCCGCCATGTACTCGACGACGCTGATGCCGAAGTGCTCATCGATCATTGAATGCAGGCCCACAATGGCGTCGCCAAGCCGCTTCACGAGTTCCCTTAACAAAACAAACAGTTCATCAGAGTGTAAGCACAGCAGAGAGTCAAACGACGTGGAAAACATCACCAGTGGAATTAAAGAGTCCTGCATCGACTGCTTGGGAGGGTAAAAGGGGGGATCGATTGCACTAGTAAAAGCTGGGACGGTCGGCAAGTGGCAGATTGGCATGGCCAAGGCACTTCTGAACCGCCAGTTCGCAGCCCCAACCTTGTGGATAAATCTTTCACCACCTACGAAAACTTCCAGGGCTCCGGGCTACCGGACCACAAAAGCTGGCGGAGCCAGCCCCCCAAAAAAAAAAGAAGTGCGCTGCTGGCAGTTCGGTAAAGCTTGGTGAGCAGTGGAAGGCCTCCAGGGCCATAGGCTGATTTTCAGTGACTGGATGGCGATTGACACTTCTTTTGCCTTGCGCCCCCCACGCGGACTTTCCGGACTTTGTTTCCTCCGCATGGTCTCTCTATGGTTGACACCCAGTGGTATGGGGAAAAGAGAAAGAGGGGAAAAAGGGGTGGGGTGGGAGGAAGAGAAAAGGGACAGGGAAGAAGAAGTCGGCGACAAGAAAGAGGGGAGGAGAGAAGGGGAAAAGAAGTGGCGAAGGAGAGAAAAGGAGAAGGGACAAGGGAAAGAGCAGAGAATCCCACACAACAAGAACAAACATGCATTGAACCACACGGCTCGTCACCTTGACCACACACACACATTGAGAGATCACGCGGAATCCACACTGGAGACCAGAGACACAAAAAAGTCCAGATAAGCACAGCTTAGAAATTCCAAAAATTTAATAAATTATCATATTAATATATTATGATATTAAACAGTTTCAGAGTTCCAGTCACCAGCGCTCATCAGCGCAGAGTTTTACAACCCATATCCAACATCCTCATCCAAGGTGGGTGACTATGTCTCTCTGTGTATCACTTCTCCCTCTCTCTTCTTCTTGCATGCGCTCCCTCTCTCCCTCTCTCTACCTCTCTCTCTCTTCTCTCTCTACTTGAAGATATTGACTGTGGATACATCCGCCACTACTCAGCTCTACCTCCTACTACTAGCTATGCGGCTATGGCCGCCTTCCTCAGCACAGCGCTGCCCAACCCGGGCTCCAGCGCCAGCTACTCGCAGATAGCGCACAAGCGCCTCAGCAGCACTTGCACAACCCGGGCTCCAGCGCCAGCTACTCGCAGATAGCGCACAAGCGCCTCAGCAGCACTTGCACACTTCTTGCGAATGAGGCTGGCCAGTCCCTATATTCACTTGGACTGAGCCTTGCTCGTCCCAGCCTCTGCTTCTCTTGGCTTGACTTGGACCCGATACCGCGTGCCCGCAGCCTGTTTACTTGAGAATGTTGAGGCCCGATACCTCCCTGAGTTTTCCTTGGTGTGCTGCTGCTTTTGGGTCTGTGGAACGTGACCTTCGACTCTGGATCGTGACCCTTGCCTGTGGGATATGACCTTTGACTGTGAGACGTGACTTTTGCCTATGGGATGTGACTTTTGCTTCTTGGATGTGACTGTTGACCAGGTACCTGTTGGAATTGACCTCCGGGGTACCAGACGTAACCTTTCTGAAACTGGCCGACCGGGCCTCTTTCGGCCTGGGGACTTTGACCCTGAGATTCAAATTTGGGGTCTGCATCGTGAAATGCCTTTCAAGTTTCAAACACCAAGGTAGACATTCTCATCCACGAAACAGGGCTGGGCTACCAACTGGGCCGCCTGGGCCACCTTGGTGCCCCTGGCAGCCAGGCTGGGCAAGGGCCAGGGAAGGTCCCCGCCCAAAAAAAAAAAAAGAAAAAGAATAAAAAAAGTTATAAAACCAAAACATCCGAAAGAAAACTATGTTATGCAGAAAAATAAACTGAACAACTTTTGCCTCAGGGTCCCATCAAAATTCTTTACAGCAACTCTTAGGGAGTGGATGAAGAAAAAAACCCGGGCCTCGACGGCCTGCCAAAAGAGTTCTGGGACGCTATGTGGACCACCCTCTCACAGGACCTCATGGACTACTATCATGTGGTTTGGGACACCGGCCAGATAGGCGAAATAGTGGGGCAGGGAGTGCTGACGCTCCTCTACAAAAAAGGGGAAAGGACCAATATCAGGAACTATAGGCCTATCACCCTCCTCACTGTGGTCTACAAGCTACTGGCCAAGGCGCTCACTAACTGCATGACACCAGTGATGAGGGACATCATCCACCCAGACCAAACTGGCTTTATCCAAGGCAGAAACATCCAGGACAACATCCTCCTGGTCAACGAGGTGATCAAACTTGCAAGGCAATCTAAAAATAACGCAGCGATCATCTTTATTGACTTCGAGAAGGCATATGACCATGTGGACTGGTTTTTCCTGGACAAATGCCTGCACAAACTCAACTTCGGGGAGAACTTCCGACGCTGGGTCGGGATCCTCCATGGGAGCACGACCACCAGGGTAATGGTAAATGGCAACCTGGCACCCCCCATCCGCCTCCAAAGGTCCGTGAGACAAGGCGACCCTATAGCGCCCTACCTGTTCGTTATCGTTATGGAAGCGCTGCCCGCCAACCTGAGGTCCCACAAAGACCTCAGAAGGATCCAAGTGGCGACAATACCAAAAGAAGCAAACCCCGTGTGCTCCCTATTCGCAGATGATCTGACACTGATGGTAGATGCCTCCAAAGAATCAATGGAGGAAGTGCAACACATGATAGACCGCTTCTGTGCATTGTCGGACATGAAAGTTAACTGGGGAAATAAATCCCTCGGGTGGTGGATACACCACCGAGGCGTGAGACCCCCAGAACATCCTAGAATCAACTGGCTCCCCAAGGAAGCACCCATCAGGGTCCTAGGCGTTTCCATGACAGCGGAAGGCAGACCACCAACCAATACCGAGTGGATCTCCTCACCCCCCTTGGCCAAAATGGCCCTCATCATCAACAATGTCGTTCTGGCCTCCATGTGGTACAAATCCGCCATCTGGGCCTTGGACAAGAACGCTCTGCAACCGCTGCGACGCCAGATAGCGGCATTCCTGTGCCGAGGCGACCATGATAGACAAAATGTTTTAAATCGGGTAGCCTGGCACTCTATTATCCAACCAAAAACTAAGGGCGGGTTGGGGATCATCGACCCCCCACTGCAAACCAAAGCTCTGGCTCTGCAATGGCTCAAACGCCTTCTCTTTGATCCTGAGGTCCCATGGAGAGGGATAGCGTTGGAACAAATCTCACGTTTAGCGCCGCATGCACCCGAGGGGACTGACCCGTTGATTTGGCTGGAAAACAGAGAATGGCCCATCCCTCGAACTCGGGTGCAACACAGGGAACACAGGGACCCCTCCTCTAACTGCCCTAAACAAGCAGCCAGAGCAGATCTGCGGCATGACTCCTTCTGGCCCGACCTCCTCAGAACATGGAGAAGTTTGCCCCCCCCGGACAAAATAGACCCTGAAAGGTGGGAGGAGGTGGCGCGCCAACCCCTATTTGGGAACAGGCGGGTTGGTGGACTCGACAGGCCGCATGCTCTTGAGCACCGATACACCCTGGCAAAGCAAGATCAAGAATGGGGTAATAAGGGTAAAGGATATTTGGGACATTGACAAGATTGGACCCGACCAACTCCGACGGAGACTGCGGTACTGCCACCGGCCGCACGAGGCCCTAGAAAAACTAATTGAACTGATCCCTCTGGCCTGGTGGAACATCCTTCGCAAAGGCCCCTCCCTGCAAGAACTGGACTGGGTTGCAATTACAGACCGGCGAGGCCACGTGGGCAAGGTGGTCACTTGGCCCGGGGATGGAAACGTGGAACTGCAGCTCCTAAGGGTGGGGCAGGGTAACGTCATCCAAAACGAACCCACCACTGCCAACCTAACATGCCCAACGGAGGAACTCTATAGAATCCGAGTACTTTAGGAGGATGGCCAATGGATCGCTTATGACCCCGATACCCCCCTGTACCGCTTGGCGCTGGACCCCGGGGAGTGGGCGTGGTCAACCCAAGGTAGGCAGGGCAAAGGCCCCCTATACGCCTTAACCGTTAAGTCCACCTACAGGCTCTTAAGGCCAAAGGCCGCGCTGCGCGATCAGGTGAAAGAACGCTGGAAAAACAATCTCAATCTTAGCAACCAGGAGCTGAGGCCCATCCGATGGTTCAGAACAGTTAAGGAAAAGCCGACAAAATGGTCCTCACTCCAATGGCAGATCGAGCACCGCTGTCTTCCAACAAATAACTGGCTCATAGATAGAACGTCCTTAGAACAACAAGGGCGGGCTCTCCCATGGTGCAAACTCTGCATAAATGGCTTCCCACCCCTGAAAAAGCCAGAAACAATCGAGCATATCTTTCTCCAATGTCCTGGAGCACTCTGGCTATGGAGATGGTGGGACAGAGTATGGAATCAACTCGGGACAAATGTCGAGTGGCCATGGGATTGGAAGGCTCTACTCTGCGAAACCTGGCCCAAGAGTCTGTCTGAGCAAACAGACGAATTCACTGACAACATGCTTAGGATGGGACGGCGGGCGATTTTCTGGGCGCTCTGGCGCCGGCGCTGCACCTTTGAAATGGAGGGGGCACGACTTGAAGGCCCAGAGTTCACAGAGAGCGTCCAGCTACAGATTCAGACAGAAATAACTGCCAGGTGGAACGAGTTTAAGACACAGATCCAACCCCTCAAAGAACCAAGAGACATCAAAAAACAAATTCAGAACTTCAACTCAAACTGGCTTGGGGATGCAAACGGAGGAAGGATAGGGAAGGCGGAATGGAAGGGAGATCCCACAGAAATCACAGCATCAAGGGGGGTCCAACAAGAGGCGGAGGTCACAAGAGACTACCATTTAACCTTCAACGACTGGACCACAGTGGATCCTACAATCCCTCTAAAAACCCCGGAGCATTTCCCTGATTTCTTCCCCCCCCCCTCCAATTGCCTAGTGGACATCAAGTGGTATGGATTGGACTCAGCAGGGAGCTAGGAGTGGTTCTGGACGTGGGGCAGCACACGGGCTAGCCGCTGGGGTGGACATCTTGATGAGACAGATGGGATTGGAGTTCACAGAGGCTTGCAGGGGTGGGTGGACATCTTGATGAGACAGATGGGATCGAAGTTCACAGGGGCTAGCAGGGGAAGGGAGGAATTAGCAAGTAGCAGCATGATCTGGCGCCGAGTTCAGGGTGAAGAGATCCCTCCCTTTCTCCCCTTTCCTGCTCAGTCAATCCTCTGGACTCCAGGGTAATCAATGCTGGCAAGAACCCCCTACTGTTGCTCTGATTGTCTTATGTACTGGCTCGAATTCATTCTGTAAAAGGGACGCTGGACCCGTTTTCCAGCAGGTGACGCTCCCCACCAATAGATGGATGTCTGCTCTTATCAGCACCACTAACACCGGCAGGGGTGTGTTTTTAAAAAAAAAAAAAAAAAAAAAAAGGGAGTCCTGTTCGTTTATTTTTTTTTTTTTTTTTTTTTTTTTAAATGTAAGATATGTGAGATTCTGGGGCCCTTACTGCGAGGAGGCGGGTGGGTTTTGCGGGGTCTTTGGCCCCTGCCGCGCAGGTGATAGGGTGATTCTACTGGTTTGCAAAAACAGCATCGTGGTTTGGTAACCGTAGGTGCGGGCAGAGGTGCCATCAGCTCTGAATCGCGAGAAGGTGGGTGGGTTTTGTGGGGTCTGTGTCTGCAGTTGGTACAGACCCCTGCCACGCGGGTGGCAGGCTGGTCTAGCAGGGTTTTGAGACAGCCTTTTTTTTATTTAAATGAACAGTTTACAGAACAATTCTGACGTACCTGGGCCATTGCCCGGCTTCGGCTGAGAAAACCAGATCTTAGGTACCAAACTGCCAGCAGGTGTTGCTCCCCCACCAATAGATGGAGCTTGTGCTTTTTGTAATTAAAAAAAAAAGAAGAAGGAAAAAAAGGAACCAAACTGGTCGGTCCATTCCCAGCCTCATCTGAGGAGAAAGAACTTCATAGGAAAATTGAAAGAATTGAGAGAATTACTGTCATATGCAGAATTAGTGTATACTTCCATGTTCTAGCGGAAGATTCATTCCATTTTGCTCATCCTATCGATGGAAGTAGCATGAGGCCAGCCGCGGGGTTGGAGACTTACCTGTTGGCCGGTGCGTTGCTCATCCTATCGATGGAAAACTCTCTGCGAGGATCTGGGTCCTCGGCAGGCCTAAGGGGCCCCTGCTGCAGATGTGCCCGCCCTAAGTGAAGGCGGGCCTAACAAATCACGAGAGGACCTTGACTGTCAATTTCGTATTTGGGCTGCAGGCAGTTGTGATACTCCAGTTGGTTGACAGAAACACAGGCCGAGCAGCAAAGCCATTCCACGGCCTTCCAGGCCTTTCGGAAAATGCAGGCCCTGGGCAAGAATCGCAGCCTCATACATGTACAGTTGGGAGGCCCAACCGAACGAGGCCCAGAAGCTGGATCGGAGTCACAGCCTCCTGGGGCCTACCAGAAGCTTCTGGGCAAAGGCCCAGGCCGCCGTGGGAGGCAGGCTCTTTCCATATAGGAAAGAGCTCGCTGCCTGGGCATTCATTCAGGCACGTGCGGCAGAGCTGCTGCGAAGTGATGCGGCAGAGCTGCTGGAGCGAATGCTCGTGGGCTGCTGGCGCTAAGGGCAAGGTGCAAGCGCATGCGGTCGTGCAAAGAAGCAGGGCGTTGCTGAGGGCAGCGCCATAGCCCAGCCTCCATATCTGGATGGGCTTGGACTAAAGTGAGGCGCAGGGGTGTTCTTCGGGTGTACAGAGGGAAGATGTGGGTGTAAGTCAAGGGCGAGAGAGAAGGATGATGATGATGATGATGATGATGATGATGTGAGGGCGCATACGTGGTATTGGCGATGGTCTGCAGCTGGGCGACATCTTCAAGTACTTCGTTGGCTGCTGACATCAACAGTTGCATTGTCAATTAGTAGACAGATCATAGCTGTGTAGGAAGTAGGCTGGGCGCCGAGCGCCAAGTAGGGAGAAGGTCCTGGACTCTTGTGTTGGTGGTGGCGAGAGCAAGCTCTCATTGACATTGGTTTTCAGTGTTACGATTCTCCATTGGTGTCATATTGGTGCAATGCCTTCTGGACATTGGGATACTTTCTGGCTTTCAATGTGATTGTGCATTCTGGATATTGTCATCTCACTTCTGCTCATTTTCCTTGCATCTCTCTCTCTCTCTCTCTCTCTCTCTCTCTCTCTCTCTCTCTCTCTCTCTCT
>BFEA01000175.1:187478-197645 GCA_003427395.1 Chara braunii | reverse complement strand
GGGGCAGTGGGGCAGTGGGCCAGCGTGGGCACGTGGCGCGTGCATGTGCAGCAGCCTTGGCTCTGGCGCTTGCACGCACAAGTCGTGCTAACACTCTCCTTTTTTGCCACATGACACTACTTGGGTGCTGCATTTTTTTTCCGCACCTTTGCGACGAAAAACATCCCAAAATCCCATTGTTGGGATTGACACCCAATTCCGCTCGTCACTGGGGGGGAGAGAGGAGCAAAAGATCACAACCCCGCCCTTCAGTGGCGGGGGGCAAAAGACCGCAACCCCGCCCGTAAGTGGCAGGGGGGGGGGGGGGGGGGGGGGGGGGGGGGGGTGTCATGGGTGGTCAGCGGGATGGTTCCTGCTCTGATACCAGTGTGGCGAACTCACTGGGATGGCAGTCCGTCAGGATGAAGACGAAGGGGTGAGGGTGACGGAGATGGAGATGGAGTTGGAAGGGACAGCCCAACTCCAACGTTGACTCAACACTCACGTACTCCAAAATGTGCAGATGAAGAATGAGACTGAAACAGACTGCAGTTGGGTTATACCCCCAATAGACTGACTCGACTGGACTGGACTGGATTGAATGAGCACACGGCTTGCGGGGTCAGGCCACGGCCTGGTCCCACAGGTTGAACAAGCAAAATGGCCTGATAGGCCCTGGCTCTAGGCTAACGCAAATAGAGGCCCGTTGCACACTCTCTCTCTTTCTCTCTCACACACACACACACACACACACACACACACACACACACACACACACACACACACACACACACAGACACACACACACTTTCTGTGTGTGCGTGTGTGTGTGTGGTGTCATCTCTCTTCAATAGCCTCGAAGGTTGACACACTTATGAAGTTTGGTGAAAAAGGTGGTGACGTGGCAAAAAAATAGTCCCACCTCAATCTTAAACTCCTTTTTTCCTTCACAGTCCTTTTTCTCCCGACTCCTCCTTCATTTCCTCCTCTATCCTCCACTTCTTTGTGCATCTTGTAGTTCATTGCATGGACACCCTCCTCCTCACCGGGATGGCAGTCCGTCAGGATGAAGACGAAGGGGTGAGGGTGACGAAGATGGAGCTGGAGCTGGAAGGGACAACCCACCTCCAACGTAGACTGAACACGCACGTACTCCAAAATGTGCAGATGAAGAATGAGATTGAAACAGACTGCAGTTGGGTTATTACCCCAGCAGACTGACTCGACTGGACTGGACTGGATTGAATGAACACACGGCCTGCGGGGTCAAACCACGGCCTGGTCCCACAGGTCGAACAAGCAAAATAGCCTGATAGGCCCTGGCTCTAGGCCAACGCAAATAGAGGCCCGCTACACACTCTCTCTCTCTCTCTCTCTCTCTCTCTCTCTCACACACACACACACACACACACACACACACACACACACACACACACACACACACACACTTTCTGTGTGTGTATGTGTGTGTATGTGTGTGTATGTGTGTGTATGTCACGGTGGTGTCATCTCCCTTCAACAACCTCGAAGGTTGACACACTTATGACGTTTGGTGAAAAAGATGGTGACGTGGCAAAAAATTAGTCTCACCGCAATCTTAAACTCCTCTTTTCCCCCACAGTCCTTTCCGTCCCGACTCCTCCTTCATTTCCTCCTCCATCCTCTCCTTCTTTGTGCATCTTGTAGTTCACTGACTAGACACCCTCCTCCTCCTCCTCTAACCTCTTTGCTGATTTTCATGAACGTCGTCCTCAACGATCCACAAAGAGGTTGGAGGAGGAGGAGGAGGAGGGTGTGGACGCAATGACTTGTTAGATGCAGAAAGAAGGAGAGGATGGAGGAGCAGGAAATGCAGGAGGGGTCGGGATAGAGAGGACAATGAGGGAGACGAGGAGTCAAAAATAGTAACGTGGCATTTTGCTTTTGCCAGATTACCGCCTTTTTTACTAAACGTCAGAAGTGCATCAACCTGCGAGGTTGTTGAAGGGAGATGCCAACACACACAAAGAGAGAGAGAGAGAGAGAGAGAGAGAGAGAGAGAGAGAGAGAGAGAGAGAGAGAGAGAGAGAGCGAAAGAGAGAGAGTTCAAAGGAGTGACGGGCAGGAGGATCTCGGAGATGGTGACGTGGTTGGAGAA
This sequence comes from Chara braunii, assembly GCA_003427395.1. Lineage (NCBI taxonomy): Eukaryota > Viridiplantae > Streptophyta > Charophyceae > Charales > Characeae > Chara > Chara braunii. The sequence goes on along the minus strand of BFEA01000175.1, from coordinate 195,529 downwards.
CTTGGAAGAACAGCGGGGGAGGAGGAGTTGGAGGTGGGGGGGCTTACCAAGGTGGAGCCGCAACAATGAATGACGGGGCAAAATACAAAGATGACCTGGGGCAGTAGAAGTAAAATGAAAATAATAGGGTATGGGAAAAAATGGTGAGTACCGGAACATTTTGCAAAGATGACGGGTCCAACCAGCACAAGGGGTATTTTGCAAAAAACGTTTATTGTCAGCGGGGTATTCCGCTCTAGCCACATCTATTTTTTGGGGCATTTTGATATATATCTCAACTTATAGGGGTATTTCATAAATTATCACCAAAAAAAAAACTCGTCCCATCGAAACGGTACAAAAATGATTTTAGCATCTACCTTCATTGGGGAACACTAATACATAACTGATAAATATCATGACATTATGACAATCCTTAGGCGTTTATGAAAACCGAATCTTTCCATCACTATAGTGTGCAATACTTACTGTTCGGAGATCGAACAAGCCTTGTTGCAGGTCAATCACCGAGCGACAAACCTGATCTTATCGCACAAGCGTTCAGAGGTTATCTCGCATAACTAATTGATGAAACAAAAATTAAGCGTATCTTTGGTAGGGTGAGTGCAATGTTGCACATTGTCGAGTTTAATTAAAAAAATATATATTTCACATGCACATATATTGGTTATTTTGCATCCGAATGATAAAATTCAGGATGCAAATGCTGTTGACAATGTGATGTGCGCTGAGATACCTTCGGAGGTCAATTCAAAGAAGAAATTGCAAAGTTCATGTTGCACAACGTTTGTGGTCAGCAGAAAACCAATGCTTCATATACTGAAAATGGACAATGCACCAAAATATTTTAAAAATAATTTATTTCAGTAACAACATTCAAAGATGAACAAACGTACCCTTTGTATAGGAGAAGGAAAACAATACGTGGTGACTCAACAATTACAAAAAATGGTGTTGATTACGATAATCGTCGTGTGATTTCGTATAGACTATATTTGCTAATGAGGTTCAATTGCCACTTAAATGTGAAATATTGTGCTAGCATCAACGCGTGTAAATATGTCTATAAGTACGCCTACAAAGAATGCGATCGTGCTATGGTCTGCGAGCAAAATAGTAATGTGTCAATGAATCAAGTGAAATTCTATCATGATATGTGTGTTGTAGGTGGATGCGAGGCATGTTGATATTTGTTTGAGTTCAACTTTGCTGAACAGTGAGCTGCAGTAAAAAAATAGCTTGTGCATATTGAAAATACGAAAAAAATGAAGTTTAAACCTGACACTGAACCTCATGTTCTTTCGCAAGGTCCCCCGAAAACAAAACTGATAACATGAATGAAGTACAACTCTTTGAGTGTAAATATCCCTAAATAAGAGTTTCGTTTGTATTAAAGATTGTTAATATTCATGTATTATGTAACAGTCTGAACGTTGTGAGTGCATGCGTCCAAACGGGGGGAAACCCCGTTCAAACACGTTCAAACGCGCTAAGCGCCACGTGGCACGAAAGTTTTGAATGAGACCCCGCCATCCGCATGTTCACGTCGGGGTTTACGGGGTGGGGGACCTTATATTTTCATGTTATAGTGGAAGATTTATTCGATCTTACTTATCCTATCGATGGAAGTAGCATGAGGCTATCCACAGGGTTGGGATCTTACTTGTTGGCCAGTATGTTGCTCATCCTTTCTATGAAAAACTCTCTCTCTCTCTCTCTCTCTTTCTCTCTCACACACACAAACACATACAAACACACACATGCACAAACACACACACACACATACACATATACACACATACACACACAAACAAATAAGTGTGGCTACGTATATTTCCATGTTCCAGTGGTAGATTCGTTCGATTTTGCGTATCCTATAGATGAAAGTACCATGAGACCAACCACGAGATTGGCGACTTACCTATTCTCAATGTATATTTTCATGTTCTGGTTGAAGATCCATTTCGATTTTTCTCATCCTACATACACACAGATTAACATTGTTATGTTTCACGAAACAAGCAAACTGGGATTTAATTTTCTCCGGGAACATTGAAGTATCCACTGCCACTACATGAAAATAGACACCAGCAAAGAGGAAAAATATGGCAATGTATATTTTCATGTTCTAGCGAGAAATCATTCTTATTTTGCTCATCCTATGGATGAAACTCTCTCTCTCTCTCTCTCTCTCTCTCTCTCTCTCTCTCTCTCTCTCTCTCTCTCTCTCTCTCTCTCTTCCCCTTACTATCTTAAAAGAATTTTGGGTCCGTGGACTCCTTCCTCCTGTCCCACACGGCCCCCAACCCACACCCCCGCGCCAGAAATACCTCCCCCGACAAGTTTGGTGACCACGTTCAAAACATGAACATGAAACGCACGTTCAATGAACGTGCGGCAACGCAACTTATGTATGAGATAATGCATATAAAACGTCGAGTCGAAGGAAGCGTGATAATCACGGTAACCCATTCCCTCGGTTATATCACATGCAGATCATGTAAGGCAAGCAATTCTGTCTACCTGTGTTTTTGAGCCATGAACATTCTCGTGAGGCACACTTTTTTGCATAAATCCGTGAGAGAAGGTTAATGAAGGCCAAAAATTTTGGACACGTTATAATGTCATTTATAACAAGACACAAGGTCAATTTAACCAAACTTACCACCAATTCATAGAGTGGAGACCATACTAACTAGTTGCAAAAAATAAAAAAACTATAAAACAGTAAGGTAAAAATGCACTTTCATGAAATTTCATCAATTTCAGGATTTTCAGAATTTTCAGGATTATCCAAAACAACCATCTCCAGGAACCTAACAAATACTAAACTTGGCACACACATACCTTTAAAAAAATAAACAGGGCAAAAAATAAAATAAAATGAATTAAAAAAAAATATCCCCAAATGCAATTTTCAGTGTTGGAGGGATTAAGCTGGGGCTGAAAAGTGGGGGTATCTGTTAACCGTTTGTGAAATTCGTATGGTCAATGAAGTTGAATACGATTCATTCCGATCTATGTGTCTTCGATTGGGTCTTTTACAAAAGGATGTATATGATCAATGTATAAATACAGTCGCAACGTATTATATACCTTAAGAAGTTCGTAAAATATTTGTTATTCTTCTCATTTCTGGTCCTGTGAATGATCCTGTTCATTGAACATTTCACTCACGATTCCGAGCACATCTAAAGCCTGATAGCATACAATCATTCCGAATTCTGAAACAAAGTGATCTTTCTGAACTTCTTCGCAACACCGACTTGATTGTGTGTAATGAAGATTCAATGAGTAACATGTTTCACTTAGAAGCTCTAGTCATGACGTTTCGTAACCTTTGCAACACCGATGAACCGTTTGATGAGAAAGTTATACTTCTTGCAGATTTTAGACATATTTTGTCTGTTGTGAAACATTGATCGAGAACGCAATAGATTGATACATCGATGAAAACATCTTTTATATGAAGATTTATTTAGACTTATCGATTGGTTGAAAATAGGGGATGATGAGATTGCAAGATAGTATGCCGACTTTTTACTAGATGTTGGGAATAGAACACATCTTCGAGTTGTTTCTAATGAATCTGTTGCGATCAAACTTTCAATTGAGATTTGCATAAATATACATATTCATAAGTTGATTTCATGGATATTTGACGATATCTGCAACCACCTTGGTGATGGAGAGTATTTATCTCCTCGACTGATTTTATTCCCTACTAATGATGATGCAAGTTATATTAATAATATTTTCCTTAATGATTTCCTTATGGAGGTGTATGAACTTTTCAGTGTTGATTATTCTGATTCGGATGATAATGCACTTACTATTAAGCAAAAGTTTTTGAACTTTCTAGTGAATTTGGATTGCCAACTCACACTCTACGTTTGATAACTGGTGCATCTATAATGCTTTTGCAAATTTTACCTTCCAAAGGACTTTGCAGTGGTACAAGGTTAATCCTTGAGAAAATTGTTAATGATGACATATTGGAGGTCACTGTAATGCTCACCGGTAAAAAAACACCAATCCCGAGATTGGCTTAACAAGCGAAACTACATTGTTCAAATGGATTAGAAGACAGTTTTCAATCCATATTACTTTTGTTGTAAAGATTAACATGTCACAAGGGCAAACGGTCTCGCGTGCAGAGGTTTGGATACGCAAGCTACTTTTTGCGCATGACCAACTGGAAGTTGCTATATTGCGTGTTGGGCATCCCAACAACCTTCGTGTTGCATTGCTTGATAATAACTTCTTTATAAGAAATGTTGAACTCCTTCATGAGGGCATTCCAAAATGAAGACATGAATCGAGTGTCGTGGTCGTTAATGATGTCGTTTGAAATTGAATTTTGAAATATCGTGGCAACAAATCCAAATGTTATGCAAGGTGTCAAGAACCATGCGAGCTCGGGAGCAGCTGCGTTGTACTTGCATGAAAGAAATTGTGTGTACTTAGTCAAACGGTTAAGGATTGTAAGGATATCGTCATGGTATAGACGATCACAAGAGAAGAAGTCAGTAACCTCCATGAGTCCATAGCAATAGACATTTTGGGTTCCTGGGGGATCGACAACGGTCGCAACTTGCCGTATGGGTTGCGGTTGTGAGACCTGGAACATCATCAAACCTTGCAAGGCTCGGAATACCATGTGACGTCAGTGGTGACATTGGACTAATGGAATCGCTGATGAAGTCATGTGACTATGGGAGTGACTCCGAAGTGGCTGGTGAGCCGCGAGTCATGATACTCACCGAGGAGTCGAGTCTGTAATCGACAGTCATTCGGTACGCATAGTACGTCCTTGCCTCGTGTATGTAGAAGTAAATACCTGTTGATGATGCGATAGTGGCTGGTCGGTGGGCGATCCAAAAAGAGATGCTCGTAGAGTGAGACGAACTCCGAATCGGACTTGTATCCTTGTGCGAAACGATGATGTAGGTCCTTGCCAAATGCGAAGGCGAGAGATGCGTCATTGCGTAAAGATCAAGTCGTCATGAGAGAGTATTCGTCGCTCGATTGGAGAGGCCGAAAATATGCTTCAGTGTGAAATTGAATTGGTTGATATAATACATTCATCGCCCAGTCATGCTACTCACCGTGTTTTGCATCTTGTAGTAAGTCAACGGATTGTTATCTGTCGCTCATGTGAATCTATGACGCCCGAGGATGAAGTATCATCATCGTTTGAGTACTGTGATGAAAACTCCTTCCTCGGATCATGAAGTCAGTTGATGGGACTCACCTTTTGGTTGAAGTACTCAACCAGATGCCAATCTTTGTCGTCTTGCTGCTCCAAGACTGCACCAATGTTGTATCTGGAAGCATCCATAGTTACTCACGTTGGCAAGGTGGGGATATAGATGCTCAAAATGAAAGTCATGAGCATCGTTGTCTGTAGCTTGTGACATGCAGTCCATACTTTATCGGTGAACTCGAATAACACCTTTGGGGACTGAAGTCGTGACAAAGGTGCAACGATTTATATGTAGCCGCCAATGACCAATCCCATGAAAGAACAAACCTCTGTGGTGTTGGTGAGTTCCGACCAATCTTGAATGGCGTGAATCTTGTCTGCAAGTGGACGAATGCCTTGTGGCATTACAAAGTGGCCCAAAGTACTCGAGCGCTTGACACGCAAACTCACATTTGTCGTTGTTAGCGTTGTACTTGGTCGTACGAAGTCGATCCAAAATGGTGTACTATAGGTGCTTGATATGCTTGTCCAAGGTCTGACTATGCACCAATATGTCGTCGAGGTAAATAAGCACAAACCGGTCCAACATGTCTCGAAACTCCGTCGTCATTGCCGCTTGGAAGGTGGCCGGACGTTCGTGAGGCCGAATGACATTACAACCCACTCAAGGTGAACGCGGTTTTCTACAAATCTCTTGGGTGGATATTGATTTGGTGATAACTGGATTTGAGGTCAAACTTCGAGAAATACTTGGCGCCGCACAATTGTTCGAGAAGATCGTCGATGTGTGGGAGAGGGTCGACATTCTTAACGGTTTGTGTGTTAAGCTTGCGGTAGCCAATGGCCCAATCGCGNCACAATTGTTCGAGAAGATCGTCGATGTGTGGGAGAGGGTCGACATTCTTAACGGTTTGTGTGTTAAGCTTGCGGTAGCCAATGGCCCAATCGCGCCACACAATTGTTCGAGAAGATCGTCGATGTGTGGGAGAGGGTCGACATTCTTAACGGTTTGTGTGTTAAACCACAGGTCCCCCTCACGAAAAAAACCTCGGGGTACCAGTAGCGCTGTTTCGCGACGGCTACCGGTAGTACAACGTGGAAAACCGGGCGGGCCTCCGTACGAAATTTTGCGACAAAAAATTAAAATAAATCGAATCGGCACGGTAATTTATTTCACCATCAAAATGATTTTTTTTTTTTTCCTGATATTCTTCCGTGAAAGATGACGACCTAATCTACAGACCCTCAAATTTTCAGACATTTTGGTGAATTACTCTGAGCACGAAAAATCGGCAAAGTTGCCGCTTGGAAAATGGCGGGATTTGGACCCGTCGGCCTCCGCACAACCCGGCGCCTCAGTACGGTCACCGCCCCTCCGTACAACCCAGCCCTAACTCACCGGTACCAAGGGTTTTCGGTGGCGGGGGGACCTGTGGTTTAAGCTTGCGGTATCCAATTGCCCAATACATAACCTTAAGTCGTTCTTCTTCTTTTGGATGAAGAGAACGGGGGAACCGTAGGGCACTCAACTCAGTGTAATCCAACCCTTCGCAATGAGGTTGTTAAGTTATGCATGAAGCGCCTCAAGTTTCTACTTGCTCATGCGGTCAATACATCCACGCGCAAGTATGGCACTGTCCTCAATAACTCATGGATCCGGTATTGCATCCGCCGATGGTGCATCCAGCGAAGGGAGGGCGTGCAAAAAGTAAATGCCCATTTGTTTAACGACGCCCCGTGCAATCTTTTTGTGGTAATGGCTCGATGTTCTTCATGTTAATCACATCCAGTCCCCGATAGTCTATACACATCCTAAGCATTGGGAATCCGGAACCAATGACATTCATGTGAAGCTATAGCCAGTACTCGGACGGTTCTGATCGAAGTAAAGTATGTAAGCAGCAAACTGACTATAAATATGTTTACAACATGGAAGGCAACCGACAGGGCTGAAAAAACATCGGGATTTTGGCGTCATTATGGGTTGGACTGTTGGAACGAGTTATCCAGTAAGGAAGCATATGGATTTGTGATTCAATTGGTGTACGGGGGAGATGGAAAGTTGGTGTTGCATGGCCACGTGCATTGAGGACGGATTGGACGCCGAAATCGACATTGAGTTTTATATACGTGTATGTAGTACGATGGGGCAACTACATTTCGCCTACCAGATTGCGTGATCTCCCAAGCCGAAATGTTGGAGTATCATATGAGATAGAGGGGAGGAAGATCGAACCGCTATCTAGGTGGGGGTCCACATCAGCCTCCACTGTTGGTGCCTGCAGATAGGAGCATGCCATTTTAGCGTGCTCGTCTACCTAGCTATCAAAGTCTGCAGCCCTAATAGGAGCAACTACCACTCCTACTGGCCAGTCCCTTTTGCTGGTTAGCGCAACTCCTTTTTCTTTTTCTTCTCTTCAACTTTTTTCGGCTTGTGTTCATCATACCCCTTATCCCCCGGATCCAACACCAAGTGCCCCCCGGGAGTAGACGAAGCCCCGTCGGTGGTCATATACTGCCAGGAGTCTGGGACGAGGCAGGCACTAAGCAGGAGAATGGGAGGTGCCTAGGGCGACTCAAGTATCAAGCAAGGAGGATATCAGGTCTCTGGGACTGCCTCCTGGCAACTAACTGCACAAAGGAGAGAGAGGATGCTAGGAATGAAAGGTTGTTTTAGGCACCCCATGGTGGGGTGAAGAGGCATTTCTTTCCATCCACTTCTTACTCTCACGACACAATCAATCCCCCTGGGCAATAAGGGGCAATCAATGTTGATGAATCTTTCTCATGATAAACAAATGTTGTATAGGGACGCTGGACCTGGTCCCCACCAATAGATGAAGTC
>BFEA01000175.1:141360-165356 GCA_003427395.1 Chara braunii | reverse complement strand
ACAAGGAATCGAGGGTTCCATTATTCTACGTTCTCCCTTGTACGCCCCACTCTCTTACCTCCTCCTTGCTCCTATCTGATACCGCCTAGCCTCACCGATCGAGGGAGGTAGGCATTTCCTCCCTTTTCTCCTACCTATTCTCTTTCGTCCTCTCTCTCTCTCTCTCTCTCTCTCTCTCTCTCTCTCTCTCTCTCTCTCTCTCTCTCTCTCTCTCTCTCTCTCTCTCTTTTACGTGTACGTACGCACGTCCCGGCGAAGGTCATTCCGAACCACGAAGAGGAAATCCTAACGAAGATAGCCGCAACTCTGACCAACAGTGAACGACGGTGACTGAGGTTGCAGCTCGGGTAGCACCGGGGCCGCAACCAAAAATACGAGCAATAGCGGACCCCCACCAGCAAGCAGCGGACCTCGTGCAACCGCGGCAATATCCCAACACGACCACGATCCTGTTGACGAAGACCGCGCCGCTGCAGAAAAATACCACTTCCAATCAAGACACACACTGCACGATCAGATAGACCTCTAACCTCCACGACAGGCCTTGCGCTACTCCTGCCGATAGAATGAGCAATTTCGAAATGAATCCTTTGCTAGACTGCGGTGAGATATATCCCCTCCGCTTCCTAGCTATGTACACACAGAGGAAAAGAGAGGCTCCTTCCGTAGGTAGGACGAGCAACGCACCGGCCAACAGGCATGCCTCCAACCCCGTGACTGGACTCACGTTACCCCCATCGATAGAATGGGTAAGATCATTATGAATCTTACGCCAAAATGCCGCCAGATGTGCCTCCTCAAAAACGAAACTGTTACGACAAAACTCGAAGTCTTTGTGACGAGCACTTCGAGGAAAGAAAACTATAGATGTAGTCGACCGCGCAGCCCCCGAAATAGAAACAGCCCCATGGAAGAGCAATATGACACCGAATATGATAATAGGCAGCGCACTTGTTACAACAAGATCATTATGACGACTACGATAGCCACGATGAGCGGGGCGATCAAGGGCGCTCGTTACCCTGTGCCCTGCCCAATCAAGAATGATCCTTCCGCTAGAACAAAGGTGAATGCCTTACCATCAAGTAAGATCATTCTCTCCTCATGCTCTCATCGTCAACTTCGTCCTGTTCGAACGATAGCGCACCGGACCCACCTCGACCACAGTCCGTCGAAGAAACTTGCATTCAACGACCCAAAACCATCGGGTCTGCCGTTCTAAATAGCTTCGGTTGTCGCTAGTTGCTTCGGCGCCACCCTGATTTCTACAACTGCCTCGAAGGGCTAGATCCTAAGTACCAGCCTCGAGATATCATCACCGAGTTGACCGGGCCCGATATTTGGTTTTATTCATCAAGTTTCATCATCTGGACCCGAACACAGGTCTGCATTTCAACAGCTCATGGGTGTACCCACTGAGCTAAGCTCTTGGGTCCGACGCTGGTACTGGAACTGCGTCCCAAAATGGGACAAAATAAAATTAAGAATAATAAAAGAAGTAATAAAAGTTAGAAAAATATGAGAAACAACGACGGGAGGGGAAGGACTATCGGAACCCGACCTTTGGTCCTGCCCATCGGTCCCGCGATCGGACTCCCTGGCAAAACTAAGGGGGATAGTCCCGCGAGACCCTCGACCCCTCAATTTCCTTCATAAGACGCTCCTCTGCTCCTTCACTGCCGGCTGCTGGCCTTGATCCCCGGGTCTTCGTAGTATCAGTCCAAAATTGTAACCTATAGGGTCAGGCCCAAGCTTAGGACTAATAACCGCATGTTAAGTTATAACTGGCCTCTATGCCGCCCATAGGCCTACCAAAGCGCCCCAAGCCCATACCTTGGTCTGCAACCGCACCCATGGCCACCGAGGCGCAGTCACTCACCATACAAAGAGCTCGGTTCCGCTCACAACCGCCATACGTGTCACTCCTTGCCTCATGCCCACGCCTTTTTCTTCCTAGCGGTAGAAAGCTCGAACTTTTATCTATGCCAACCTCCGTACTTGCGTACGCGTCATAAACAATTTCGCCGATGAAGAGAAAAAAATTATTTAATCCTGATTAAATCAAAATCAAAAGTTGATCGACAACTATACTGATCTTATAATATCAAAGAGAAAAGATCACGCTCGCCTAAAAACTTGTGCACCCACGCACTTCCTACTCCCTTCAAACAGTCTCACATTCTTAGTCACAGAAGAAAATTCAGCCGCGACTTGCGTAGCGTCCCTAACTTCCAAACCGAAAACCTTGTTCTGTCACTTATGAAAACCAGGGCGGATACCCTTGTAAGGGTATTCGCGCCGACACCGGGGCCAGGTGCTAAGGAAGTCCAGCAAGAGAAACAAATCCCGGTGGAGCAAAAACTGATCCAGCTGGCGGACTGACTCCTTACAGCCTGAAAGACTGATATGGCCAGTTGACGAACGATTTTTAGGACGCCACTTCCTTGAGCATCTTCCCTATCCTTGACGGCAGTCCCAGCCTCAAGAAAGCACTAACGGAGGGATTGCCCTCCGGAATGGTATGGCCTGAAATCGGTTTTCGGGTGCTGCACAAAGTAGCAGAGTTGCTGCTGCCCCCACCCTTAAATGTAAGGGCCCAACACACAAGTAGAGAGTGACTTTCAGACAAAGGAGAAGGAAAACAAAGGTTGCAAGGGTTGATAGCCAAAAGCAACAAGGGTCAGCCCTTCGCTGTCCGAAACAAGGAACATCTATGGAGATTCCAAAACAAACAGGCATAGAAGTGGAAGAACCTAGACGAACGCAACCTCCAGGAAGGCCCCCACCTGAGAGTCCCGAACCAGAAACGGGACCATTGCAAGAGAATGAGCTGACCAAGAGGCGTCGATTAAGACAATGCTTGGAGCTGGAGAATGTCCTCGGAAGGAATCCCTCTTATTTTGATAAGGAGGTGGGTCTCTCCCCATCAAGAAAGGGGCCAGCTTGAAGGGGTGGCCGTCCTATCAGGACTATGGTAGTGATGGGGAGAAGGTTCTCCAGTTAGATTTTGAGAGATTCGTGGTAACACAGTATGAACCCGAGGTTGAGGCTACATGGGTGGCTAGGGAGGGAACAACGCATATGGCTCAAAGAGTGGTCTTCGCCCGATTCAAAGAACACAAGGAAGCGGGCCTGATTTGGCTATCACACTCAGAACTTCTGGAAGTGCATTAGTCGAGAATTTGGAACAGCCCCCTCTGGAGTACCGAGGATGTCGAGCACTGTTTATGCTCGCTCCTCATACACAATATCCTACAAGTCCCTTCCGTCCTGGACAAGGTAAGTTGGGTGAGACTGGAGAGTCTTGGACACACCCGAACCCAGGATTCAGCAGCAGCAAGCATGAGATTGGCAGCCCGGCCAAGGCAGGGATGAACTACAGGTCTTTTACGATAAGGATAAGACCTAGAGCAGGGCAGTACAGGTGGTGGATTTGGACCTGCATACCCTTAATGTCAACGGCTCGACCTCAGCAAGCCCGCAGAAGCGGAAGGCGGTGTTAGAGCAAATTAGGGGGTGGGTGGGAGGCATTGGCCGGATTTTATCTGCCTCCAGGAAACCCACACGTGGTTAACTAGGGGTGTTATTTTTTCTTGTTTTTCTTTTTGTGTGATATATATGTGTTTTAGGGTACGTCATGTGTGCAGTTTTTACATGTTTTGATCAATAATGAAAAAGTTGGCATTTTGTTGGATTCGTTGGACGCTTCATTTTGACTCGGACGACTTTGTGTTAGGGTTTCATAGTGTTTTTTTGTTTTTTTTTTCGTTTTTTTTGGCCTGTTTCCTTTTTTTATGTTTGCACTATGGTCTCATATCGTTTGTTTTTTAAAAAAATGATGAAATTCGCGCCGCAATTGCCAACGAAAACGGCGAATATTTGGGCCCCCGTTAACCGTCTCTCGGGTATCACGAACTCTTCAGAACACACCAGAGCTCACAACCTAGCCTGGCCCCATCAAAAAATTATGGCATATGCACCGAGGCAAGGGTTGGCATCTACTCCGCAGCAGACGCGAGAGAAGGAAGATGGGTGGCAGCCCTCCTCATGTTGGAGGTAAAAATAGTCTATGTAGTATGTGTCTATGGACCCAATTAGGTAGAGCAACGTAAGATCTTCTTTGAGCACATACGGGACCCACTGCCGCAAGGCATCCCAGTGATTATTGCAGGGGACTTTAATGCAGCCCCTGATCGTAGCATGAACAGGTGGAGAATTCCCTCCCCATGCCCCATATATATAGAGGAAGGCGAATGCATCATCGGTAGGCTCTATGAGGCGGATCACCTATATGATTCCTTCAGACTCCTCCACCCACAATGGAAGCTCTTCACCTGCATACGTAATAGTGAGTCGCCACTCCAATCTAGATCTAGAATAGACCTCATCCTAGTGGCGAAGGATTTGGACAGAGTGCTGCAGGCAATTGCGATCTTCCCGCAGAGCCCATAGCCAGGAGTGGACCATAAGATTTGTGCGGCACTCTTCAGATTCCGCAAGAAGCCGGATCAGGGCCCAAGGTTTTACAAGCTCAACAATCTCTCATGAAGTCAACACAATTTTGCAACTTTCTCAGAGATGTGTGGGACTACTGGCAGTCCACACGGGACCAATATGATTCACAAATTAAGTGGTTTAACAATGGGCTAGCCTTTATGGCCAGAAATGCAACGAATTTTTGAAAATACGAGCGAAAGAGAAATATGCACAGGAAATTGACATTCAGGAGAAATCCCGGAATCTTGAACAGGAAAATAACATTGCTCCGCACCAGCACCCGCAGACAGAACCCATAGAGTTACAAAAACTGAAAGAACAACTTCCGGCCTATGCTCAACAAAGATGGCACGGATCTATCATCAGGGGAAAATTAGCCAGACACACCACGGAAGGACAGATGGACGCATCCTTCTTCACACTGGCTCAAACAAGGGTCAGAAGAACCACCATAGTGAGACTATATGATCTGATTAAAACACGAGAGGTTGCCTCGTACTCCTCGGTACACAGCCCAAAAGTGGCCGAGGACTTTTACAAAGAACTATACTCATCTAACCTTACAGAAGAACTAGAGCAAACTAGAGAAGGCAAGATCGACGACTTTCTAACCCTTCTCTCTCAGAAAATCTTTGACAGTCAACGAGAGGACCTAGAAAACCCGTTGTGGAAGGAAGACATCTGGAAAACCCTCCTGCAGATGGAGGAGTACAAAACACCCGGGGTGGATGAGCTTCCTAAATAATTTTGGGAGGAAATGTGGTCCCCTATGTCGACGGACCTGATGGAGTACAATAGGGAGGTAAAAACATCAGGGAACATGGGGGAGTTTGCAGGTCAAGGAATTCTTACCCTGCTCTATGAAAAGCGGGATAAAACTAATATTAAAAACTATTGCCCGATCACCCTTCTCACTGTGGTATATAAGCTGGTGGTGAAGGCACTGGCGAATAGGATGATCCCGGTCCTGGAGAAGATAATCGACCCAACACAAATAGGATTTATGCGCAGTAGGAACATCCAGGATAACGTGCTATTGGTCAATGAATTAATTAAATTATCGAGGCAGTCGCGGCAAAATGCAGCCATATTGTTTATTGACTTCGAAAAAACATACGATCACGTAGACTGGAGATTCCTGGATAAATGCTTGCAGAAAATTAATTTTGGTCCAGAATTTTGAGATTGGATAAAAATACTCCACTGCAATGCGACTACATGGGTGCAGGTGAACGGACTCCTAGCTCCGGAGATCCAACTACAGCGCTCAATAAGGCAGGGGGACCCGATAACCCCTTTTTTTCTTCGCGTTGTAATGGAAGCGTCGACTACCAATCTGAGAACTAACAGAAAGATCTTCAGGCTCCGTTTGGCAGGCATCCAAGAAGAAGCCATACATGTCTACTCGATGTTTGAGAACGACCTGACAATAGTTGTAGAAGCCACCCAAAGTAATATGGACGAAAATCAAGCCCTGATGGGGCGCTTTACCCAGGTCTTGGACATGACCGTCAACTAGGGAAGCAAAACACAAGGCTGGTGGGTCCACTTCCACGGGGTTGGTCCCCCCCAACAGCCGAAGGTAGACTGGAGACCCCTTGAGGAACAGATACGCATCCTAGGGGTGACACTTTCCGTTTTAGGCCCGCCGACAAACAATGACGAATGGATCACTTGGCCTGCACTACAAAAAATGCAGGAATGGGCAAGAAAAAACACCTCTATCTTCGGAAGAGAGCTGATCATCAATAACGTTGTGCTAGCATCAATATGGTACAAATCAGCCCTTTGGCAGCTAAGTAAGCCTAGTGTCAGGGCCCTCAAACGACACTTAGTAACCTCTGACGAGGGGACCACGAGCAACAAAATGTGATCAGTCGGGTAGCTTGGGACACGTTGGTCCAACCAAAGATCAGGGAAGGTTTGGGATTGTTGGACCCCTCTCTACAAGCCATAACCCTATCAATCCAACGGGTAAAAAAATTGATTATCAGTATAAACCCCTCGTGGCAGGACCTGGTGAGGGAACAGATCCGTAGACTTCACCAAGCACCGATTACAGAGTGGACCCATTTACATGGCTCGAGGACCGGTATTGGTCTATCCCTCGAGCCAACTCACACCCAGTTGTGGAAGGGGACAAAGGAGCAGCGAGACAAAAACTGATCAAGGACAAGTTTTGGGTTAACCTTATCCGAAACTGGAGAATGTTGTCGATCCCTGATAGACCGTCCCCTGAACGCATGGAGGAAATCCTGCGTCAACCCCTGTTTGGTAATAGAGCAACCACGGACAGGCAAGGCCGGGTCTTCTGCAGCTCGGATCCTCGTTGGTTCTCCTGAGTCAGATACGGGATTCTTAGGGTAGGAGACATATGGGATGAAGGAAACAAGGACTGAAAATCGGTCCAACAACTCAGACCCAGCCTTCCCCACGTTCGCAAGATGGCGGACGCCCTAGAACAATTAATATTCTCGATTCTCCTAGCCTGGGTGGTAATCCTGAGGAAAGGGCCGTCATTACAAGAACAGGGTTGGGTAGCGGTCAGGATAGAGGAGCTCCCCCTAGAAATAGGTACCGTAGTGGAAGCCAGAACGGAAGGGGCGATGATCAACCTATTTGAGAGAAGAGGGGACGACACACTGGTCAGATACCACCTAGACTCGGTCCAATGGCATAACAAAACCAACCTTTACCGAATCCGGGTATTGCAGTGCCTCAAGGAGGGGAGGTTTCAATGGCAAGTCTACCGACCGGAAACCCCCCTGTCCTGCTTAGCCCTGGACCTACTCAAATGGCAATGGGAGAGGGGTCGGCAAGGGCAAGCACTGCATCTCACTGAACTGTCAGTAAGAACCACTTATAGGATGATTAGACCCAGGGTGGATGTATGGGCAAGGATAGAGGACAGATGGAAGAGACACTTAAACTTAGGTGATGATTAGATTAGAGACCGACAATGGTTCAAGGGCGTGAAAGAGAGACCAGCGAAGTTCACCTCTCTACAATGGCAAATCAGTCATAGGTGCCTCCCCGCAAACAATTGGATAATGGACAGAACGAACCTGGAGCAAAGAGGGGAGACTCTTCCATGGTGCAAATCCTGCTATGCAGGTTTCCCGAGCCGAAGAATATGTGAGACAAAAGAACACATCTTCCTCCAATGCCCATGGGCTGTACTAATGTGACGATGGTGGGACCGCATCTGGTCACAGCTAGGAACCGAGGAGGAATGGTCGTGGAGTTGTGAGACTATACTGCTAGGTGAGTGGCGTAGACCACAGGCATCCCACTATGCCAATAACCTTCTTTCCACTGCCAGAAAGGCGGTGGTGTGGGCATTATGGTAAAAAAGGTGTGTTTTCGACCAGGAAGGGGCCAGAATGGGGGAAAGGGAAACAGCGGACACTGTCAGGCAATTTATTGAAACAGAAATAAGGATACAATGGAAAAGGGTTCAGGGCACCCAAGAGCCTAGCTCAGTGGGTACACCCATGAACTGTTGAAATACAGACCTGTGTTCGAATCCAGCTGATGGAACTTGACAATTGAAACCAACTCCTAATAAATTGCTTGGGGTCGGTCAGCTCAATGATAATATCTCAAGACCGTCGCCCTTTTAAGGAAAAGGGTTCAGGGCAAAATGGAACACTTCACAAAGAAAGCAGATATCATCAAGGAAATACAAACATTCTGCGCAGACTGGTTGGGGGGGGACAGGGGCGGCAGGATGTCACAGGTCGCATGGCCTGGGGAGAAGGGGGATGAGGGAGGAGGTGACGCCCTCAACAAGGACTACAACCTCAGGTTCAACCATTGGCTGCAGGTCAACCCCAACATTTCGATGAAGAGACCTGAGGAGTTTCCAGATATGTTTCCCCCAGCAGCCACAGCAATGGTAGAAGTACAATGGTTTGGTCAGGAGTAGCAACGGAGAAAGGGTGATTAGAATGACAAGGGAGGGGGGCAAGGAACTAGTGTGTAATAGCAGCATATCTGGCGCCTGACATAGCGTGAAGAGGTTCCTTCTGGCAGGTGTCTTTCTCATACTGTATATAAGGGACGCTGGACCCGTTTTCCAGAAGGTGATGCTCCCCACCAATAGATGGAGCCTCTCCCCGGGCGCTAGTGCTGTCTGCTCTTACCAGCAGCACTAGCACAGTAGCACTAAGAGGGGTGTTTGTTTAAAAAAAATATATATATATTCTATTTGACAATATATATATATATATATATATATAATAATAAAAAAAAAATTGAAAAGGCCATCAAGAAAGCAGAGTTGCTCGAGACAATTGGTCAAGCGGAACTACCGTCTTCATCCGATACAACGCCCGGTAATTGTTGCCGTATCTGGTCTGAAATTTGCACCAAATACAGCTATGACCGGGCATTCTATTTGGGTGAAGACAGTAGTTGACAAGGATCTACGTAGGTCCTACAAAGAGCAGCTGCCCACCATAGGCACGCTGATCGAGCAGCAAGTAGAGAATCGAGTACATCACATTCACGACTTGGTTCGTCCCCCTGAACAGGAACCCTAGGGCCACACTGGTCATTTGCCCTATTTTGCACTTCCACACATTGTTTCATATGACCTTTTGCTGGGACCCAGGGGTTTCTCGCACTAGGGAGACCGAGTCACAGGTTCTGATAGCATCCAAGCTTGCGTATAAGCAATCTGGGTTGTGACAAGTGGCGAGTCGGTGGATGCGCAGGAAGCTGGGAAGAGCATACATCCTTCCAAAAGATAAAGGACTACGGAAGATGGTGACCGCTATCTCCATCCTGGTCCAAACCATCATGGACAGCGAGTGCCGGATTGGGACGAGCACTCAGGTACATGTTGCTATGCCTGCCAGCGACTAGTCATTTCAGCCAAAGGTCTACTAAGGATATCAAGCAAATGGTCACTAGGTTTATCAGCGCGTTGAAGAAGGGGGGGGATACAATGATCGGGATAAGCTACAACATCAAGGATGCGTTCGCAAAACTTCCTCACGAGGACATTGTGGCATCTATAATGCGGCTGATACGTCAGCATGAGAAGCGGAAGTCGAATGGCGTAAAGGTAAGTCTCCACAGGAAATTATGCAAGATGACCCGGAAGAGGCGCAAGGAGGACGGTTACATCAACCTTACCTTCGAGGTGCTCATATCACTATAATGTCGTTCAAACTTGGACACACATACACCGATCTGTGATGGCCAAGTATATCAGCAAGTGTTTTGCATTCCCAGGGGTAAGCATTCTTCCCCGACATTGGCAAATTTCTTGTATGGAAAAGCCAAAAATCATTTATTGGTGGCTCTTGGGAATGACCGGCACTTTATCTCAGGTGTACGGATGGTCAAGGACGTTTCAATCCGACTAGTATACGAGGGAAGCGACGAGTGCAGCTGTTGAAGAGCAGGGAGCATTCTGGCCCAATTCGTTGAATGTTACCCTCCGACGCTGAAACTCGTCAGGAAAGATGAGGATGACAATGTCTGGGATTTCTTGGGCAGCAGAGTCATCGTCGGACCCTGTTTTCCGAAAATCCCCCTCATTCCTAGAACGAAGAACCAAATGTGGATTTCTACGTATGGTCAACTGCATTTTCATTCCATGCAGGATTATCGCTCATTCGCACCAAAGAAGATGAAGTGGATGCCAATGACGGCATCAATGCTTCGACTATGGAGACCGTCAACGGATGAAGACAAGGGAGGGGTTTCAATTGTGTCTTTTCAAGGAAGCCCACCTCACCTCCGGGGACATCCCCCGGATGTCTTCTTCGATACTTGCCAAGATTTGCCAAGGTGGTGGGAGATACCTGGAGATCTTCGATCGCCCAGCTCTATCCCCACCCTCTTACTCTCTTACTACTACTAGATGAGAGTATGGGTGTAATGTCCGCTGGATGAGTAGATGGGTTATCTGGTTTAGGAGCTTATAGTCCTGTGTGGCTAACACTGGGGTAGGACAGGGGGGGTGGGGGTGCGCCATGGTAAAAAGATGAGAGGAAGGGTGGGAGGGGTCTTGAGAGTGGTTCATCTGGACAACGGAGTGGCCAATTACTGTGGGTGACTGTCATCTGTCTAGTATCCCACCTCTACAACATCCTGGGCTTTATTATATATTAAAAAAAACAAAACAGGAGCTGCAGTTCCTGACTATTGTATAAGAAAAGAAAAGAAAAAAAAAGAAAAAAAAAAAAGTTCCTGATGTACACTATGGTGTGATCTTTTCGGGTTATGCCAGCCAACATGATGCTCTCGCCCTTTCTTTCGTGAAATTTGATGCTGTGCGGGCGGTGGCAGCAGTCTGCAGATCTCTGTAGCAAGGAGAATTCTCATCCGCGCTTGCACTAGGGCGGCTAGGAGCAAGAAGTACGACAGCCGACGTACCGATCAGATGTGTCGGGGAGATGATGAGGTAGTGATGCTGGGGTATGTGATGAGGAGAAAGAGAGAGAGAGGAAACTGTGGGAATGAGTGATGTTTCTGTGCGACAAAGGAGGTGGAGGAACTGGTTTCGTTCCTGTTTGTTTGGCACCCTTGATTTCTTCTTCAACTTCCTCGCTGCATCTATCTCGCACGCTGTACGCGGTGCGTGTATGATTGCAATGAAGAGGCTTCCTATGTTTGGATCCCTTCCCGGGTCCTCCTATTTTTGCGTCCCTCCTGACGGATAAGATAACTGTATACGAGTCACACTGTGATTTTGCTGAATGACCGTGCATGGATAGGTCATATCCTATGCGATTTGCGTCTACTGCTGTTGTCGCGTTACATCTGGTCCTCATGCCGGTGATCTTCGGACCTCGCATTGCCCCGAATCATCACTAGGCATGCATCAGACGGCCCATCTAGGGATCGGAGAGGTATTCCTTCCTTGAGGACAGTTGGGTGAGGGAGTTGGAGGGGTAAAATCCCAGCTAGACATTCCAATGGCATCTCTCTTAGACTACGGTACATGCATCAGTGGTGGCGATTGCAGATTTTTTGGCTCGGGCAACAGAGTTCCGGCTTGATAGTACTAAGTTATTGTCTCATTTTCATACATTTTCTGTTGAAGTTTTCTGAGCGTACTCGTTATGGGACGCTGGGCCCGGTTCCCAGTTTGTGCCAATTTGTGAGGATATGGCTGTATCTATGGGACGCTGGACCCGGTTTCCAGCAGGTGCTGCTCCCCACCAATAGATGGAGCTTTTTTTTTCAACAACAACAAAAAAAAAAAGTTACAAATCCCCCAGCTGTTGCCTTTTCTTTTCTTTCTTTCCCGCGTGGGAAAATAGGGAAAACTGGCAGTTTTCCCAAACTCCTGAATTTCGGAGGTCGGGTCCGACGACGACTGCCTTTGATAAATCCGATCGGCGGCTGTCATGTCGTTTGGGCGTCTGGAAAGGTCGGACGTCTACCCGAGGCCCGCTATTTTCCCAGGCGGGAAAGGTACTGGTGGTTTAACTGGGCGACGGCCTTGAGATATCAACACTGAACTGACCAGCCCTAGGTAATTCAAAATTCAGAATCATTTTGTTCTGTTCATCTTGATTGCATGTGGATTCCAACTTGGGTTTCAACAGTTCATGGGTGTACCAACTGGGCCTGCTGGTGCCTTTTCTTTTCTGTAGGAGGCCCTGCTTCTCATTCAGAACACCGTTCAGTGTCAGCTGGCCTTGCGTCACCACTCACCGCATGTGCCGCCAAAGACAACTTGAACGCTTATGGCAGCGTAGCTTCGATGTTCGAGCAGAAGATTCATTCTCATTTTGCACGTTTGGTGAGTGGTGGCGAAAGGCCCAGTATCACTATCTGATGAGCTATTCGAGGAGGCGGATAAAAGCTGTGACTACTCAGACCAATGCTGATTTCCCCGTTTCTTTTTTTTTTTGAAATACCGGTGGACGCGGCATGTTTTGAAACCCTAAAGGCAAAACAAAAGTCGCACTGGCAAAGAAACCACGCGCCAACTCGGAATGAGCGATTTCGGTCCAAAAGTATCTATTCGGCTTTTTTGTTTTTTTTTGTTTCCCCTCTGACACCACAGCTGACCCCTGTAAATATGACACCTGGTCTGACACCATGGCCATCAGTACTTCCGTCGCCTTTTCGAACTCAGCGCGGTTTTCCTAGCCGACGTGTGTTTTTTTAACTTTTTTTTGGCCCATTCGATACTCAAAGGTGACGTGAACGTACTTCACCTCTTTTTTTTTTTCAATAACAGAGGTTGTAGCAACTTATTTTAGCCTTGATTCCTTATGATTCACACTCAGGGTATGACCTCACGATCTGTTTATGGACAGTTACATGTGTGGCACCATTCAGCCACATGCGCTGGGTTGCTGGGTTGTTGCCAGGATTGAGAGCTATAGTTGCTCACCCTCGTAGCCACTGGGGGTCATAAGATCTGAGCTGAGATGATGTCTGTGTGATCAGTGTGGCAAGATGCCTGCCAGGCCAGAGCCTTGTCCCAGATCGTGGCAGCATAGGGCCTCGGGCCACTACTCTCCAAATGTGCAAAATGAGAACGAATCTTCCGCTAGAACATGGAAAGCTACACCACCATATTCTTTGTCTTTTGTGCATGTAGAGAGTAGTGGAGGGACGGCTATAGTTCCCAACTTGCCACAGCAGTGGTCATTCCCTCAATCACAATCTCCCGACAAGGCTGCCTCTCCAAGAGGAAAACTTGTTTCTCAATGGTCTCTCTTCTGATTGATTGTGTTCCACAGAGAAAGATGATGGAGGGGGACGCAATGTTGCACTGTCGACTTGTCGTGTAAGGGATACCTTTATATCTGTGGACTGCCTTGTCGGTGCTGCCATGCTGCCTGTTCACTTGCCTTGCGTTGCCTTGCTGCTCACCGGCTTGCCTTGTTTTCCCCGTGCTGCCCAGTTGCTTGGCTATACCCACGTGCCTTGTGTTGCCTTGTGGCTCTGCTGCTTGCCTGCCCGCTTGCCTCACTTGTCCCGCCACCTGCCTGCCTGCCAACTTGCCTTGTTGATGCTTGACTGGTGGCCTTGTTGCCTTGCTTTGCCACTGCCCATGTGACCACCCCGTTGAATGTATGTACGCATGGGTGGTATTTGCCTTGCTGCTTTGGTTCCTGCCTTCTTGCCCAGATGCTCCCTCTCCGCTTGACTGCTGCTTGCTTTGCCTTGCTGCGTGCCTTGCCTTGCTAGCTGCATTGTCAGCCGCCTGGCTGTCCACTCACAACCTGGGACAGCCAACTGCGACTCGGTATGGGGATTCTGCGGATTGTCGCAGGCTCAGCCGACTGACGACTACTGTGAGATTTCGATGAAGCAGTCTGTCATTAACCCTTACGTCTTTGGTTGCGCTTTTCTGTTCCTTCATGCCATGTCTATGATGTGTAATCTATGCCAAGCATGCATTCTGAAGTCAACTGGATCTTATGCTCAAGTATTGTAGTGTGCTGCGGAGTTCCGGAATGCATCGTCGGACACTTTTGTCAAACAAAAACAGCAATTTATCTAAGATGGACACCTTTTAGAATACACAAAAATGGAAGAAGGCTGAGTTTTAGCCATATCATCAAAGCAGTAACCTTCAGTTTGGCCAGAACACCCCTTACAATTTGAAGCCAGTTCTTCTTCATGTAACTTTTGAAAAATGGCCGCTTTAATTAAGCCGCAGTTCAAACCTCAACCCTGAGTGAAAATATGCCTTACCTCCACGTTCTTAGGCTGTTAACGCCGTGGCTGAATCGGTGTGCCGTGCGGGTCCATATGCATTTGCATAGCCTCCCCAGAGGGGGCCTGGGACCCACTGCGGTACTGGTGGTTTAAACCACCAGTACTTGGCCCAGCTATCGACCGTGGGAAAAAATAGAGTAGAAACATTTCTAGTCGGATGAATTTGGGCGCTCCTGTAGTAGCCCGTACGTTTCCTAAAATCATGGCGCGTTAACGGGCACGACTCTAGGAAGTACTGGTGGTTTAATGTGAAGCGTGATCGTGGGTGGTAGGAAGGACACCCACACCCACACACACACACACACACAGTCTGGCACAGTCATGCTTTTTTTGAGTGTATAGCGAATACGACAACACACACACACACACACACACACACACACACACACACACACACACACACACACACACACAATCATTTATATGTTTCTTCTTTCTTGTAATTTTCTGAAGTACTTTTAGTGTCCATAGCTGAGCACCCTCAAGCAGTGCCAAACAGTCGGCCATTCCTCATCTGGGGTGCCTACAGCACTCTTAGGGGGCCCGCTCAGTTCGGAATGTCTAATTGTCTGTCTTCTGTGGGTGATGACAGATGTACGTCTGGGTGATTCCCTCGCTCAGCGGGTGGTGGGAACCAACAGTCTGTGGGGTTAACTCGTGATGTGAGTAGGTCATGTGCCGCTTTGCTCCGTGTTCGATGTGTAGACATTCTTGTCTGCACTCTGCCGCTGCCTTGCTGCCCGTCCCGCTTGCTTCGCAGGCCTTCCTCGCTACTCTGCTGCCTTGCTGCCGATCCGCAGGCCGTGCCTTCCATGTCTTTTGCTTGTGTGCCTTGTGGTTTGGTTGCCTTGCGCTTCACCGCACAGTTGCCGAGCTGCTTGTCCGCTTGCCCTGTCGGCCTTCCGTGTCCTCTGCTTGCGTGCCTTGTAGTCCGGTCGCCTTGTTGATGTTGCCTTGCACTTCGCTGCACCGTTGGCCGAGCTGCTTGCACACTTGCCCTGTTGTTCCTTGCAATCGTCTTTGGTGATGAGCAGTTGGGTTGCTCCGGCAGCATTGCCCGGTGCTTCACTGAGTTGCTGCCCGCTGCTATGTCCCACCTGGGGACAGTCTGCCTTCAACATGGGTCAGAGGGTTCATGACCCAGAACATCAATATGGGGATTCCGCAGATTGTCAAGGGTTCAGCCTCCTGATGAGTCAGTTCTACTCCGGCGAAACAATGTATCATCATAAGCTTTTATTTTTTTCGGTCTTTCGATTTTTTTGGGACTTGTTTTCCTGTCTGGTGTGCTTGCATGTTGTCTGCCCTCCCGCCTCCCCCATGCCCTCCAGCTTATAGTTCACCTCGCTGCTTTTGCCCTCATGTCTTTTTGCTTTCTTCGTTTTGGCATGCCTTGATGCTTTTCTTGTCTGCCTGGTCTTGGCATCCTTTTGGGACTTGTTTTTTTGGTTTGCCTGCTGGTGTGCTTGCTTGTTGCCTGCCCTCCCGCCTTCCCCATGCCCTCTAGCCTATGTGTCTGGCACTTTGGCAAGCTGGTCAGGGATAACCATGTATGTACGAGGTAGCTTCATGTGTAGTAGTAGAGTGGCAACATGCAGCTTTAGTTTGGTTACGGCAGGGCAGGGTGTACCATGGGTTCCACGGGGTGCATGGCGAGTACGCCATGGGATATATACTGGACACACACACACACACGCACGCACGCACGCACGCACGCACGCACGCACGCACACACGCACACACACACACACACACACACACACACACACACACACACACACATTTATCTATTACTTTCCTTCCTCCCGTTCTAAGTGGTTGCCTACTTCGTGCGCGGTCTGATCTTTCCCTATGTTGTTTCACTGTCAAAATGAAATACCTTCAAGATGTGCCAAATAGTTGGTGCCCGTCTGTTTGGAGCGCCGACAACACCAATAGGGGGCCTGTTGCAGTCGTCTAGAGCATCCCAAACACACAGGCACGCACGCACGCACGCAACACATGAGCACGCGCAAACACATGAGCACGTGCAAACACAGACCCACAAACAACAAACGCACACAACACACACCCATCCCTCATTCTCTCAGTATGAAGGCATTGGGTGTGGACATGCACTTCATGCCCAGACTTTTCTCTCTTCCTTCAAAGCACAAAGGGTGTCCCTGCCATCTCCCATCTCTTTTTGTCTGTGAGCCTTCAAAGTTGCATCTGTCTTTCCTTGTTATCATGCAGCCCACATGTGGGGACCATAATTTTTAACTCATGATTGGCCGTGAAAAGCAGCGTAAGCAGGGAGGGAGACATACAGACCAGCAGGGGGGGAAGAGAGAGAGAGAGGGGGGGGGGGGGGGGGGGGGGGGGGGGGGGGGGGGGAGAGATCATTCTTCTTGCTCGCCAAACTTTATGCATGCCACAGCTTGTAAGCGGCCCACTGAGATGCCAACATCAACATCGCTGGCAGCAGCTCACCGACCCCTGCTCAATCCTGGAGGGAGGCGATGTTGCACGAGTCCAGCACGACTGGTGTTTCACTGTGACAGGAAGGGTGGCCTACAAATTTGCAAAGTAGTCTTCATGCCAATTTTCTCCTGACCGAGCAAGTGGAATCACCACTCACTCTTCAAACTTGGCGTTTGGTGAGTCGTGGAACCCAGCATTGTATTCCCCTTCACTAACGATTGCTGCTCCTCTAGGGATGGGCAGTATTTTAATGGTTTGAGTGGATATCTAGAAGTCCAAACCATTCATTCCGTCGAGATTATGCGGGGAGGTTAACAGAGGTGGCGAAATGACAGAATTGAATTTCATACTGACATGAAGAAAAACATAGACGACATGACATGTCACGTCATTAAGCGGTGATACGGTCCAATTGTTTGGGTGATGTCCAAATGGAACCTGAACCTAAATGAGGCACCATCTTTAGGTTCGGCTTTTAGGTCCCGTGCAGCTCTTTTTCATACGCCGTCTCACAGTGTGGCATCTGGCAGCAAATGTCGCAAAAAAGTGAAGTGCCACAGAGCTCTACCCTGAAACCGAATCAATTGTCCCTCTCGACATAGTTGACACTATAAGTTGTTTTGGCCATCCATTCCCTGCCAGCTATCAATGGACATAACATGCCTGCAACTTCCTCGCATACGTACATTAAGGAAAGGTATTCAGGAAGTCCACAGAGACTTCCAGCATATCCGGCAACTTCTCAGTGCACTTGAAGAAGAAAAAGGTATTCATGAAACTTCGGAGTACGCTCCAAGAACAGAAGAAGAGTCCGCACAAGCATCTGTCGAGGCTGGACTGGTCCCTGTTCGTGGAAAACTCGGCCAGACGTGCCCATGCACACACACACAATTATCGAAGAGGTCATCCAACTCCTAAACCACCGCTGCCACCCGACAGCTCAAAAATGCGTGCGCCGGCCTGTTGGCTTGGCAGCAGGCGGCCGCTTTTTAGCAAAATGGCAAGTGGGCGGACTTTGGCGAATTTTCGTGCGCAGAATTAACTGATGAAAAAATCTGAAAAAAAAAAACCATCAGGGACATGGATCTAGTGCAGACCGTTTCTGAGGGGAACGAAAAAATTCTGCATGGTAGAGGAAATGTCGGTGGCAAAAATACGCATTTTTCATTCCCTGAGGCTACCGGTAGGCCCACATCATTTTGGTTCGGTGGGCCAGGCTCCGAAAAAAAGTGCCAGTTCGTCAATATATAGCATAGGGCGCAGTGGTGGTTGAACACCACTCTCTAGCAGTGGCAAGCAGAACTCCCCGAAACCAGAACTCTACAAGTTGCAAATGATTCGCAGCTGATCGTGCTGATCGACTATACATCACGGTGGTTTCAGGAATAAATGCTTGTCGATCTCATTTTCTCCGAAAACTGGATGGTGCACGATTTGTGCACCCAAAATGCAACCCTATGTTGACCTCTTTGCATGACTCTCTCTCTCTCTCTCTCTCTCTCTCTCTCTCTCTCTCTCTCTCTCTCTCTCTCTNCACACACACACACACACACACACACACACACACACACACACACACACACACACACACACACACACACATTCGCCCCTATTCCTCCCGCCCCTCGCCCCGCTCCCGTATCTCTCATCAATGGACTGAAGAGAATGCTTTTGCTGCCAACTCTGCATCCTCAACAAGAGTGGAGAACTACAACCTCCCTGGGTTGATGGAAAGCTTATCATATTTCCGCATGCGTTACTAGTGCACCCGAGCCAATGGAAATCGGAAACTAGGTAGTGAGTAATAAACCAATAAGTGAATAATGGGGTAGATAAACAAGTATATATCAGGAAGACGAATAATTGAAAATAACCAAACAAATGAAATTGTTTACTCAGGTAATGGCCAACTGTTGCAGCAATGAGTCTGTGGGAAGAGTATAAATGATTTCCGATGACCATGGCCCAATCATCACACTTTCGCCAAGTATATTTCCATATATATCACTGTAATTGAATTCTTTTGGCAGTGTAACAAACAGCTTTGAATGGCTTGGGTTGATCAGCAGCTGCTCCAGCGGGGGATTGAACCTTGAGTAGGATACCTCGTAGACACCAGCTTTCTTGATGTATACCGTATCATTTGGGAACATCGGCAATAGCAGCTCAATGGAGGTGAACGTCCGAGTCCGCACACTGAAAAGGTGTGTTGTCGTTGTCACCTCATCCGGATATGGTGACGTGGGGTAGAGAACATTCCCCGGCTGCAGGTCACATTGCAAGCATAAATTAGTAATGCGTCATTCAAACAGGAAGCATTGCCGATTAGAAATAATAATTAAAAAAAAAAGGAAACATCACCCGTACGACAAGACAAACAGATAGGATGCAGTATTTGAGCCATGAAAGACATGTTCAAGCGAGTATTGCAACGGCGACCAATCAATGCTCATTTCATACTATCACATATGACATCCATGAAGCAGAAAAAAGAAAAAGAAGAGGACTACACTCATGATCAACAGCAAGCTTTCCTTTTCTTTTTCCCTAAACATTTTATTACCACAGATCGAGTACAAACAAGATGTGACCACGGGTCACACAGTCGCTGCCCCACACAGAGCCCCTCCCTTCTGTACGTAAAGGATCCAACTAGGTGCAACAAGCCAAGCCTTTCATTCCTGATCTCCAACATCAGGGCGCATGGCGATGCTCGGCAAAAAGGGGCCAAAGGTAATCTCAAGAAGCCTCCCTATAACCAAGTTACTACGGTGCCACCTACAAACAGCCATTGAACTAGCTTGACTTAAGTGCTTGATAAACTAATAGACTCCTTTGTGCTTCTTCATGGCCGGGGGCCGGGGGGAGCGAACCCACCTTCTTAAACCACCACTAGCGTTCCCAGGCAACATCGAGAATCAAAAATGTAACATTGTGGGTTCTTCGGAGGCTCAGAGCTACCAGACCCCGATGGGTGACGGCACCAGCCAAAAGAAGGGGGAAAAAAACAACGCCTCACTGGCACTTCGGCGATGACTGGCTCGCAGGGGGGAACCCGCCTCAGCAAAAAGGGGCGGCTCAGAGATAGTGGTGGTTCAACCGTACTCTCCCAAATCTATGAGCTGGTTATGATGATGCTTACTGAGATTGCTGTTTTACATCCCTAGCAGAAAGGAACAGCCGGCAGGAGAGAGCACTTTCAAAATGTTGATGCTCAAGTTCCTGGCACTTCCTGCATGATTGATATGCTCATTGTCGGTGAGGTTTCATGAGTTTGAAGCATAAAGTCCCATGTTGACACAGCCATAGAAACCAGGACTTGGATGCCAGTTACCACTTTCTGGCACAAGGACCTCGATAAGGGGAAAAAGTGGAAGGATCGCACCATCTCTGGCCAAGTCAAGGCCAAAGATCATCTCATACGGACGATGGAACGAGGCGGTGCAGAGGAGGTCCCTTACAGCGATATAGAGTGGGGCCTAGAGGACACAGACAATAGTGCAGGTCAGGGGAGTACCTATGTTGTTGTCGCGGCCGGAGGGAGGCTTCAAGGAGGAGGAAGAGGCCAAAGCCCGGTGGCCAGACCTCTAGTGGTCGAGGACAGGGCGGCCAGGGGGGTGGCGGCAAAGGAAACCGCCAAGCGGGAGACGGGTCAAGGTCCCCCGTCAAACCGTCCTCCTTCAGATCGATCATCTCCCAGGGGGGGTGGTTGGCACCCTGGTCGGCCTGAGGGCCGGCCTTGGGAAACTTTGGGCATCGAAAAGACTGATTGGCAAGACAAGATAGATAAATATTAGTGCGTGCTCCCGATCGTTTTTAGGATTGGCCAATCACTACAGAAAGTTCATCCGAAACTTTTCCACTATCGCTGCTCCCCTTCACAGACTGCTAAAGAAAGAAGCAATCTTGAAGTGGGACCAAGATTGCACCTCGGCCCTCAAAAGTTGAAACGGGCTCTAGTAGAGTATCCAGTCCTCAAGGTAGTCGATCCGTCCTTACCCTTTGTCATCACTACAGACGCGAGCCAATATGGTATTGGTGTTGTGTTACAGCAAGATGACGGCAATGGGTACAGACCCGTAGAGTTCATATTTGGTAGGTTGCCTTCACAAAAGGTAGCAGCCTCAACTTATGGGAGGGAACTCTACGCTCTCAGGCAAGCACTAGACCAATGGAGACATTACTTGCTTCGGAGGCACCTCAAAGTCTATTCAAACCACGAGACACTGAGGTGGTTAAAAACGCAACCCAAGATGACACCTAAGCTTAATAGGTGGGTTGTCGAGAATGACCAGTTTGACTTTGAGCTCAAACCTATGAAAGGACAGTACAACGTGGTAGCAAATGCTCTAAGTAGGAGAGCTGACTACTTTGGAGCTATAGTTCACTACCTAGACATTGGGACTGACCTGCAACAATGGGTTAAGGACGTGTATGCTCAGAACCCCATCTATAGTGGCCTCCTAAAGAGAGTTAAGGAGGCCTCAGATAGTGAACCTAACTACCGCACCACGAACGGGTTATTATTTGAGAAAACCGATGCTGTAGACAGACTGTGCATCCCCAGCAATGAAGAGATCCGGAGTCTGATCTTAGGGGAATGCCACGATACAGAGGGGCACTTTGGCTGGCAAAATACTTTTGCCAGTCTGACACATGCCTACTCATGGCCTGGCATGAAAGTTGACTGCATAGAGTGCGTCTGCACTTGTAAGGTATGTCAACGCAACAAGAGTACGACGCGAGCACCATTGGGTCTTCTCAGACCCTTGCCTATTCCTTCAGGACCTGGAGAGTCCATGTCCATTGATTTTATGGATGTCGGGGTCAGGAGTGGCCATGGCAAGAGCCAAGTCATGGTCATAGTAAATCGTTTTAGCAAGTATGCAGTTTTCGTTCCTTTGCCTTCAGAGGCACGTACTGAATTAGTTATAGAGAACTTTTTCGATTCCTGGGTAAGTGAACATGGTATTCCGATGTCCATAGTTAGCGATAGAGATACGTGGTTTACTAGCCAGCAGTGGCAGAAACTTATGAGAGTCTATGGCTCCGAGTTGCTAATGTCATCTGGCTGTCATCCAGAGACTAACGATCAGACTGAACAGATGAATAAGATCCTGCACCAAATACTTAGGATGTATATTAGACCAGATCAGATTAACTAGGATGAAATGCTTCCAAAGGTAGCTAGCCCCTACAATAACAGTGTTCATCTAGCTACCTTCCGGACTCCTAATGAGCTCCACAAGTCCTTCAGACCACGCAGGCCGTTTGAAGGACTGAACCGTGACCAAATACAAAGACTGCCACCCAGGACCAGAGAATTTGCATTGCAGCATGAAAAGGAAATTGTGAGAGTGACCGACAATCTGAGAAAAGCTCAACATAGAATGATAGAGCAAGCTAACAAGCATCATCGGCCATCAGAGTTTCAGGTAGGCGATCTTGTCTGGGTCAAGTCAAAGGAGTTTGCTCCAGAGGAAAACATCTCACAAAAGTTGTTACTCGCATATAGGGGACCGTGGCCTTCCCTAGAAGTTAAAGGTGGAGAGGAAGGACCTTCGTACACAATAGAAATTTCACCACACCTCCATACGTACCCTGTCTTCCTTGTGTCACCAGTCAACAGTTTCCATCGCGTCGACCAATGACCCCGCCAGACATGGATGGCACACACGACATAGACCGCATAGTGGAAGAGGATGTGTTCAGGACTGGAGGAAGGGGTCGCCCACATAAGCAATACAAAGTCCGATTTGCTTATCAAGAACCCGAAAACAACCACTTGTTCACAAGAACCGAGCTTTTAGAGACCGCTCCCGACATAGTCCATGCATACGACAGGGCAAGAAAGGGTAAAGGTCCTGACTTGCACTAAGTTATTCTCGGAGAACCTCGAATTTAGGCCGGCGGGAGTGACACGATTTCACCTAATCGCGTGACAGATGCAGATCCCAGGGCTCGATCCCTAGACTTGTCCCCCTACCCATGTACATTATCCGTTGACCCTGTGTGTTTGAACTCACGACCTACCACTGAAAGTCGTAGTATTTTACTGCTGTACATAGCTTGGTCGAGAGGACTCAACCCGTAGACTTTAGTTTTAGCGGTCATAGAGGTAGTGTAGGTCGTAGCTGCTCCAGTTTTGAAAGGTCAAGTCTAGGACCTTCTAGGCTAGTCTAAGTTGGCTCTTCGTAGGTCGTAGGAATCAGTCCGTAGCTGAGTCAGCGAGGGGCAGTCCTATCACAGTAGGGAAGTCCCAATCCTACTTCATCTAGTCAGCGATACCCAGTCCCGATCTAACCTAGTCTAGTCAACAAGTACCATGTGGGACTGTGTACATCCCGGGCCCAGGTGAAGAGGCCAGACCACCGACGATCCGAAGTATAAATAAAGAGGCAGCGTCGAGTCGTTCATTCATTCTGCCTGTGAGCCATGCGGAAGTCCTGCTTGGGCGACTTGTGCATCGGAGGTCTGCAGGTGCCCAAGGAAGAAGAGAGCTAAGAGGAGGAAGACACGGCCATAGCCACGAGTTAGTAGGAGAGAGAGACGGCAGTAAGTGTGTCTCGTGTGTGTGTGCGAGTGGGACATTCAGGGTGATCCTAGATAGTGTGAGAGTGTGTGCGTGTGTGTGTGTGTGTGAATGCGAACAAGTTGCTGGTGGATACAGTTGATCGGGTGGGAATCTTTATCTTGCGCATTGCACCATAGCCATTCAAAACAAGTTTGAATCTGAACTGTGTTCCTGGTCACGTTCTTATCTCTGTGCTTTGTGGGGGGGCTCTGCGCCAGCTCGAGTTTGTCATCTGTTTGCATGCACGAGGAAACGAGTTTGCGACAGGTCTGATTTCAGACCTCACAAAATACACCATAGCCATATGGATAATGGCTGATGAGGAATCATGCATTAGGTGGGAAAAACACCAAGTTCTGTTCAGTGAATTGATGTACGGTAGAACAATCGAATGCATCATAGAATGACAAAAGGCTGATGGCCTCTGAGCACCAGAAAGGAAGGAGCAGCAGAGAAAGTAGTTGAAATTTTTCATTGTAGCATGGAGGAAGGAGTAGAGATTGAATAGGGAAATGACACGATGGAGAAAGGGAAGGCCATCCATGATAATTCATTAGTAGGATAACAATACATTAGTAGGACAAGCGGGCCCGTTGCAGCCACGCTCGCAGCACAGTGTGGACAGCTGTAAATGGTAGGGAGTCACCCACAGAATGTCAGAGTCAACTATGCACAGGCCTCTCTCTCTCTCTCTCTCTCTCTCTCTCTCTCTCTCTCTCTCTCTCTCTCTCTCTCTCTCTCTCTCTCTCTCTCTCTCTCT
>BFEA01000175.1:128738-140657 GCA_003427395.1 Chara braunii | reverse complement strand
GGAGAGAGAGAGAGAGAGAGAGAGAGAGAGAGAGAGAGAGAGAGAGAGAGAGAGAGAGAGAGAGAGAGAGAACGCACCGGAGCAGACCATTCTGAGAATGACATGAGAGGTCAGTCAGTATTCAGGCTGCAGAAGATTTTGTGTTGGGGGGTACCCGTGGGCTATGGTGAAGGGCCACCCCTACAGAGCGGACAGCACCGGTTCGGGTGTGGACTATGGAAGCATCACATCCAAGTCTCACAGTCGCAGTTGCTGCTGCGAATGGCTCGGCGTAGGCAGATGTCACAGGCCACGTGGCTCCCAGATGCTAGGAACACAGAGGCACGCCGACCGCAATTTAGAGGCATTGCCGTTCGATTCCCTGTCTACAAATTGGACAGGACATGTCAGGGTGTCGTACGTGAGTACAATATTGACTGTCATCATATGTACGAAAACAAAAAGTCGCACGAGCTGTGCCTTCATAATCCTCACAACACAATGCATGCAACCCACATGCTAACCGGATCTCAGGTGGATCATCACGGAGCAGGCGTCTTGGGTTCCCTCATTATTGAGTCCTTCTCTATGGGCAGATGACGACGGCGGTGGTGGGAGGGGGTCAGCCAAGCAAGGGCATCGAGCTGCTGCAGGATTTGGTCCGCAACAGTTCGCCCTGGTGGTGTAAGCCCTGCTGTACCGTGCAATGTATGCAGTTCAAATGGGACTCTATTTTCCTTGGCAGGCTGCTGGGTTTGTCGTTTGCCGGGCAAGGAAGAGGGAAGTCCGACTGGAGTTGCAGTATGTGTGTGCCCAAATCGGCATGCGGGATATACTGAAAGAGGATGTGGTGGATGATGGCAGCGGGGATAGTCCACACAGTAGCAACACAAACTTTCGATGATAGCTTCTTGGTAACATTGACAACACCTGGCATGCTGGTGACATGGCAGTAGGAACGCTGGCTGACGTGTGCAGCTATTGAAACATGGCAAGTCAAGGCCACGGTGGCATATTGGGCAAGCAATTAGGGGGTGGGGGGGATGAATACAAGACAAAGAGTCGTAGTTTCCGTGGCAGAGGCTAGCAGTGGTCATCCCTTCATACTGTTCGGAGCAGAGACTGTGCAGTGTGCATGCTAACCGAACTGTAGCTGTGTGACGACACAATGGGAGGGCACAGTCACCATCCTCAGCAGAAGTCCTACTGCCATTTTCCCATAAGACCCATGAATTATCCGCAAGGGTGACAGCACTGAAATGACCTGGACGATGCAAGATGTATGCACAAATATGTGGGGAGCAGGATGCAGTTGTAGTCTTCTTCCCATGAATGCCATAGACAGGACTTCGATGTTCACCCCAGGTGCAGTACTGTCATCCTCTGGGCAGACAGCACGGTGCTCTTCTTCTATCCTGCGGACGATATTGGTAAAATCAGAAACCGTATAAGGGTTGCAATTATAAGCAAGGAGACATACATTACTAGCATAGTATGCACAGTGTCCTTGCTGTAGTGTGATGAGATCATCTGATTCTGTCGGTGCTAGTCGTGTAAAAGCTGCACAGGCGGCCGCCCCCATGTCTGGTGCCCGCACAGGCTCACAGTGCTGAAGAAATCATCGCCACATTGTTGGCATCGGACTCGATATGTACTATCCCAGGCTAGCGTATACTGAGCGCGACAACGTCGTTCCGCACGGTTCCGGGCTTGGCATCAGAGCAGATCTCAAACCCCTGCAGCGGGCGTGGTGATCATGCTGTCCAAGTACAAACGAGGGCACTGTCTAGGAGACGGCAGTGGAGACGGGAAGCGCCTTCACCGAAGAGGTGTCTGCAACGTCCGATTTAACGGTGGAAGCCTCCGACGAAGGGGCCGCTGTGACAGCTGATCTGACCAGGAATGCTTTGATGATGGTGATGTTGACAAAGGGGAGGTGGAGGAGGAGGAAGAGGGGGATGACAAGGAGGGCAGAGAAGAGGAAGAAGAGGAAGAAGAGTAAGAAGAAGAAGAAGAAGAAGAAGAAGAAGAAGAAGAAGAAGAAGAAGAAGAAGAAGAAGAAGAAGCAGAGGGGTGAGATGACGGGAGGGATGTAGTAGAGGATGTTGGCGGAGGGGCTGATGGTGATGGTGGGGGTGGTGGGGATGATGGTGGTGGTGGNAGAGAGAGAGAGAGAGAGAGAGAGAGAGAGAGAGAGAGAGAGAGAGAGAGAGAATGAGGAGGGTAGAAGTACTAGAAACCCTTACCACACTTGGAATAGGGTAAAGATGCAGTGCGTGGTCGTAATCCCACAGGATTGGCTGTTGCGTGAGAGGAAGTGGGCACAGATGACTTTGCTGAAGCACGGTTGCGACTAGCTGCACAAACCAACACCAACGCAAACACACATGCATGTGCATGCACATGGACAAAAGTTATTTTAGTCTCTCTCAGTTCCATGAAATAAGGGGGGTGCATATGGTGCAATGTAAAATAAACATATTAAACAAAATTTAATAAATGATGATGATGAACTAATCTGATGAGGTAACAATGAGTGAAAAAGAACCTGCAAATGACAAAACATTCCTGTGTGGTCCTAGGCCATCAAGGCAGAGGAGGATGAAAGCAGAAAAAACTTCAAAAAAGATGCTTTTTTTACGCCAACTAAGTCTTGAGATATCCGTGGCTAGACAACAGTAGAGGAGTAGAACCTATCATCTGTACTCAGAGTGGAATCAGTGGAAAGATATGTGGAAAGAAATGTGGAAACATTGAAGAGGGGGGAGGAAGAGGAGATGGAGTACTTCGAAGTTAGAATGGGAAGCTAAGTTACAGAAATTTCAGATGCAGGCGGTACAGGACAGAGGGGATAGTAATCAGACTCACATGCTCAAATGGCTCTGCTGTCTCCTCCTCGGAAGGCCGAAGAACGCAAGCTCGTCTCATCCGATGGAGCAAATCTTCACGGAACACCACAATCTCTTGCGTATAGAACTTTATCCTGTTCAGAGAAAAAAAATGCTTTAACAGTGAAAAAAAAGAAGTGGTAAATTTACGAAATTCTGTAAATTCTGTAATTGTGAACGAGGTCCTTCGGGATATGCGTTAAAATTGGAACGATACATCGAAACAAGATTAGCATGGCCCTTGCGCAAGGATGCCACACATAACTCGGACGTAACGGCAAACACACGTGAAAGTAGTCTTTTAAATCGAGTTATGCATGGCATCCTTGCGCAGGGGCCATCAGCAACCCCAAGCTCCAATCTGGTACATAAAACACAGAAGTCAGGCATGAAACGGTATTCACCAGTTCGCAGTAGCGAAAGCAGATCCCAGGGCTCGATCCCTAGTTCCCCATCTTACCTGTGTACAGTAGTGATGTCAACCCGTAGACTTGAACCTGCGACCTGTCGAAATGCCAGTGGTAGGTAGATTGTCGTAGGTCACAGCTTGGAAGGGAATCGAACTGTAGACTTGTAGGGTAGTAGTCTAGACAGTTCCGGAGTCGTAGCTGTAGGATGTCTGAAGAGTCAAGGTCGTAGCTGCTACTTACCTGAAAGGGCAAAGTCGTAGCTGCTACAGTACCGAAAGGCCAAGTTGGAGACTTCTAGAAGTGGCCTTTCGGAGTTAGCCTGCTTACAGCAGAGGCAAGTGGTCAAGTGGTGGTAGTCCACCTAGTACAGTCAGCGGTCCCAGTTAGTCCAGTCCGGTCCAGTCAAGCAAGTACCGTCCGGGACTGTGCACGTCGTGGGGCCAGGGATACAGGGCAGACCAACGCAGCGCAGAAGTATAAATCAAGAGGCTGCGCCCAGCCATTCATTCATTCCTGCGGATGCCATGCGGAAGCGCTGCCCCAGCAGCTTGTGCGAGGAGGTCTGCAGTGTGCCCGAAGACGAAGAGGGCAGTGAAGTGTAGTGTAGCGATAGGATAGTGGCAGCCATAGCTGCCATAGCTATAGTAGCGTGTGTGTGTGTGTGTGTGTGTTGCGTGTAGAGTGTTGCGTGTGGGACATCCAGGGTGATCCAGAGTGCGAACAGTGAGTTGTGTGGGCGCTCAGTCGCCATAGCCAGTTGAAGAGAACTCCTACCTGGTTACGATATCTTGAGTACTGTGTGGGCGCATGTCGCCAGTTTTCTGTTTCGCTGTTTGCATGCATGACAAGTGTGAAGAAGTCGAGTCTGATTGCATTGCCACCGCGTTCTCATCCTCCTCCTCCTCCTTCCCCAACCCGATGCCCTAGACAGGATCTACTTGCACTGACTCGTGTCTGCTGATCTGCATGTCTTCTCCTCCCCCTTCTTCCCCTCCCCTCTCCACAGTAACTCTTTCCTCTCTCCCCCACTTCGCTTCTCCTGCAGCTCCCCGAGGATCCTTCTCCTCCAATCAAGGTCGCCCACTCTCTCGTCTTCACCTCCCACATAGTGAACACCTCTCTCCGCCTTTGTATCGCCAATGACTTTTGGGTATTCAAGACTCTCTCACTTCTCCTCCCCCCACTTCAGCAACCTTCAAAAGCAAACAATCAACGACGAGATGCAGCAGATCTCACTGACTCGTATCTGCTGATCTACATGTCTTCTCCTCCCCCTTCTTCCCCTCCCCTCTCCCCAGTACCTCTTTCCTCTCTCCCCCACTTCGCTTATCCTGCAGCTCCCCAAGGATCCTTCCCTTCCTCCACTCAAGGTAGTCCACTCTCTCGTCTTCACCTCCCACATAGTGAACACCTCTCTCTGCCTTTTGCATCGCCAATTACTTGTGGATATTCAACACTCTCTCACTTCTCGTCCCCCCACTTTAGAAACCTTCAAAAGCAAACAATCAACGACCAGATGCAGCAGATCGCTGCCTTTCCTCTTGGACCCCTGTCCTATCTGGTGGCCTGCATGTCTTGTACTCCTCCACCTCCCACCCACCAATATCGCTCTCCTCTCCTCCATCTGGCTTTCCGTGATGCTCCCACTAGAAGGATCCTTCTCTCCCCACTAGTCAAGGTAGCCCCCTCCCGTGTCTTCGATCCCTCTCACAATAAACACCCCTCTCCGCCTGTTCCACCCCAAATGATTCTTGGGCTCTTTGTCACGCATCATTATTTTGAAGAGTAGAATCAGCACACCCATCGCATTAACCAACGACCATCTTAATTGCATCTTCTTCTTACTTATTGGGAAAAAGAAACAAGACGACAATCATGGCAATTGCCCCTTTTTCTGTTTCTTTTACTTGAATTACTAAAGAAAAAAAACAAGCTCCATTGTCCTGCGCAATGCGCTCTCTTCCTCCCCCTTCTGCCCCTCCTGCTCTGCCATCGCCCTCCTCCTCCTCCTCCTACCCCTCCTGCTCTGCCGTCCCCTCCTCGGTCACTTTTCCCACCATTCCCTCCTCCTACCCATCACCTTCTGCCACCTCCTCTCCACCCTTTCCTGTTCCACCCCCTCCTCCTCCCACTCCTCCACGCTGCCTCTGCCTACTCCCCCCTGTGTCCCCTCCTCCTACTCCTCCTGCCCCTCCTGCTCTGCCATCCCCTCCTTGGGCACCTCCTCCATCATTCCCTCCTCCTCCTCCTCCTTATCACCTTCTTCCACCTTCTTCTCTTCCGCCCTCTACTGCTCCACCACCTCCTTCTCCTCCTCCCGGTCCTCCACACCTTTCCTGCGCCTCAAGCCACCTCCTCCTCCTCCACCACATCCTCCTCCTCACCCTCCTGCTCCACCATCCCCCTGCTCCGCCATCCCCCCTCCTCCTTCACCACCTTATCCTCCTCCCCATCATCCTCTGCTGCCACCTCCGATGCATCCAAGGGAAAAAGAGCATGTGCCATACCCAAAAAAAGGGTGTCCACCTCCTCCCTCACCAGCTCCACTGTCCTGTTTGATGCCTTCTCTTGGTCCGAGTTTGTCATTCCCCTCCTTTTTCTTCCCTTTCTGCTCTGCCATCCCCCTCCTCCTTGGCCACCTCCTCCTCCGCCACCACCCCCTCCTGCCCCAACTCCTCCTCCTCCTCCTCCTCCTCCTCCTCCTCCTCCTCCCCCCCAGCCACCTCCTTTTCCTCCTCCCTCTAACGCTACCTCCTCCTCCTCCTCCCTCTCCTGATCCACAATCCCTCTCCTCTTCAGCCACCTCCTCTTCTGCTCGTTCTGCCCCTCCTGCATAGCCAAAAAGCTATCTTATTGTTTTTCTCTTCTCCTCTCCTTTCCTCTCCTCTCCTCTCCTCTCCTCCTCCCCTTCCCTCTTCTATTTTCTCTTCTCTTCTCTCGTCTTGTCTCCTCTCCTCTCCTCTCTCCTGTCCTTCCCTTCTCTTCTCTTCTCCTCTCCTCCCCTTTCCTCACCTCTCCTATCCTCTCCTCTTCCCTCCCTCTCTTCTCTTCTCCTCCTCCTCTCCTAATCTCCTCCTCCGCTCCTCCACTCCTCTGCTCCTCCTCCTCTGCTCCTCCTCTCCTCTCCTCTCCTCTCCTCTCTTTCCTTTCTTTTGTGCATCCTTTCCCTTTTCCTTTTAGAAAACTACACAATACTTTTCAAAAGAAAAAAGGAAAGGGTTTTTTTTTTTCTTTTGGAGGGGGGGGGAGACAACGCTTTTACTTTTGAAAGTATACAGCCATTCCAAAGTATGCAGGAATGGATATGCACTTATGGTAGGTCTTTGTCATGTAGAAAGGGTACTCCCCACTCAACCGCACATATATGGGCAACTCCCACATCATAATGAGCCAGCAGCCAGCAGCATGGCTGAGGCAGACTGAAATGCCGGCCCAGGATGAAGAACAGCCTTGAAACCCAATCAAGCACGGAAAAACGAAGGTGAAGATGTGTTGAGGCAGATGTGAGTCTTCTGAGGCAGGTCGTGCTGCC
Organism: Chara braunii; assembly: GCA_003427395.1. Classification (NCBI taxonomy): domain Eukaryota; kingdom Viridiplantae; phylum Streptophyta; class Charophyceae; order Charales; family Characeae; genus Chara; species Chara braunii. Next base: position 133,848 of record BFEA01000175.1, on the reverse strand, counting down.
TCGTAACCTAGCAGTTGGGGGTGTGAGGCCTTGAAGAGTCTTGATATCGAGGAGGAAGGTCGAAGCCGGTCGAGTTTTGGATGGTTGAGCCTCATCCACTCTGGTTTGGTATTTGTTGGTTCTTTCAGAAAGAAACTTTTCATAGTTTTTCAGTTTTCTTAGACTTTTCTGAATGCTCATGATCCTATTCTCAGCCAAAGCCGGGCAATGGCCCCGGTATCTCAAGTTCCTTTGTACACGTTCTCAATATGTTTCTAATGGGACACTGGGCCCGGTTCCCAGCACGTGCAGCTCCCCACGAATAGATTGGAGCATTGTCCCAGAAAAAAAGAAAAAAAAAAGAGGAAGTAATGCCGAAGAACAGCGGTGAAACCCAATCAAGCGCAAAGAAATGAAGGTGGAGACGTGTTGGGGAAGTAATGACAGAAGAAGCACAGTACCAAACGAACCGGAAACAAGTCCAGATACGAATGAACCACCGAATGTTAGGACAACTACACCATCGACCACTCGGACATCTTTCCATTCGGACATTTTGGGAACTTAAAATTTCTAAGGATGATATACAATGTCCAGGTACGGAATGTTAGGACAATCACTCTCAAGGATGATATACAACGTCCGGGTGAACCAGGCCCAGACATGGACATATGTAGAATGACCAAGAAGGCCATCTCTAAACAATGTCCGGGTCAACCAAGGAAAGAACCGGTGGTCCAAAAGTACCCGCATCATTCCAGACTGCTTGGTAGGACCACGCAAAAATAACCAAACTGGCCCAATCAAAAGGAATTTAAAAAAAAAAAAAAAAAAACAGTCGCAAAGTGGTTGGAGGGTCACAAGTAACGGTTATCCCCCTGCACAAACAGTCGCTGCAAGAGAAGGAAGCAAAGCATACTGACCCTAAGTTGAAGGAAAGGAAGTTGCAGTGACGAGAACGTCTCCAACAGCACCAAATATTGCGTCCCTGGTTCAAGCATGAGGCGCGGATTGAACACCAATCTAACATTTGCTTGAGGCCGAAGCTGTTCATCGTCACAACACCCCGGAGGCGGCACAATTCGCAGGCAAGGTTGGGCTTGACAGTAGTCGTTGGGACCATTGAATTCCAGAGGCACGTTCGAAGGGATCACAACCCAACCTTGGCCTTCGCCACTCATGCGGGCAAGAACTCTAGTCAGTGCTGGAGTTATGAGATTTTTACTCTGGTAGGTGATGTTCCAGGCCGGTTTGTTGTCAATGGCACAATCTTTGGTACCCCATTGTCGGTTTCCGAGGGACCTATTGAACACCTGAACGGCATTGGGTTTATACGGACTGCAAATCGTATTTCTGATATACTGGGCAGGTTCGTTTGCGGGCTCCCTCTCGTAAAAGGAGACAGTACCTCCTGGATTCAGATATATGATGTTCCTTTCGACGGTACTGTTATAGCCAGTCCACAACCCGCCAAACTGGACAGCTCGCCTGGTATCAAAAAATGTGTTCCCGACGATGAGCGTGAAGTTGCCTCCATGATTGAACACACCAGTGGAGCAGCCCATCACTGTGTTACCTGCAACAGTTATGCCTGTCGCATTGTTGTCAATGTAAACGCATATTTCTCCGAATCTCCTGTAGGGGTCATATGCGGGGTGATTCATCCCAACCGGTAGTGAGTCCTCATTGCCCCAAGACCGCGTTATGATATTCCTGGCTATGGACGCGTTTTGCACATAGGGTTGGTAAATACTGCCACAATCATTCAAAATGAGACAAGTATCGGACACGTAGTTGAACCGGGTAACGCTACCTCCACCCGGGAAGTTGATTCCCATATACCCTGTTACAGCCACAGTGTTAAACTGAATCGTTGTGTTCCTGTTGTACATGCCCGTCCCTATCCCTTGTGGAGGAGCACTGTCTAAGTGCTCACCTCTGAGGAGGCCTACCTCCGAGATGTTATTCCATTGCACAAAATTGTTTGAACCTTGCATAGAAATGCCTGTGTGACCACATTGACGAACCACATTGTTTGAGCAGACCCCAAACCAGCTGCTGCAGTCAATACAGAAGCCGTTTACATCTTCCACAACGAGGTTCGACACAACGAGCCTCAACGCGCTAGTGGAGGTGACAACGCGGACACCGTAATGTTGGTATTTATCCAATGACAAATTGGAAATTGTACAGTCTATGTTTCTGAACAGACCAATTCCTGTGGACGTTACTGTGATCTCCACCGTCTTCCTGACCGGGCTCTGAGAGTCCCAGTTCCAGACATACAGGTTACCAAATGTGCTGTCATAAAAATACTCCCCTGGAGAATCGAGCTCCCCAAGATGGTCTTGCAGAAAGAACCCCGCCCCACGTATGCATCGCATCTCCCTGACCCTTGAAGATAGGTCCAATCCAAAGGCAACCGTCTCCCCATTGGTTGTGGCGCCACCAGCAGAGTCTCCAGGAATCACAGTAAAGGAAGTCACTCTGCCCTTCGTGTACATGTAAGCGGTCGACCGATACACAAGCTCTGCACCAACCCAGTACCCTGAAAGTCGGCTGCCGGCATATGGAGCAAAGATCTCCTTGGTGGTGCTGTTGCAGGAGTCATAGCGAGCATAGGCACCAGTCACAGGTATAAGATCCGCCTGATTGGGCCAGCGGGAGCGCATCAGCCGCTGGCCATCGATGAATACCGATCCGACGAACGAAGGCTGAGAAGGGATCTGTGCCACGTAGATCCCCCATCCTGATGGACCCCATTTCTGCCACGATGCCGAGTCAACCAATATGGAGCCTGTGAGGCGTGGTCGGGGGAGAGATGGGTTGCCATACGCTGCAAAGGTGACATTTACCAGTGTGGCTGTGAAGTGAGAGAGGTCAATCCCACCTCGGAACACACCGCCTCTTTGAAAGAGAATCTGATCTCCAGGTTGATGGCCGCGCTCGAGAAACAACCTACGAACTCGGTCAAGGGTAGCCCAAGGCGTTCGGGGGTCTTGTGCCTCTTCTTCGCTGAACGAGTCCCGACCTATTTCCGAAGAGACATAGAATGTCCGACCCTCAACCAAAATCACGAGGGAAGCAAGGCCCCACAGCAACGTTGTGAGAAAGCCCAGAGGTGTCACGACCACAATGTGCCGTTCCCGAACATTCTGTCGCCGGCTGCTGCAGCTGCTTTCGCGACACTGACAGCGATGGTGGAATTCTGGCCTATGGTCTCCCAATGGCTTCCTAGAATAGCCAATCATGGAAAAAGTCATTCTTTCCATAACCGCAAATCTGTCTAGCCCTTCTGCATCAAGTCAAGGACAGCGTAGAGTAGTGGATCCTTCTCAGGGGATGCCGAACGCAAACCACCCAACATCCAGAAATGCAGATCAAGATTTTAGGGCACTCCACAAGCCGAAACGTCACTAAGCAAGAGCTTTAAGACTGCTGCGGTGCCCAATGCTGCTGCAGGGATTGAAGGTGAGGCACTGGAGATGCGGCTCCGCGCCGACAACCAATCACAGCAATGGAAAGTGGAAAAACGTTGTGCACCTTGCTTGCAGCTCTTTGAGGTCTCCCCATCCATCCTTCTCCTTCATGATCTTACTTGTCATGCTCCTCACATTACCATTACCTCAAGCACTGTCCAAATTCGTTAAGTCTGGTTGCACATATATGATACTGTGGTGAACTCGAGATCTGGAAACAATACCCGCGCAAACAGATGGCTGAGGCACTGCAGCTGCGGCTGCTCCATGACAATTTTTTATTGTACATAAATTACCAACAGGGAAAAAAAAAAAAAAAAAAGAAGAAGAAGAAGAAGAAGAAGAAGTAAATTCACCTTCAATTTTCCCTTCTTCTGGTCAACCCAGCTTTCTCTTACATTATCTTCGTTTTTGCTATGTTTGCTTCTTCTTAAACCACCAGGGGCAAGGCACCTCTAGCAGCAAAGAGGATTGGGTCAAATGCCCGAATCTGGACGTGCTAGTGGAAAGGTCCGGAAAATCGAGATTGAACTGCCTTTCTGAATCGCTGCTCTAAACCCATCCAGATTCAGGCACTTAGTCAAATTCTCTTTGCTGGTGGGACCTGGCCCCAACAGTACCTCCGAGCCTCTTTTGCCTGACGTGGATTCTGCGCACCATAGAAAAAAAAACGAATCTGCGCCAGCACTTTCTTTTCCCCTTTCTGCCTACAGCCTCCAGCCCTTTTGATCCAGTAGCATTGTTCATCCGAAAATCAAGGTGGTTAACAAAATGGCCGGTAAAGGATTGAGGGCATACTCACAAGGGGACCTAAAGTCCCAAATATCTGGGGCGTTTGGTACCATGTATTTGTGCCTTTTTTGGGTGCCCGTGCAGTCACACATGAGTTCTGTGTCCACAAAGGACAGAGTCGCGGCCCTGACATTTGTGCATCACAGAACAGCACGTAGTCACGCTGGTTACACCCAAATATATATATATATATAGAGAGAGAGAGAGAAAGAGAGAGAGAGAGAGAGAGAGAGAGAGAGAGATCGTCGCAAACAGAACTGTCCGGTAAACCATTGCAGTAAACCGCGTTCAGCAGCGGCCTGGGCGCTGTAACCCAAGCCCAGGCCAAGCGAGCAGTGCGACCACGCTCTGCTCGGCCTCAGGCCGCTGCGGGTGACTGTGTGACCGCGCACAGCAAGAAATTCAAAGGTCAAAGTGAACTGTAGGTCCAGGAACCTCGCCCAGGCCCTTGGTCGTGTGCATCGACTTGTATGAGTGCAGGTACTCAGTCAGAACGGTGGACCAAGGAGGATACAGTTTCAACCCAATCCAGGCCGTCGACGACAATCGATCTCGGCCGTGTCTGACTTGAGGACTGGGGCCCAGACCCCGCCGTCAACACTACATATTGGGCTGATTTCCTGGCTTTGATATCTAGACTCTCGTCTGGAGTCTATGGGGACTCGACGCTCTCGCGTCAATGCCGGCTCTATGCTGTCTTGCTGGCGAGACGCTGCGGAGAACTTGACAACCGGCGCTCGTCGCTGGTTCGTGGCTTGAGTGTGCTGTGCGACCAGCATGCTGACTGGCGCACTACTGTCTGAGGGGTTATCGACGTGGCAGATGCCACGTGTTATCTTCGTGGCTGCTGCCACGTAGTA
>BFEA01000175.1:108103-126868 GCA_003427395.1 Chara braunii | reverse complement strand
TGACGTATTTGGCTTTTCTTGAAGAAAAGTTAGACCAACAGCAATCTAGAATGGATGAATTCGCTGTTGGCCTTCATGTCATTACTAGCATTGTCAAGGGGAAAGCCCCTATGCTTGAAAATGATGAAGAGAAAAAAGATAAAGAAAGAAGAGCGGACGTCAAGCCCRAGAAGTTGCTTATTGGTGGAATGAAAAACAGCGACACAACGAAGAAGGAAACGGTAAAAGAAACCAAGAAGAAACCGGAAGAGAAACCGGAAAAGAAACCCAACGGGAATGGTGATGGAAACAGAAATGGAGACGGGAATGGAAACGGGAATGGTGGTCCCAACGGTCTCACTCCCCCTCCTAAGAACAATGCCAAACCCGCAGATCCGACTAAGCCAAAGAAAAAAGAAAAAGTGAAGATGAAATTACCTTTCACTTTTTCTAATAAGAAAGAAGAAAGCCTTCCACTCTGGATCGCAGAGATCCAGACCTATGTTGGGACTGCACCGGTAGAAGAAGAGTCGCAAGTTGCGTTCACCACTTCTTGTATGGGTGGTGAAGTGAAGCAGTGGGTTCTGGCGGAGGCGAATGCCGCAGGGTTTGATGATATAGGTGAGTGGGCGAAGACTATGACCTTGAAGCAGTTCCTTGCAAAGGTCAAGGACCGCTTCTTGGACAAGACCACGGCCGATAAGGCCTTCGACCAACTCACCTCGATAGGACAGAAGTCCTGGTCTTCCGTTGAGTCATTGTCTCGTGAGGTGGACCGCCTGTTGCAGGTTCCTGGTCTTAACCTGCAGGACTCTCAGGTCCTTTATATCTACTCCCGCGCGTGCGCCCGAACCGATACGAGGGCACTTGGTCGCCGAGGCCAAGTCAGGTAAGTATACCTACCGCCAGTTCCGCGACCTTGCATTGCAGCGGGAACAAATGACTTCGCAAGTCAAAGGTTCCTATGCTGCTGCCGTAAAGAATGGAGGAGGAGGTCGAGGAGGCTACGGCAAGCGGGTCATATGACGTCAAAAGCGCCAAGACCACACCCTCGTCGTATTCGACGACGATACAATGGAGAAATGGCCATTCGAGTCCGAGGGTGGTGGTGAGAGCAACAATGACTCCTGAAAGGGGGAGATCACCGCGATGACGGTCCTCCCTTGCAGCGGTCAACAAGGGAGGACCGTCATCGAACACTCGACCGAAGGGAAGACCACGCTCTTTCCCATACCATCCTGGGATTGCGGCCGGCAGACCGTGACTGAAGATGGGACTAACCCGGGAGGTGTGGCAAGATAGAATGGATAATGCGCAGTGCCTCAAATGTGGCACTGCGGGGCATGTCATTGCCTTTTGTCCGTTGATTAGGAATTCAAAAGGGAGCAGCCAGTAGGAATAACATATGTTCCTACAGAGTCGGAGAGTGCGATAACATGCAAGGCGCCTACGATCCCTTTCCACACTCCGACTCCCGTGGCAGAGGATGGAAACCCTTCCGCCCGTCGTTCAGATATCCCCACTCTTGTCTTATGTCTGTCTCTGGACGACTCCCTTGACGAGTTGGGTAGCGAGCTAGTCGCGTTACGCAATTCGTGGGCGAAGAAAGCCAAGTCTAAGGGGGAACTATTGATTGCCGATTTGGTTGTCAATCGCACACACGTTGGTGCGATGCTGGACCCTGGGTCCACACGACCTTACATGTCTGAACGTGCAATCCGCAAGTTGCACCTCAGCATGAAGATCCAAACGTTAGCTAGACCAATCACGTCTATGTTGGCTGACAAAAGCACGATGACGGTAACGCAGTACGTCGATCGTGTTCGATGTCAGTTCAGTACTAAGGATAGGAAGAAGATTTGGCATGAGTTTCCCTTCCTAATCGAGAAGAACATGCCATTTGATATCATCTTGGGAATGGACTGGCACGAGGAAGTTGATCCCAAGATCGATTTCAAACAGAAAGAAGTACGAATCAAGGATGAATCGTCTGAATTGCAATCAATTAAGTTATATCATCGGTCAGGGTCTGATTCTGTCTTGTCTTTCTGTTGCATGAGCTACCCTGCATTCCGATCGATGGTTGCAAAGAAGAAGTTAGAGGATGAGGTAGTAATGTTGTTAGTTAAGAAAGTAGGAGAGTCTTCAACTACCYATCCTCCTGGCATAGATGCACTCCTAACGGAGTTTGCCGATATTATGTCTGAGCCTACCGGGGTTACTTCGCGTGCTATCAAGCACACGATCGAGATCGTGCCCGGTAGCAAGGTTCCCAAGGGCCCTATCTATCGCATGTCTTCAAGGGAACTTGAGGAACTAAAGAAGCAATTGTCTGAGTTGATGAAGAAGGGATGGATTCGCCCTAGCTCCTCTCCTTATGGCGCACCTGTCTTGTTTGTGCCCAAAAAGGAAGGTGAGCTGCGCCTTTGCATCGATTACCGAGGGTTGAATGYCGTCACCGTCAAAAACGCCGAACCTTTGCCAAGGATCGAYGATCTCYTGGATCAGTTGCAGGGTTGTAAGGTCTTTAGTAAGATCGACCTTAAGTCTGSGTACCACCWGATCGAGGTGGATCCGGCCGATCAGCATAAGACCGCGTTTCGTACGAGRTATGGTCATTACGAGTTCATCGTGATGCCATTTGGTCTAACGAACGCACCTGCGACCTTCGAAAGGTCCATGAACGAGTTGTTCAGGCAATGGCTCGACGACTTCGTCATCGTCTATCTGGATGATATTCTAGTATATAGYAAAACACTAGACGATCACCAGAAACATCTACGTCTAGTACTCGGGAAGTTACGCRAGGGTAACTTCAAACTCAACCCAAAGAAATCCGARTTCGCTAAGTCTGAGGTCCTATACTTGGGACATATAGTGAACGAGGAGGGATTGAGGCCTGAGGAAAAGAAGATCTCGGCAATCAGAGATTGGCCGCAGCCAAAGACTCTGRCAGACCTTCGATCTTTTCTTGGTTTGGCGAGTTACTATAGGAAGTTCGTTAGRRACTTTTCTGTTATCGCTGCACCAATGAGAAGGTTGCTTAAGAAAGGTAYTGTCTGGCTATGGGATAARGATTRTGATTTGTCTTTCCGAAAGCTGAAATATGCTCTAACTCACTATCCTGTCCTCAAGATTGCCGACCCGTCTCTTYCTTTCATTGTTACGACTGACGCAAGTCAGTATRGTRTTGGCGCTGTCTTACARCAAGAYGACGGCAAGGGCTACCGCCCTATTGARTTTATGTCTAAACGAYTGTCGTGCGACAAAGTCGCCAACTCCACCTACGAAAGGGAGTTATATGCATTAGTMTGTRCCCTAGAAACGTGGAAACRCTATCTCCTTGGCAGACACTTCACTGTGTACTCGGWCCAYTCGACTCTAAAGTGGATCAAGACACAACCTCGATTGTCTGACAAGTTRGTGCGTTGGTCTGCTTTTATTGATACCTTTGATTTCGAACTCAAAACAATTAAAGGTAAGTCTAATGTTGTAGCAGACGCACTATCTAGGAGGAGTGACTTCTTTGGGGCTATCTTCTCTTACCTGGATGTTGGGAATGATGTGAAAGCTCAGATTCGCCCTGGATATGCCACTGACCCTGTCTGGAAACCAATCATGGATATCCTAGCCAAAGATCCATCCCAACTTCCTCACTACCGATTGTCTGATGGCTTACTCTTCTTGTTGGACCAAACTGAACAGAGATTATGCATTCCTCACAAGGAAGAACTTAAAAGTCTGCTGATTGGGGAATGTCATGACACAGAGGGACACTTTGGTTTCAAGAAGACGTATGCTGAAGTACGTGAGCACTATGAATGGAAGGGTTTGAAAGAGGATTTGCTAACATATGTTCGTACATGCCAAGTATGTCAGAGAAACAAACCGTCTACTGAGAAACCTTTGGGGTTACTCCGACCACTACCTATACCGAGTGAGCCAGGTGAGTCTGTATCCATTGACTTTATGAACCTCACCACGTCCCGAAATGGCAATAGTCAAGTTATGGTTGTGGTTGATCGTTTCTCTAAATATGCTATGTTCATACCCTTGCCTGCGGAAGCCAAGACTGAGCTTGTGATTGCTAAATTTCAGATCCGATGGGTAACTGAATATGGGTTCCCTATGTCTATCGTCTCTGACCGCAATGTCAGATTCACAAGCATGCCTTGGCAGAAATTGATGGAAGCCTACGGTACACGACTCACCATGTCGTCAGGTAGACACCCTGAAACGAATGGCCAGTCTGCGCAAATGAACCGTATGGTCCAACAACTTCTGAGAATGTATGTCCGTCCTGACCAAATAGACTGGGATGAGAACTTACCCAAGATTGTCGGTGCATATAACAATAGTGTGCATATCGCGACGGGACGCATACCTCACGCACTGCACAAGGGCTGGAAGCCTAAGCGTCCCATTGATGTTTTAACCAGGGATCAATTTCTTACACTTCCACCAGGAACAAAGGAATATGCTATTATGTTTCAAGAAGACATGAAAAAGGTGAAGGAGAATCTGAGGAAAACCCAAGAGCGCATGATTGAACAAGCTAACAAACACCGACGCCCGTCTACTTTTCAAGTTGGTGACTTGGTATCGGTTAAGTCCAAAGAATTCACTCTAGAAGAGGATGTTTCTCAGAAACTGATGCCTGTCTATCTAGGACCCTGGGAAGTTCTCAAGGTGATAGGGGATGCCGATGGACCATCATACCGGATTGACATTCCCCCTCATCTTCGGACATACCCCGTCTTTCACGCGTCTAAACTCCTTCCATATGTAGACGGAACAGAATTTCCTCACCGACCATCTGCCATACCTCCTTCTATGAATGGCAGCTATGTGGTTGAGAAAATTACTAACCATAGATTCTTTTCTACTGGTGGAAGAGGCAGATCTCAGAAGCAGTATAAAGTAAGATTCCAGTTCCAAGATGCCTCTGAAGACCGTTGGTTTAGCAGACGGGAACTGATGAATATTGCTCCTGATATTGTTGCTCGCTATGAACGCGGACTGAAGTCTCAAGTATTTCTGCGGTGGAACTCGGATTCGGGCCGGCAGGAATGCAGTAAACCGCGTTCAGCAGCGGCCTGGGCGCTGCAACCCAAGCCCAGGCCAAGCGAGCAATGCGACCACGCGCTGCTTGACCTCAGGCCGCTGCGGGTGACTGTGTGACCGTCCACAGCAAGAAATTCAAAGGTCAAAGTGAACAGTAGGTCCAGGAACCTCGCCCAGGCCCTTGGTTGTGTGCATCGACTTGTACGAGTGCAGGTACCCAGCCAGAACGGTGGACCAAGGAGGATACAGTTTCAACCCAATCCAGGCCGTCGACGACAATCGATCTCGGACGTGTCTGACTTGAGGACTGGGGCCCAGACCCCGCCGTCAACACTACATATTGGGCTGATTTCCTGGCTTTGATATCTAGACTCTCGTCTGGAGTNTGCCGATGGACCATCATACCGGATTGACATTCCCCCTCATCTTCGGACATACCCCGTCTTTCACGCGTCTAAACTACTTCCATATGTAGAAGGAAAATAATTTTCTCACCGAGCATCTGCCATACCTCCTTCTATGAATGGCAGCTATGTGGTTGAGAAAATTACTGACCATGGATTCTTTTCTACTGGTGGAAGAGGCAGACCTCAAAAGCAGTATAAAGTGAGATTCCAGTTCCAAGATGCCTCTGAAGACCGTTGGTTTAGCAGACGGGAACTGATGGATACTGCTCCTGATATTGTTGCTAGCTATGAACGCGGACTGAAGTCTCAAGTATTTCTGCGGTGGAACTCGAATTCGGGCCGGCAAGAATGCAGTAAACCGCGTTCAGCAGCGGCCTGGGCGCTGTAACCCAAGCCCAGGCCCAACGAGCAGTGCAACCACGCATTGCTCGGCCTCAGGCCGCTGCGGGTGCTGTGTGACCGCGCACAGCAAGAAATTCAAAGGTCAAAGTGAACTGTAGGTCCAGGTACCTCGCCCAGGCCCTTGGTCGTGTGCATCGACTTGTATGTGTGCAGGTACCCAGTCAGAACGGTGGACCAAGGAGGATACAGTTTCAACCCAATCCAGACCGTCGACGACAATCGATCTCGACCGTGTCTGACTTGAGGACCGGGGCCCAGACCCCGCCGTCAACACTACATATTGGGCTGACTTCCTGGATTTGACATCTAGACTCTCGTCTGGAGTCTATGGGGACTCGATGCTCTCGCGTCAAGGCCGGCTCTATGCTGACTTGTTGGCGAGACGGTGCGGGGAGAACTTGACGACCGGCGCTCGTCGCTGGTTCGTGGCTTGAGTGTGCCGTGCGACCAGCATGCTGGCTGGCGCACTATTGTCTGAGGGGTTGTCGACATGGCAGATGCCACGTGTCATCTTCGTGGCTGCTGCCACGTAGTATTGCTGCTGAGATGGAAGGCGCTGGGCGCCTGTATTGCTGTTCTACTTGATAAGTATTCGGAAGAAGGATTCAGGACTGTGGTTTGGGTCGTGATACGTACCTGGTGTCTTCAACTTCGTCGTCACGTTGCTGCTTGATGACTGGTCTGCTGGTGCCTCGTGGCACTATTGGTCTACAGTGTCTTGGATATCCGGATCTCTGCTTGAGACACGATTATGCGGTTAGGAGGAGGAAGTGCCCGAAGAGGAAGTGGGTTGTAGGGAGGAGATTCTTCCACCCTCTCAAAGTCTATTCTCCCTCCTCCCTCTCTCGTCTGTGTATGTCTTCTCTCTCATTGGGAATCATTATTATTTTGATTTATCAGCAGCGTTCGTCTACTTTGTCTTTCCGAGTGACGACTGATTATCACGACTGGGCACATTGCATACACATGAGACCAGGTAGTCGTGACCTCGAACCAAAAGCAGAATTGCTTTACGAGTTTCACCAAATAAGAGCACACCAAAAGCTCAAAATTGACAATGCTGGAATAGTCTCATCATCATCAACAAAGAATCAATTTTGATATCCTATCTGGCGCTCAGAGCCCAGACTACGAATGGCAGATCCTATCTTGCCTAGACTACAATGCCACTGATGACGTCAACGGCTTCCCAAGTACGAGCAGATCTCGGCCAATGCCGCACGCATCAAGCACCAGGTATGTCTCTCGTATCACTCACAACCTCGTTCCCCAACTCACAGGTGCCACTTGGACCCGAGGACCACCATGCACCCCATCCAGCATACAGCAGCGCAGCTCGGCTATGGTTGCCTGCTCCTTCAGCTCGCCCGTGAGCGCGTGAGCCTGGCAGGCGACAGCGCAGCAGCGCTTGCCCACAAAGCAGCCAGTGCCCGGATGTCCAATGCGTAGGCTGGCCTTTTCCTAAATGGAAGTGGCCAGCCTGCTTGCGTGCAGCCTGGCTGCGCTGGGTCCCTGCCCAGAAGCTTCCGGTAGGCCTAGGGAGGCTGAGCCTCAGACCAAACGAATCAGGCCCAGGGCCACCGACAGTTACCCGTGCCCAACTGCCCGTTGTCTGAGTTGGGTCTATGCTGCGTATCTCGCCCAGGGCCTGACTTAGATACAGTCGGTAAAGGAGGCCAGGGCCTGGGCGCCTTCAACCAACTGGCGCTGCGCAACTGCCTGAATTTTCCCCAGTTGCGAAGTAGTTAGAAATAGGCCTCTTGTCGTCTGTCGCACATGCCTTCACTTAGGGCGGCCGACCTGTTGCAAATAGGTGCCCACTAGGGCTTACCGAGGCCTATGCCTCGCATTCCCTCCTCCATACTTCGCTAGTCCTCTGAGAAGTTCAATCTTCGATAATCTGACGCTTTCCTTTTTGCAGAGACTTCTCATAGTGAGCGACAACCTGTGGAGCGGTTTGCATCAGTTCCTCCCTTGTGAACCACCTATCCTCCTTTGGATCAGTGTGATGCCTGAACCGAACTCGATACTGCAGCTTCGGTTTTGGAGGATGTCCCCGACCTGTCAGTCTTGGAACTGGCATCTCCCTGTGATCAATGATGTCGTCGATGTCGACCTCTCCATCCATGGTTGGGGGCAGCATTGAGCGACGAGAGGGAAACTGATCAGTTTCTCTGGACGGTGCAAGTTTTGAGGCGTGAATACCGGATATGTGAGTAGGTGACCAGGGATGCGAACAACATAAGAAGGACCATCCGGTTCATCCCCAACGACATCGAGAACCTCCCATGGTCCAAAGTATTGTGGCATGAGCTTACAGGATATCCCGTGCTCCCGTCCCAGTTATGAGGACTTGACCCAGACTCGGTCCCCTACGTGAAATGTGGACGGGCGGCAGTGTTTGTTCTCAGACTCTATCATTGCCGCCTGTGCTTTCGGGATTTGTTCCACTGCCTGGTGCATCGTTTGTTCGTATCGATAAGCATATTCTAGTGTGCCCGGTGCAGCAGTCTGCTGGTTCTCAGGTAATAAAAAGTCTAGGGGCAGTCTAGGCTTGAAAGTTAGTAGCAGGCTGTTAGGGCTCACCCCTGTGGCGCTGTGCACAGCGTTGTTGTACAAGCTGGCGATGAGAGCAAGCTTCTCATCCCAGTCCACCTAGTTGGGCTTGATGTAATGCCGCACTGGGTGTTGTACAGCGCGATTCAGCTGCTCTGCTTGGCCGATGGCCTCTGGGTGGTTCCCAGAGGTCATCTGCAGTTGTGTCCCCTGTTCTGCAGCTGCAGCCTTCCACAACTCGCTAGTGAATCTGACATCCCGGTCACTCACGATAGACTTTGGTAATCGAAAATCTCTGACCCAATTTTCCTTGAATAATCTAATGGAGTACTCAGTCTTTGCAGTTTCCGACATTGCAACTAACCGAGCATCTTACTAAACCTATCCACAATGACAAAGATGTGTCTCATTCCACTCTTGTTGGTGACCAGTGTGTCCATGAAGTCCATGGACAGGCTCTCACCGGGCCTTTTCGATATCGGAAGGGGCTTGAGGAGCTAAAGAGGGGCCTGTGTACGGGCTTATCTCTTTGACAGACCTGGCAAGTCTCCACGTACAGCTTGGCATCTATGATCATCGTGGGCCACCAGAACCGCTGCAGCAGATTGGCTGCAGTCTTCTTGAAGCCAAAATGTCTGGTGGCATCATGACACTCACCTGAAAACAAACTACACAAAGACTCCTTATTGGGAACACACAAACGTTTATTCCCGGCCTTCTCAACGAACAGCAAACCGTTGACCAACTCAAACTCGGCAGAAGTGATTTTGTCCTTCGCCTCGAGTCTGCGAATGATCTCGGACATAAACTGATCCTCGCGGTAGGCTTCCACCATAGAGTGAGTAACATCGTCCGCAAGCCCAAACTCAGTGATCAGCGCATCAGAGAAATCTGGTCTACGCGACAGCGCGTCAGCAACCTTGTTGTACTCGCGCTTGATGTACTGGGGCTCAAAGTCATACTGCTCTATGACTTCAATCCAACGCTTCAGAGCGTCGAAGAGCACATGCTGGGTTCTCATCCACTTCAGGGTCTGGTGATCAGTCCTGACGTAGAAGAACCTCCCAAGGAGATAGTGCCTCCAATGGGTGAGCGCCTTGTAGATCGCATAGAGCTCCTTCTCATAGGTGGACTTAGCCAACTTCTGACAGGGCATCTTTTTGGACATGTACTCTACTAGCCTCAACTTCTTCCCCTCTTGCTGCGCAAGTACGGTGCCTATGGCATATTGGCTAGCATCCATAGTTACTACGAAAGGTTTGTCAGGATCAGGAAGTTTGAAGACCTCATGGTGTGTCAACGCATGCTTCAACTGTCTGAAAGCAGCCTCACACCTGTCTGTCCACTCCCATGGGGTGTCAAGGCGAGTCAGGTCCGTCAAAGGGGCAGCAATTATGCTATAATTTTGAACAAAATTGCGGTAGTAGCCTGTCATCCCTAAGAAGGACCTCATCTCAGTCACAGACTTAGGACGCGGCCAGTCACGAATGCTGGCCACCTTCGCGTCATCGGGCTTTAATCCCTCCGTGGAAATCTCAGGACCCAAGTACAAGGTACGGGTGCGGCCAAACTCACACTTCTCCCCGTTTATTTTGAACTGGTGATGTCGAAGGAGACTGAGGACTTTGTCTAAGTGCGCTACATGCTCCTCGACAGTCCTACTAAAAATAAGTATGTCATCGAGGTACACGATGACAAACTTATCCAAGTAGTCATGAAATATTCGATTCATAGCGTGCTGAAAGGTGCCAGGAGCATTGCAAAGGCCGAAAGGCATCACCACAAACTCGTACAGACCGTACTTGGTATGAAATGCGGTTTTGTGTTGTTGATGCTCGGGCCGGATTGCAATCTGATGGTACCCGGACTTCATATCTATCTTACTGAAGTACCGACACCCTTGCACTCTATCTAGCAAGTCGTCGATGCGCGGTAGGGGTTCTCTGTTCTTAACAATGATGACATTGAGGCCCCTATAGTCAAAGCACATCCTAAGTGTTCCTTCCTTCTTCGGTACGAATAGGACTGGAGATCCATAAGGAGAAACACTCGACCGGATCCAACCCTTTTTTACGAGTTCCTTGAGTTGCCCGCAAAGCTCCTCAAGCTCGCCTGGAGACATCCTATAGATCCTACCCTTCGGGATACTAGACCCTGGGATAATCTCTATTATGTGGACGGCCTCCCTCTCAACAACTCCTGTAGGCTCTTCAAATAGATCAAGGTACTTGGCAACTACTCCCTCTATCTCCGGCGGCATTTTCACCGGCTCGCCTGCTGCAGAGACATAAACTAGATACATACCCTCCTTCGCATTTTGCTTATAATAATTATAGAACGCGGCCGCACACGTGCATCCGTGGGACTCAATCAGACTACTAGCTTTGAACTTACGTAATCTGGCAGTCCCTCCACCTGCAAAGTGTGCTTGACCACTTTTCGGTCCCAGTCAAACTGGGGTTGTGCCACGGAGGTAGTACATACCTAACAAAATATCCATAGGGAGATCATCGCTCACTAGGAACGAGACGCGATGTCTTAGTTCCCCTCCCACGTACGGGAAACAACACTCAACATCATGGAGGTAGTCGTTGACTACCATGTGCTGTTTGTTGGCACAGGTCGACTCCACAGATCGACTCAGGCGCTGCACTCGCCCCTGTAAGCGCAACCTCTCAACGCACGCGCGACTAATGAAGTTCCTAGTCGAGCAAGTGTCATAATAGGCCCCGGCCCTGCGGCTGCGATAACTACCTCGACGACGAACATCTCTCCCTTAGGGGCTTTGGCCAATGCCGTCCAAGAAGCTAGTGGGTCTGATCTAGACCACTCCTCCTCCAGCTTCTCTAAGGATTCAAACACATTCATCGAACAGAGGCTCGATGGGTCAGAATGTGTTTGTGGGACGACGATGGAGTCAGTAGCTTGGGCCATCTCTCGAGATGATGAGGGTGTGTCCACCACCTCGACCCTAGCAAGAACAACTACCATTCCTACTGGCCCGACGCGTTTCCCGGAGCAGTGCTAGAACTGCTGGCGAGATTGCTACCAACGGGAGCGGAGGATCCCAACGCCTGCCCCATCGTAGGCGGGATCTTATCGATCATGTTTCGATTACGACACTTAAATTGGTTATGACCATGTTGGCCACAACGAATGCAAGCTTGTCGGGTGTACAGGTCTCTCCACACGTTCTCACTAAGACCCGCTTTCTCCCATGGAGGAGCATTGGGGTCAACTTGACTCCTAGACCGGGAACCTCCACGGTGTCGCCTTACCTTTTTGGGCTACGGCAACGACTACTCCACCCCCTGGAGCTTCTACGCTGCCCACCTCTGAACCTACTCCGCCTGGAACTCGTCATCCAACTCGATGGTGGGACCGTCGTTGTCGACGAACATAATATGGCCTTTCGCCTTCTAGTTAGGAGGCAGTGTCTTTGTCCTACCATCCGCCGTGGGTGTTTGACCATGCCCTATCTTTGCTTCGAGGTCTAGGGCGTTCTTGCTAAACGACAGGAAGTTGTGCATGTTGATGTTGGCCTCACCTGCCAACTGATTCCTGAGAGGCATGGGAAAGCATCTCAGGTAGGAGGTGAGTAAAACCTGGGGGTCATAGTGCACCCCAGGGACACAGATTAGACGATCTACAACGTCAGTGGCCTCTCTCACTGACTTAAATTGCCTCATGTGCAGTGTCAGGATCGCGTCAGTAGCCTTTTGGGCCTCCTGCAGATCATGCCACCTGTCTTCCACCAACTCGAGGAAGTCATCCAATTTCAAGGTGACCGCCCAAGCGCGAAAGTCATGACCGTACCCCTGGAGCTGCACTAATCCACTCAACCATCTTGCTGCACTCCCTCTAGATAGGAGGCAGCCACAAGCACTTCCTCGTGCGGCAAGGTAAGTTTGCACTTAACATAGATTGGCACTGCCCTCAACCATGTGTCGAGGTCTTCGCCCCTCTTATCCCCTGTAAAAGGTTTATGAGCGGCGATGGTCGTCTTTGGAACCCACTTACTTTGTCCCGGTACCTGCACCATTCCGGACTGTGGACCTTGTGGTGCAGGCTGCTGCACTATCTGCTGGGGTTGTGAACCCTGCGGCTGTGCAGGCTGCGAGACAGCAGGCTGCCCGCTTACAGCAACCTGTGACGGAGGTTGGGAGAACACTTTCTGTACAAGAACCTGTAAACTAGGACTTGCTGAGAACCCGCCTGTTAAAGGCATACAAAGGGAGACAGGCTGAACCGATGCCAGAGCGGTATATGGGGATACCCCAGTCACCGGTGGGACAGAAGGAGGATGTACAACGGGCCAGACACCAGCCCCAAACAGTGATGGTGCCGCCTGCGCTCGCCCGACCAACACAGCCAGACTCTGCTGGATGTCTTGTAAGATCGTCGCCTGTTGATCTTGCATCTCTACTACTACTAGCAAGACCGACCTCAGGGCCCTCACTTCATCATCCAACTCCGTTGGGTCCATCTCCTCTAACTCGCTAATGTCCGCTTGTCGCCGCTGTAACCTGACCCTTCTTCTAATCATTCTTTCTTTTTCTGCCTTAATCTCTCCTAAAGCCTTCTGTAGCTGTGCCTCGCGATCAGCAGCTCACTGTATGGCGACCTCCTTGGGAGTCAACACTAATGGTTGGCTTGCCATGACGCCAGTGGACTGACTCACGGCGTCGGGCGGCCGGGGTTCCCCTTTTTAAGCCCCCTCCCTGACTGCCCTTTCCAGCCGCTCCTACAGCGACAATTCTTTTCCCTCTTCCTTTGAACAGCTATCGGGTTCGCCAAGCCGGGGCAGCTGTTAGCGCGAAACCACGCCCCAAGAGAGTTCGGATAGGCCCGTACTGTATGGGACTCGATGCGTCGCGGTTGAGGGCGAGGACAGTACGATGCTCACTCGGAGCCATTCGGGTTCCGACCGCGATTTTTAAGCTTGCGAGTGCGGCTCAACCGCCGCTCGGAGGTCGCATGGACGAAACAGGCTCGAAACTTGCATCGAATAAACCGGACCCCGACTGTATTTTGAAGTTCAAGAGTGCGGCCCACCAGTTGCTCAGAGACAAATACAAAACTCAACTCTCGCTCGAATGAAACGGACTGGAGTTTGCAATTTGAAGTTCGCGAAAGCAGCCCAAGCGCTACTCAGAGGTCACATGGGCCGGACAGATTGTAAACTCAACTTTCCCGCGAATACACCGGACCAGACTTGTGATCGGAGGTTTGCGAGTACGGCCCAACTGTAGACTTATCTTTCCCCCGAGTACACCAGGCCGAGACTTGCAGTTTGAAGTTTGACCAGACGGACTGCAAACTTCACTCTCCTACGAGTTCACCGGACCCGGATTTGCGAATTGAAGTTCGTTAGATCAGCCCGACGGCTGGTCAGAAATCTCAAGGACATAACAAGCTCGAGACTTAAGCTTCACGCGAAAGGGTCCGGACTGCAGTTTGAAGTTACCGAGTATAGCCCAGCAGCTGCTCAGAGATCTTATGGACAAGACAGACTCAAAACTTAAGCATCACACAATTAGACCAGTGCAACAATTTTCCTTTGAGAACTCAAAAAAAGGGAGAAGGAAAGCAAATAATTAAGGAAAGAGAAAAGAAAGAACTACCCCAAGCACGGCCTGAAAAAAAGATTTTGGTTACCCGTCCATAGGCTTTGAGCTCGCAGCACCCTGTTAACGATCGCGAAAAAATCTTCCTCCTCTCTCTCTCTCTCTCTCTCTCTCTCCCTCTCTCCCTCTCTCCCTCTCTTTCTTTTTCTCTCTCTCCCTCTCTCTCTCTCTCTCTCTCTCTCTCTCTCTCTCTCTCTCTCTCTCTCTCTCTCTCTCTCTCTCTCTCTCTCTCTCTNTCTCTCTCTCTCTCTCTCTCTCTCTCTCTCTCTCTCTCTCTCTCTCTCTCTCTCTCTCTCTCTCTCTCTCTCTCTCTCTCTCTCTCTCTCGGAGCCGGGTTCTCTCGGACTTTCTCGTGCGTCTCGTTTCCCCGTTCTCTGCCGTAGCAGACATCCGCTGCCGTTTCCTTCTCGTTCTCCCGTAGCTCGCTGTTCTTCGCTCGTTGCTTCCGCAAGCTTATCCCGAGCCGGCCTCGACGAGGCCCCGACGTGCGCGAGGAGCGTCCGACCTCCCTCGTTCTCCCCCTCTCTTCTCCTCTCTCTCTCTCTCTCTCTCCTTCTCTAGCTCTCTCTCGCCCTCCCTCTCTTACACTCTCTTTCTCTCGCTCTCATAAGGGATCGGCTCGCTGTCGCGCACCTTGTGCGGCCACCGTGCACCTAACCTCTCTTTCTCTCTCTTTCTCTCTCTTTCTCTCTCCCTCTCGAGCGCCTACCTGGCGCGCGACCCGGACGCCTCCGCGCTCTCCCCGACTCCAACGTGCGTTTCTGATCACTCCTTCGTTCTTTCTCGGGCGCGCCGGACGTGCTCCCTTCGACGTCTTAGCTCTCGTGTTCTGTGGTCTTGCCGGAGGTCGTCGATCCACAGTCCGGCGTCTCTGATCCCCCGCTTCTCTTTCTCTTGCGAGTCGGCTCTTTCCCGTAGACAGCCGCGCGCCCCTCGCCCTCTTCGCCGCTAGCCCCCGCCTGCTTGACGAGAGCTGATCAGCGATCACCTGTGGAGAACCCAAAACGCTTCACCCGGACAATGGAGCCTGCTTCTCCCTCAGAACCGACCGTGCGTTAATACTACTCCCCCGTGCGCTCGGAGCATGCCCTGACTCTCGTGCGCCACTTCGTGCACACCGGATCCGCTTTCTTCCTCGCGCCCTTTGGCGGAGCTCTTGCGACGTCCCTCGGAGGTGCGCGTTCCCCGGGCCACTTCACGCACACGGCATGGAGGCGCAAGCTCGTCCTTGGTCCCAGCACTTCGCGAGCTCCTGGCGCCAGCCCCCTGGCCCACCTTCGCACCCCTCCGCCTTCGTGCTCCCCTTTCCTTACTTGTTCTTTCCCGCGGGCGTCTCTCAGACCTGAACGCCAGTTCTAGCCAAAGCGCGCTCTGGCTACTCCTCACCGTGTGCGCAGAAATCCCCCCCCCTCTCTTTTCTCCCCTCCTTTTTTTTTTGAACTCCCTCTCGCTTCTTTATATAGTCTTCTCTTCTCCCTCCGTCGATCGCTCCTTCCCTCCTTTCGTCCAATCCTGTCACCCCCCTTCTTTCTTCCACCACCTTCTTCGTACTTTCTTCGTTTCCCCGCCAACATTTCGCCAAATTTTCGTTTTCCCAGCCACTCCTTAGTCAATCTCCCGCTCATCTTTCAAGTTCGCCTTCCCACTTTTCACGGTTATACCTTCTCGCTCTGTGATCCCTCCTTCCACCTTCCTTGCCCAATCACAGTGATCTCTCCGCTGCCTGCGGATTCAAGGTTTCCCTGACCCTCGCACGTTCGCACTTTCTCTTACCCGCAACGCGTTCCCGCCGACGAACCCCGTCCATTCGCCTCCCCTTCATCCCTGCTTGCTTCATCGCGCGCTCCCGCTCTTGGTGCCGTGGAGGCCTGACTCCTCGTCCGTTCGTCTTCCCCCTTACTCCCACTAGTTAGGCAGCGTCCTCTCACCCCAGGTTTCGGCGAATCCCGTATCTTGTCTATTTGTCTCCCTCCCTAACTTCTCCCAGCTGCTCGGTGCCCGCTCTTGGTCCGATACCGGACCCCGGTACATAGTACGCCCTTATTAAACTTCACGACGGTTTCAAGAACCGTTCTTGGCGACCTCACTTGACAACGGTTGAGCTTCGCGCTTCTATGTTTTTTTTCGTTATCGGCTGCCTTGCTCGACTTTTCTCCTTCGCGCTTCCCACCGCACCACAGGCCTTGGCACGCCATGTAAAAGGGTCTGGCTCCTCCACCATCTTTGGTCCGATTTACTGGGTGCGACACTCTCGATTCCCGGATATCCCGCATCCCAGGTCTTTAGTCACTCTGGTTCGTCAGCCAGCTCATTCGCCTTGGTGTGGCCGTCCTGTCGAGGCCCTGACTTTGTGGATGACCGACCTCCCCTCAGGCCGATGACTGACCCATAGCATCGTACCGCAGTCTCGCCGCGTCACTGGGGCGCGGAGGTTGACCGGGAAATAGCACCGTATCGCAGTCTTGCCGCGTCACTTTAACGAATGTGTCGCTGAAGTTGACTGGGGGAACCTCCCCCCCCCTGTACTTCTTTTTTTCATACCACAGCCCCACGGCTAGGCGAAATCAAGTCCCGTAGTGTATATCCGTAGCCATCCGAGGCCTGCCCATAGCCGATGCCCGGGTTCCCCCTTGCCCTCGATTCTCCTTATGGCCCGCCCCAAAGCTCGGCACCAGTCCTCGTCCCTTCGACCCTGGAGCCAAAAACCCTGACCTTCGCAATCCGCGCGAGCCTGATTGCGATCATCGTTCGGACCGTCACTCGAGGTCATTCGGAGGTTAGTACAAAGGCTCGGAAACTCAGGGTCACCCACACACCCCTCATAATCACATGCATGCATACATCAAACCCACGCAAAAACAACAAAGAAATGTTTAAAATTTCCCGATTTTCAAAAAGAAATGTCATCGGCTGGTAGGCAGCCGCCTGACAACCAGCCCACTCCCCAATTCTCGCCGTCCCCGACGAGTTTCC
Source organism: Chara braunii (assembly GCA_003427395.1). Lineage (NCBI taxonomy): Eukaryota > Viridiplantae > Streptophyta > Charophyceae > Charales > Characeae > Chara > Chara braunii. Next base: position 109,860 of record BFEA01000175.1, on the reverse strand, counting down.
CCGTAGCATTTTTCCCATACCTAATGGTCGTCTCTTTTCTTGGCCAACGGTTCGCATTGTTCCAGTCCTTTTGATCATGAGTTGACGTTTATTTTTGGTTTCTAGACCTCATCTCCTCATCACTGCAGCGCCCCCCTCTAGTCTCCTACCTGCGGAATTATGACATATGTTTCCTTTAACTAGGGTACAACACGTCCTTCTGGGACCGCGACACATGCTCCGTCTAACTATGGCACAGTATGTTCTCCATACTATAGCACTTCACCCCTTTTTGGTATTACGATACATGTTTTCTCTAACTATGGTACATCACCCCCCCGTTTTCCCCTAAGCGATTCTATATCCGTCATCGTCTCCTCATCTTTTTCTTGCGCCTCTCTCTCTTTCTCTTTCTCTCTTCTCTCTCACGCTTGATTCTTATTGAGGCATTCCTTCTCTCTTTTATCCTGCGTTTTCCTAATTGGTCGGTTTCACCGTCATCCTCCCTTGGTCGTTTCTTTCTTCTCGGGGTCCTTGGCAGGGGGGGGTTCCGAACCTTATACCCCCTCTTAGGCGGCCGCGAAGAGGCTCCCTGCTTTGAAGTTTCTCCTTCCTCGTGGTTGACGGTCACTTCCTCGTCGACTGCTTTTTGCCCTTCCTTCTTGGTTCCTCTCTAAGGCTTTCTCTTGATCGAAAAAGTTTGAGGCGGGCCCCCGCGATGGGGTCCCGTAACCTAGTCCCGTCCAATTCGGCAAGAAGGTACGCCCCTCCATCCAATCTCTTTAGGATCCGATATGGCCCCATCCACCTGTTGGCTAGCTTCCTGCTCCAAGTTCTCTCTAGCAACGAGTCGTACATCAGGACGAGGTCACTAGTCTCTATTGGCTTTCGTCGGACCCGCAGGTTTTCGTCCCACCTTTCTTTCCCCTTCACTCTCCCCTTCTCGATGTTTTCCCTTGCCTCGGCAAGTCCCACATCTAGGTTTTCGGATATTTGTTGTATCCTTGCCTCCAATAGCTCAGTCCTGGTCATGTCGGTCTTCCACGAGACACTTGTCCAAGTATCGACGTGAAATTCGATTGGCAAAGGGCAGTGTCTACAAAACCAAAGCGTATAAGGAGGATACCCTTCTCTTGATTTAACCGTGATGTTGTCGGCCCAGACCGCATAGCACAAGTACTTCGGCCATTGTTCTGTGCGCCCCTTGCACCACTTGGTTAGGGCATCTACAAGCATTTGGTGGCCTCTCTCAACCGGGGTATTGCTTTGGGGGTGATAGGCAGTCGTGTAGGCAGCCTTAACAATATCGTCTTGACCTTTTGGCTTAGGACTTCGGACCCTCTATCCATAACGATCTTTCCGACGCACCCGCTGTAGTACAGTGTGTGTGTGTGCTGCGTATGAACACTGAGTGTTGCGTGTGGGACATCCAGGGTGATCCAGCGTGCGAACAGTGAGTTGTGTGGGCGCAGAGCCGCCATAGCCAGTTGAAGAGAACTCTTATCCGGTTACGATATCTTTGAGTACTATGTGGGCGCATGTCGCCAGTTTGCTGTATCACTATTTGCATGCAAGACAAGTGCGAATGATCCGAGTCTGACAGCACTGGTATCGGAGCAGGTACCCGCTGTTCCACGCGCGCGATGTGTGCAGGGCCGATGGGCCATAGCTGACGTGAAGTGACCGCTGAAGGAGACAGTCCGCCATAGCGGACGTCGAGGTGGAAGAAGACGCCGCGCACCTGCAACAAGAAGATCACGATGAGAGAGAGAGAGAGA
>BFEA01000175.1:54997-78146 GCA_003427395.1 Chara braunii | reverse complement strand
TTGATTTTCTTTGATTTTTGCAAAGAAAATCAAAGAAAACCAAGGCCCATGCAACCGGAATAAAACGGATTACATGCATGAGGAGAAACATATGTTTTAGGTGCATCCGGAGCCAAAATTAAGTCCGGATGCACTTGGGAGTTGGCCGTTTTTTTTTCTTTTAAGTAGGGGCTGGTTGTGGGGCATTGGGGCCAGAAAATTAACCCCTATTGCAGTCCGAGTAGCAACGGACTGCATGGGGGAGGAAAAAACACATGTTCTAGGTGCATCCGGAGCCAATATTGAGCCCGGATGCACTTAGAAATTTAACGCTTCATTTTCTTTTGGCATGGGGCAAGTTGTGGGGCTGTGGGACTATAAAAATGGCTAGGACTGCAGTCCGAGAAATAACGGACTGCATGGGGATGCCTAGGCTAAAGGAAAATGAGCGACGGCAAGCTCGAAGGCTAGAAAGAAGTAATTTCGGCATGGGGCAAGAAAAGACGGTAAACGGCAACCGTGAGATGAGATCTTACGGCCTAGAAAAATCGGCACACATGAAAAGATGATGGGACCACCAAGGGTAAGGGGATCCAAAAATAAAAATGGGACACCGCCAGGAATGTTGTCGGGGACCAAGTGGGTCCAAATAATAAAAAAAACGAGAAACGGGACAGGCGTCGGCGGGACAAGAAAATGGAACTAGTATGGAGGAGAGTGGCGGGGACTTGGGATGTCCCAAGGGAACCATGAGCAAGCACAAGGAATAATTTGCAAGTAAATGGCACCGTCAAGATCAAGGATCTAGACGGTGGAAAATATTAGCACCACTAGTAGGGGCAAGTGGGAGAGTCATGGGAGGAAAGAAAGCAAAATAATGGTGTTGGGAGGGCTGCCCAGCAGTCCGAGATATCTCGGACTAGCTAGGCATGAGAAAAGAGAGCCTCAAGTGGCTCAACATGAGAAAAAGGCTGTCCTTAGAAAATCGGACCAAATGGGGCTCAAAATTGGACAAACGGAGGCAAAACGGAGCCCTTTAGAAGCGTGGGGGTGGCATAGTTGGAATCCGAGATGTAACGGCCAGGTAACAGCCATGAACCTGGCCTTGAACGAGGCCTTAGGCCCTGGAAAGAGGGTGCACAGCAGTTTGACACTTATCACAACTGAAATAAAAGAAAAAGTAAGAAAAATGAGAGAGAAATGAGGGAGAATGAGACAAAAAGCGAGAAAAGAGTGGAGGGGAGTGTGCTGGCCTATTAGGACCTGCACAGTAGGGACTGGCAGGTCCCAACTGTGATATCATCCCTCCTAGAATGAGGGAGGTCAATCCGGATTGCAGAGATATGACCCTTGGGGCCATATCTTAATAAAATCTAAATTAAAAGCAGAAAATGAGAGAAAATGCAAAAAGGAAATGGCCGGTTTTCTTTTGGACCATGGATCTGAGATCAGATCTCATGGTGGAGAGGAACTAGCCGTTTTTTGTGGGCCATCTCAAAACGGCTAGCTCCGGAATGAGGTGGCAACCCAAAATGGAAAGAAACGAAAGAGGGAAAAGGACGAAACTGTGCATTTGGCCCAAAAAGAGAGCCTGATGCACCAAAAATTGAAAACGTGGACTTAGGGGCTCAAAATTGAAGCAAGGGCTACTACGGGGTGGCACAAATTATTGCTGGCCTTGGATCTCAGCGAGATCCAAGGCTGAAAATGTGCCACTGCATGGAAAAATATCTCGGCCTACCAAAAATGGGGTACAAACTGAAAAAATCGAGAAAAAGGCCCACGAGGCATTTTTTCTTTCAAGTAAAATTACCCCTTGGGTATTAGGACCCAAGGAGGTAGCATTTGTGAGGTAGAAAGGAGGCCGGGGTAGGCCAAGAGGCAATCCGAGTTGGTACCAACCACTCAGACTGCATGTACCTGGCCAAAAAGAGGCCCGGGTACCTCCAGAAAGGCCTAGTAGTGGAATTTTGTCTTGGGGGTACCTCGGTTCACCTCAAGGCTCATGGGGAGGCTCATGGGGAGGCTCATGGGGAGGCTCATGGGCTGGCTCATGGGGAGGCTCATGGGGAGGCTCATGGGGAGGCTCATGGGCTGGCTCATGGGGAGGCTCATGGGGAGGCTCATGGGCTGGCCGGACTGCTGGTTTCAGCCTACATAAGTTGGGAATTCAGTCCGCCACTTTCACAATTGCATGAGGAGTGCCCATGCTGCCCAAGTGAGCTCATGAGAGCACTCTTTCACTTGGAGAGAGGAGAGGAGAGCCCATGCTAGTGGGGAGCTTGGTGGAGGCCATGAGCTAAGGAGAGGAGCTCTAGAGACTAGAGGTAGTGAGGCTGGCACTAGGGGAGGTGATCCGCCATAGCCCCCTGGGTGTGAGAAAGAGAGAGAGGCTAGAGGGAGCCCAATTAGCCCTCCTAGAGGGGAGGACTCCATAGCCATGGTGATGGGAGCTTGAGGCAACTTGGGAAAGCCTGAGAGAGGAAGAAGAGGGGCTTGAAGAAGGACGGAGCCATAGCCTAGGAGGAGTTGTGCAAGAAGGAGGAAAGCCTCATCAAGATTGAGACTCCATCTCCAAGGCATTAGCAAGGTGAGTGGAAGGAAGAGGATGCATCTTCTTCTTCATCTTCTTCTCCATCTCCTTCTTTTTTTTTTTTTTTTTCTTCTTCTTCCTTTTCCTCTCCTTATCCTTCTTCTTCTCCTCCCTCCTCTCCTTCTCCTTATTCTTCATCTCCTTCTTCTTCTCCTTCTTCTTCTTCATTTTTTTCTTGTTATTGGGATACTCAAACTCTTTATTCTTCACTCACATACTAGTAGGTATTGCTCCGATTCTTCTGTGAGTGATCTCATGTTGGTTACTTGTGATTTGGGCTACTCAAACTCTTGTTTTTCACTCACATACTAGTAGATGGTGCTCCGATTCTTCTATGGATGATGTCATGTTGGTTACTTGTAATTTGGGCTACTCAAACTCTTGTTCTTCACTCACATGGTAGTAGGAGATCCTCTGATTCTTCTATGGATGATCTCTTGCTCAAATCTTGTGAGATAGCCTAGTGGAACTCTTGTTTTTCATTCACACACTAGTAGGTAGTAGTCCGATTCTTCTATGGATGATCTCATGTTGGTTACATGTGATTTGGGCTATTCAAACTCTTGTTCTTTTACTCACACACTAGTAGGTAGTGCTCCGATTTTCCTATGGATGATGTCATGTTGGTTACTTGTGATTTGGGCTACTCAAACTCTTGTTCTTCACTCACACACTAATAGGTAGTGCTCCGATTCTTCTATGGGTGATCTCATGTTGGTTACTTGTGATTTGGGCTACTCAAACTCTTGTTCTTCACTCACACACTAGTAGGTAGTGCTCCGGTTCTTCTATGGATGATCTCATGTTGTTACTTGTGATTCGGGCTACTCAAACTCTTGTTTTTCACTCACACACTAGTAGGTAGTGCTCGGATTCTTCTATGGATGATGTCATGTTTGTTACTTGTGATTTGGGCTACTCAAACTCTTGTTCTTCACTCACATGGTAGTAGGAGATGCTCCAATTCTTCCATGGATGATCTTTGATGCAATCTTGGGGATCTAGCCTTCTCAAACTGTTGTTTTTCATTCACACACTAGTAGGTAGTGCACCGCAACTTCCATGGATGATCTTTGATGCAATCTTGGGGATCTAGCCTACTCAAACTCTTGCTTTTCACTCATACACTAGTAGGTAGTGCACCACAACTTTCATGGATAATCTTTGATGCAATCTTGGTGATCTAGCCTACTCAAACTCTTGTTTTTCATTCACACACTAGTAGGTAGTCCACCGCAACTTCCATGGATGATCTTTGATGCAATCTTGGGGGTCTAGCCTACTCAAACTCTTGTTTTTCACTCACACACTAGTAGGTAGTGCACCGCTACTCCCATGGATGATCTTTGAGGCAATCCTGGTGATCTAGCCTACTCAAACTCTTGTTTTTCACTCACACGATAGTAGGAAGTGCACCACTAATTCTATGGATGATGCTTGGTTCAATCTTGGTGATCTAGCATACTCAAACTCTTGCTTTTCACTCATACACTAGTAGGTAGTGCACCGCTTCTTTCATAAAAGACCTTCGGTTCAACGTTGGTGATCTACCCTACTTAGACTCTTGCTTTCACTGACATTAGTAGTAGGATGTGCTCCGATTCTTCCATGAATGGATCTTTGCTCAAATCTTTGTGTTTGATCTTGTTAGACTTTCACTCACACGATGGTAAATGATATTCCGGTTCTTACTTAGATGATCTTTCCCCTATGTACATGTGTTTTTCACTAGTTCTAGCTTCTCATTGTCATGTTCATGTGTATTGTGATGTTCCGGATCTTACTTAGATGATCTCTTCTCCATGTGCATGTGCTTTCCACTAGTTATAGCTTCTCATTGTCATGTTCATGTGTGTTGTGATGTTTCGGGTCTTACTTAGATGATCTCTCCTCTATGTACATGTGCTCTCCACTAGTTCTAGCTCCTCATTCTCATGTTCAGGTGTGATGTGATGTTCCGGATCTTACTTAGTTGATCTCTTCTCTATGTGCATATGCTTTCCACTAGTTCTAGCTTCCCATTGTCATGTTCATGTGTGTTGAGATGTTCGGGTTCTTACTTAGTTGATCTCTTCTCCATATGTATGTGCTTTCCACTAGATCTAGCTTCTCATTGTCAAATTCGTGCTTGATGTGATGTTCCGGATCTTACTTAGTTGATCTCTTCTCCATGTGCATGTGTTTTTCACTAGTTCTAGCTTCTCATTGTCATGTTCATGTGTGTTGTGATGTTCCGGATCTTACTTAGATGATCTCTCCTCTATGTGCATGTGCTCTCCAGTAGTTCTAGTTCCTCATTGTCATGTTCATGTGTGATGTGATCTTCCGGATCTTACTTAGTTGATCTCTTCTCTATGTGCATGTGCTTTCCAGTAGTTCTAGCTTCCCATTGTCATGTTCATGTGTGTTGAGATGTTCCGGTTCTTACTTAGTTGATTTTTTCTCCATGTGAATGTGCTTTCCACTAGATCTAGCTTCTCATTGTCAAATTCGTGCTAGATGTGATGTTCTGGATTTTACTTAGTTGATCTCTTCCCTATGTGCATGTGCTTTCCAGTAGTTCGAGCTTCTCATTGTCATATTCATGTGTGTTGTGATGTTCCGGATCTTACTTAGATGATCTCTCCTCTAGGTGCGTGTGCTTTTTACAAGGTCTAGCTTCGCATTGTCAAGTTCGTGCATGATGTGATATTCCGGATCTTGCTTAGTTGATCTCTTCTCTATGTGCATGTGCTTTCCGCTAGTTCTAGCTTTTCATTGTCATGTTCATGTGTGTTGTGATGTTCCGGATCTTACTTAGATGATCTCTCCTCTATGTGCATGTGCTCTCCACTTGTTCTAGCTCCTCATTGTCATGTTCATGTGTGATGTGATGTTCCGGATCTTTCTTAGTTGATCTCGTCCCTATGTGGATGTGCTTTCCACTAGTTCTAGCTTCTCATTGTCATGTTCATGTGTGTTGTGATGTTCCGGATCTTACTTAGATGATCTCTCCTCTATGTGCATGNTCCACTAGTTCTAGCTTCTCATTGTCATGTTCATGTGTGTTGTGATGTTCCGGATCTTACTTAGATGATCTCTCCTCTATGTGCATGTGCTCTCCTCTAGTTCTAGCTCCTCATTGTCATGTTCATGTGTGATGTGATGTTCTGAATCTTACTTAGTTGATCTCTTCTCTATGTGCATGTGCTTTCCACTAGTTCTAGCTTCCCATTGTCATGTTCATGTATGTTGAAATGTTCCCATTGTTATTTAGTTGATCTCTTCTCTATGTGCATGTGCTTTCCACTAGATCTAGCTTCTCGTTGTCGAATTCGTGCTTGGTGTGATGTTCCGGATCTTACTTAGTTGATCTCTTCTCTATGTGCATGCGCTTTAAACTGGTTCTAGCTTCTCGTGGTCTTGTTCATATATGTTGAGATGTTCCGGTTCTTGCTTAGTTGATCTCTCCTCTATGTGCATGTGCTTTCCACTACCTCTAGCTTCTCATTGTCATGTTCATGTGTGTTGTGATGTTCCGGATCTTACTTAGTTGATCTCTTCTCTATGTGCCTGTGGTTTCCACTAGTTCTAGCTTCTCATTGTCATGTTCATATGTGTTGAGATGCACCAGTTCTTACTTTGATGATCTCTTCTCTATGTGTGTATGCCTTTTTACCAGTTCTAGCTTCTCATTGTCATATTCATACGTGTTGTGATCTCTTCTCTATGTGCATGTGCTTTCCGCTAGTTCTAGCTTCTCATTATTAAGCTCATGCGTGTTGTGATGTTCCGGTTCCTACTTAGTTGATCTCTCGTCCATGAGCATGTGTTTTTCACTAGTTCTAGCTTCTCATTGGCAAGCTCATGCATGTTGTGATCTTTCGGTTCATACTTAGTGATCTCTCCTCTATGTGCATATGCTTTTCGCTAGTTCTAGCTCCTCATTGTCATGATCATGTGGGTTGTGATGTTTCGGTTTCTATTTAATCGATCTCTCCTCTATGTGCATATGCTTTTCACAAGTGCTAGCTTCTCATTGGCAAGATCATGTGTGTTATAGTATTCGGTTCATACTTAGTTGATCTTTCACTATGGGATGGGTGACCGACATTTGGCTGCTACTACGGGGTGATGACTTGATTAGGATTAGAGATCTCTTCTCTCTCTCCTTCTCCCTCTCTCTCTTTCTCTTTCTCTCTCCCTCTCCTCTCTCTCTCTCTCTCTCTCTCTCTTGCTCTCTCTCTCTCTATATCTATCTATCTCTTCCCCTCTCTCTCCTCCCTCTCCACCACTCTTTCTCCCCCCTTTCACCTTGCCCCCTCTCTCCCTTCCCCTCACTTGGCATATGACTAACCCTTCTCCCCTCACTTGTTACAATGTCAGGGTGCGAACAATAAAGGGAGATCAGACCTCACTTGGTGGAGAGAGAGGGCAAGGGAAGGGTAGTCGGTCCCTTGTGCCACCAAGAAGGCAAAGAAAAAGGACGTTGGAAAAGTAAGAAAATGCGGAATCCGAGAGAGAATATAAGTGAAAGCAAGGTCAATTTGACTCAACCATCTCCCCGACTTCATGACTATGAGAAGAGGATGGGCTGATTGAGCAAGAAAAAGGGAATAAAGAGCAGCTAAAGAGTTTGAAAAGATAGGCATGTGGGAAGGGCTATGTGTTGACCCCAACGAGGGATTGAATGGATATTTTGCTTGTGAGGGATTGTGTAGGTGAGTGATGGCTAAGGATGCCTTGAGCGGGATAGGGCCGAGAGGGACCGGGCACCAAGAGGGAAAGGGAAGAGGGACAAAGGGGCTAATGGGACCCTTAGCATAAAGCCAACCCATGGAAATGGCCTTTGCGTTTGAAGGTTTGGAGTGTCAATGAAGTACGATCTTGCTAAGGGAGGTGTGAAGCTGTATGTGCATGCATATATAGGCTCCGAAAAGACTAAGGGGTCTGCGCCAATAGGGTTAAATGAGATGTATGAGAATCGATGGGTGCGTAGAGGCGAGGGGAGGGACAGCTTCGTCGCGCCCCGATGATGCTGTAGAGTTGCGAGGCTTAGGGAAATGGTGCGCGGTCTAAGGATGACGCTTAGCCTAAGCACAAGAGAAGAGAGCTCTCAAAGAACCCTTGGACTGCTTGAGTATTGGAAATTGCAATTGCTTAAGAAAACAACAAAGAATCAAAAAAAAATCAGCGCTACGGAATTACCAGCGAGATTACCATCCGGCATGAGGGCTGAGCTACATCTCCAATGTCAAAGCCCTCTCGCGCGATGACCCACCCCTATCCATCTCAAAGCATTAGGTGGGGGTGACCTCGGGATGAATGGCCCGCGCCCTGAGCATGAGCGTGGGCGGGCCGAGGCAACTGGGACCTGCAGTGGGGTCGACTAAGGCTCAAAAGTCTACCGGGGTTTGGCCCTACAAAAATGGTGGAGGTGACGGGCAAGGGTTAAATTGACCCTTGCGATTCTGACGGGGGCGCCCGACGCATTGACGTGTACACAACCCAAGATAAGGAAAATGGACTTGTGTTTGCTCTTTCCCTTGTGAAAATCAGATTTGAGAGTGGTTGGGCGCATGACATGGCCAGACCTGGAGGTATAACATGCATGTTATGCACTTGATCAGCCGTTCCCTTGTGGAACGGCTTTAGCCCTCCTTCGTTCGGTGCTGGTGTTCGCCAGTCCGGGGAAGCCTTGGGCAAGTCCCAGGTCGACCCTTCCTCTTCGTATGAAAGTTGGGCTCCGGTTACCTAGCAGGCGGTTGGTGCTTGGCTTAGGCCGGGTTCCAATGAAAATCCTGCGGCGGAGTGATCCGACCGGACGGGTGCCTCTCTATCTTCTTCTTTGAGCCCAGTGGGCTCATGCACTTTGCACCTTTTTTTAAAATGCTGGAAGGAACCAACAGGAACACAACAGGTCATCAAGAAGGAACAATCCCACCCTATGAAAGGACAGACAAGTGAAGAGAAAGGGAACGAAGGGAATTGCTAGACTCCAAGGAAAACTCGCTCCCCTTTGAAGACTCTCACGAGAAGGAACCAACCACTATGTATGAAAATAGGGGGAGGGACACTCATTGTCCTGAGAGAAAAATGTGAGTTATGGGTAGGAAGCGCTGGGAGCACCAAGGGAAAGGCACTTGTATTCTATGAGTCCCACTTGGGACTTGTATTTGCATGATGGGATTTGAGCGTCCTGCCTTTCGGAAGGAAAGGATGGGTCTGCACCGGCTGGTGCGGGTTGCGAAACGTCGCTCTCTTTTTGTAGGCTGCCGTGTATTCGTGTGTGGAGGTCAGGCCACCGAGCTGTCGGATGGAAGTTTGTCACGCCGGTTGATTAGTAGCATTTCCGTTCGAGCGGTGACGAGCTTTGCTCGATAATCTGTCGGGCAGGGTGTGAAACGTCTCCTTAGGCGGGGCTTAGCCTGTTAGCTGGCGGGGGGAGTACCACTGCATGCGGACAAAGACGGAACCTCGGAGATGATTAGTAGCTTCTCGTAGCATGGTTTGGGAAAGGCTGATTCTTGTCGGACCGATGGAAGTGAATGCCCGGACGACTGACTTTGTCGCTATATTTAGGCACACGGGGTGACCCTCGGTGTCGGTATGGATGTGCAAAGCGGCAAGACGGAATGGGGTATTCTGGCATAAGGAAAGGGCTAACGCCTTGCCGAAGCTTGGGTACCGCGCTCGCGACGGTTGAGCTGCGCTTGAGGTATGGGATAAAACTCTAGCGATAGTACCAGCGGAGAGACCATATTGGGGATGGCCGGTGAGGAGATGACCAGCCTGCATGTGAGATTGTCTGATTTTTTTTTTTTGTGTTCCCCCTCTGTGAAGATTGATTGAGCTTAGATTGTTGGATGGGACCTATTTCTAAGTCTATCCGCCCCCCCCCAGCTAAGTCCACACGAGTGAGAGATGATCGGAATGAAGGAGGATAGAGGTCAGCTGGAATGGAACCAAGAGAAAGAATGTGGGGGAATGGATCACCGACCGAGGGTATTATGGGAAGGAGGTACTTAGGAATGGGGAGGTAAATTAGGGAGACCTTGATGAGGGGTCTGAAATAATTCTCATCTAGGACGAGGGTTGACCTGACCAAAAGGACCGGTTGGTACTCTGTTATGAAAACAGGGGTCGTGTGCTGGAAGCAAGATGGCGCGATGGTTGTCTCCCCCGATCTATACCAGCGGCCCGGAAATGCCAGTAGATGTAAAGGATGGGGTGTCGGTCGTCCTCCCGGAAGATGGGACGTGGACGGACCTTGAACCAGCATATCAAACCGTAATGCTGGAAGGGGAGGACGCGTTTCTTTGGATAGAGACAGTATGGACTAATGTCAACTTGACGAGGTAGTCGCCAAGTTTAATGGATTTGGAATTCCGAGGGACAGTGGAAGCCCGGGGGTGGGTCTACTTGTCGCAAGGTGGAGAGAATGCTATGGTCATAGAGTTGGCACTCGGGAATACGCCGGACGAGTTGTTTAGGAAGGCAGAAGCGGAGGTTGTGTGGGCTGCGTGTCAGCGGAGGGAAATGGAAATGGAAAGGGTAGACATGCGGGTGGAACTTGGGGATAGAGGAAGCATGAGGCGACCCTCAGAACCATGCGATGTGTGCTGCCTCCCTTTCTAGTGGATGCAGTTTTCGGAACCCGAAGTAGGCTGGTACGGATATGCCAGTCCATGACGAACCTCGGACTATACCAATGCGCTAGGCAAGACTTCTTTCGGTTGTCAGTAGAGATGGGGCCGTTCGAGGGGAATTGGGCGGACGAGCTGACCGAGGTACTAAACTACCTTAGCATAGACAATGTCTTTGTCTCTAGCTCTGTGCATTGGGGGATAGTCTACAGGAATGTGGCAATAGGAGAGACGTTTCTGGAAGGGGTGAGGGAGTTGTTCTACAACGAAGAGGACGACTTCAGTGATGAGGACGAAGATGATGAGATAGAGGACTGGGACTTCTAAGGGGGGTGGGGTGACTTAACCCAGGAGGAACGGGTGGTCTGGTATTGTGCAGGAAGGGGAAAAATGACTAGAGAGGAAAGGATGATGGAATACACCTTCAAGGGATGGGAACCAAGGCGACTCGAAGGAGGAGTAGAAATGCCTATCCCGACAGAAAACGAGTGGAGGGGGACCACGTGCGACTAGATTGGGTTTGAGGTTGCCAGGGAGTTATCATATGTATGGATAGAACGGATTTGGAACCCGATAAGGGAAGAGGAAGGTTGGGACGACATAGCAGAGGGCAAAGTGGAGTCGGTTGGGACGACATAGCAGAGGGCAAAGTGGAGTCGGTTGGAACGATTGTCCTTTCCGAAGACGGGTGGCGCCTATTTTGCACTATGTTAGCAATGGGACATGATCCAATGTGGCTTCTAAGCGATGTAGAGGCGCGAACCCGAAAAGAAGGCAAGAGGTTCGTCAATGAGGGATGGGATGAAGTTAGTAGTACAGTTGTGACGGGAGGATGGAAGGAACTCCAGCCTTCCAGCCTACGAACAATGGCTTGGGTGCCTGAGTTCGTAGCCAAGTGGTTTGGGGGTTTTGAGCACATTTTAGAAGTAAGTCGACTCCATGAAAGAAGTGCATATAGAGTGTGCCTGGCTAACAAAGGAGTTCTATAGGATCTCGTTAAAATATGGGCCCTTCTACGAAGACAAAGTCGGGGAGATCCTCATCGTCCTAAGGATAGGCAAGCATGACCGCCTAGAGGTAGACGCGGAGGCTTGGGATGCCATAGTCAGCCAGGAGGCGGCGACCGCTCCATCATATGTCGATGATGTTTTTAAGCTGTTTGAGGTACTGTGGTTCGACTAAAGAGGACCGAAAATTTGAAACGTCGCGGGGAAGTCGGAGTATGGAGGATGCATGTCAATTAGTGTGTAACATAAGAGAGAGGCGTGTACATTAGTTAGCAGGAGGTGCATGAGGGTTGAAACAAGGGGGAGATAGCAACAACCGGAGAAGGGGGAAAGAAGATCTGTACATGTATGGGGCAGGGATAGCAGCAAGAACCGGTGTACAATAGGTAGGGAGTGCTGAAAGACTAAAGCACGAAATGGCACGAAATCTCGGTGGATGCAACAATCGGACTAAAGGAGCAAGAAAGGAGACATTGCAAGATGGCCCGGCGAATGATATTTTAGGAGGATAGGCCTCGCGGGATCCTTCCACCAAGGGCATCAGGGGGTAGGGTCGAAATAAGCCTGCCGGCAAGAGATGTGGTAAGTAACCCGGTAATGGACTGGGTGGGGGTGGAATTGGTGGAAGACATGGTGTACCTAGTAGTAGAGTTGGAATGGCGTGCGAGAGGGGAGTTCGGGGGCATAAATTTGGACCTCCCAGGGCACGTGCATGCGACGGGATCCTTACACCTGTCGGAAGAAGGATGGCAGACCTTTGGGATTGCCTTAGCTTTCGGGGATGACCCAGTGCGAATGTCCGAAGGAGCATGGCAAATAACCTGGCGGGAGGGGTTTGAGTTCGTGGATCCAGAGCGAGATGACGTAGCGGTTGAAGTAAAAGTCGTCGCGGCGGGGGACTTTAGGTTGCCGAATGAGGTCATACGAATGAGTCTACCACCCTTTTTACTAAGACAAATGGGAGGCATAGAGCGAGTGGAGCAGGCGGTAGCTGCCATAACTAGGTTAGATTTTGACTTTAATGTATCGGGAATACTACCGGGCCTTCCTAGAGATGGGGCCTTTTGAAGACGAACAAGGGCACGAGGTGTTTTGCATACTACGCGCAGCAGCAAATACTAGGCCAGGGGTTCCACAAATAAGTGATGAGGCCATGTGGAGAGTCGTCAGGCGGGAAGTAGGTCGGGGCGCGACCTACATAGATAACCTTTACCGGTTGTACGAGCAGCCAGAGGAGGTTGCGGCTCTTGGGGATATAAAGGGATAGTGGGGACCAGAGAAGGAGAATGAGAACATAGAGGGTAAGAGGGTAGTAGGTGGACGTTTACTGAGGATTGGTTGTAACACTTTCTATGTGGACTATGCAGGGAATCGTCGGAACAACAATGGCAGCAAGACGTGTTCGAACGGTACGCCAGCCCCGGTACCCCGGACCTCCCTGGTATAACGGCAGAGGGTGGGAAGTGTCCCTATCGTCAAGTCCTGACTTCCGGGGGTTCGATACGGAATGGCGAGCTGTGACTGTGGGAAGGGACCACGCCTTTATGCTGGTAGAATGTCGGTGGACGGGAATGAGACTCAATCGAGGACCTGGGGATGACCTGTTTTCCAGTTTGGAAGTTACCGGGATCATGTATCTGCCCGAGATCGGCTGGCACTCGTTGGGAGTGGGGATAGCACAAGGTCACGAGTTGGCACCAGTCTTTCGGAGGGCCGCCAGGACGCTGACTCGAATAGGTCAATCGGTAAGGGGTAGAAGAAACGTGGATTTGCTCACCAGGGTGGAAATGGGGGCTGGAGGGAGTTCAGGACACCAACAACTCCGCTGAGGTGCTGGGTCCCCAGATTCATCGTAGACCTCATCTTCGAAAGCCCCGCGAGGGCGTAGGATTTGGTAGACTTGACAATAATCTGGGTAGACCACTTCCCCTTTCAGACCATCGGGATGTTCTACGATGTTGTTGTGGAACATGGGCCGTTTTGGGGAAACATGGCCCACGAGTTACTGGAAGTCATCCATATTCTGATATTTGGGTTGCCACGGCTGGCCTGGGCGGAATACAAACACATAATCCTAAGAGAAATCGAGATAGGAGAGAGTTATCTAGCGGGGGTGGCTCAACCATTCGAGGAGCTTACCGAACCGGAATGGCCACGAGGGCGAGAACGGGACTAGCATCCGGGGGCGGGCCAATAGGGCAAATTAAGTATAAGTCCGCCGATGGAAATAAGGAAGGGTCTCGGGCCCGGACGATCGAAACCCGCCGATGGACAAAGAGGAGAGGATAGACTCCTAATGGTTGCCATGACCCTGAAAGTCGGAAAGGGGAATACTGCCCGGGAAACTTTCCCTAGCAGAATGCCTAACCCGGAGTCCTACGCGCCGGCCCGATGGGACAAGGGCGCTCTAAACGAGCCTGTGATAAAGAAAACTAAGTCACACCCTTAGCTCGGCAGGGCAGCAGGGTCAGACGTGGCTTCTTCTTAGGGAAGCAATCAGGAAACGGAAATAGGGAGAAGGCTGTTTTCCAAATAAAGATAAGCCAACGAAGCCGGAACCTAGGGAACCTAAATGCTTCGCGTTGCGTATGTCCTGGGGAATCCTTTGGTTTATGCAGAACTAGGCACAATGGCAACGGAGGATGAGACGGATAACCGTAAGAGCGAAGGAGGACCACGCTTAGGAGGCAGTGCCGTACAAAGCAAAGAGGGGCAGAAAGACAGAGAATCGATAAATCCGGATGGTACCAAAGGGAATCGGAAGGAAATCTCCTCAGGGGAAAGCTCGGGGAAAGTCGGGGGAAGCAGGCAAGGGACTCAGGAAACCAAGGAGGGCAAAAATAAGGATAGGACAAACCCCCGGAATTCAGAGGGAGCTGTGTCTAAGAAAGTAAGGGTCACGGATGCGAGGGGCAAACTAGCAGAGATAGAAAAAAGGACCGCAGAGTACAAGGCAAGATTGATCGAGGAAATGATGACTGGGGACGAAGAAGGTCCTCTCCAGGAAGAACCGCGGGACGAACGAAGGACCGGCCGAGGCGGAACTGGGCAAGGGGATAAGGGTAGTGACCGTGAGGGAACGCCGAGCAAAAGAAGGAAAGAGAGAGAGAACTCCCCGAGGATGGAGGCAGAGAAAGCTACGAACCCACCAGCCATAGATAGTAGGGCTAGCCGTCTACCGACCACCCCAGCGGTAACGCGAGGATGTGGGATGGTTCGACCCGGAAGGAACTGCAAAGACTAGGGAGGGACAGAAGGCCGGCAAGGAAGGACCGGGTACCAGTATGGCAGGTGAGGCCAGTAGGTCCGAAGGCGGCCTTAGGAAGATAGTATCGTCCCTCGCGCGAGCACTTAACAAAAACCAAGGCTACCTAACAGACGCTAAGAAAAAGTTGACGTTCGACGGAGCGAACATCACGGAGTTCCTAATCGATTATGAGAACCTAGTTGCGTTGCTAAAATGGACCGAAGAAGAGAAGATGGACCACCCGGGCCAGCACGTGTCTTTGAGTTTGGGACCGAAGAAGAGAATGGCCGTCGTAGCCGTGAGTCGATCCTGGAAGGAAACCCGGGATGTAATGATGAGGAAATACCTGGCCGCGGAGAAGATGGCAACGGAGGCCGATTTAGCGGCAGTCCAGAGAAAGAACTTCGCAACGTACAATGACTTCGTACGGGAGTTTACTCTGGTAGCACTAAGGATCCCCGGGGTTACGGACAGAATAATGAGCAAATACTTCCTCAGGCAGTTCTCCGAGTTCGACAAAGACAAGATTATGTCGGCTTACCAGCAATCGAGCAAGTTCGTAAACACCAGGGACGTTGATTTTAGCACAGAAACGGATCTGGCCGAAAAGACTGTAGTGATCGAGACATTAACCTTGCTCAAAGAAGGGGAAGTTATAGATCTGACCAGTAGGACAGGCGACAAGGTAAAAAAGGGGATTGAAAGCCTACATGAACGGGTGCACGGATTCGACAACAAGATTGAAAGGGTGGAGAACGCACTACTGGTTATGCAGGCGCAAGTATCCCGACCCGCCCTGCCCCCCCAGGAAGCCGTAGTTCCGCCAGGTGTAGCCAATCGAGGATTCGGACGGAGAGATCCGACTAACGAGCAATGCAAGTATTGCACCGCGATGGGACATTTGCGCGCCTTCCCAAAGCTCAACCATGATAAATTAAAAAGGAGATGTACCAGGTCATTAAAGGGAGAGAGATTCGGACCGCAGGGCGAACGGGTGAATTGGAACTCGCCAGGGGGGATGCGACGAGCTATTATCATGCTCAATGGGTTAGAGATAACAACGGTAGAAGCTGAGCCGGTGGTCGAAACCATCTGGGATCAACTTCGGGGCATGGGGTTGCAGGTCAACTTCATTTTGGAAAACGACGGACGTCATAGGGTGAACGTGACTACTCGGCTAGGGACGGCTGGGAGAAGGATTATTCGTGACACCGTGATGGAGGAGGTTGCTGGAAGTTCCGTACCCCAGGCAGAGCCTGAGGCCGGGGAACCAGAGAGAGTCTATGCGAAGCCTAGGGAAGAGGAGCCTACGGACAAAGTCACCGCTGCTAAAAAGAAGTTTAGATATCAGATTCCGATCTTAACCATGCCAGAGATTGATGACACCCTTAGCAAATTACCAGGGACCATGGTGTCGGTGTCGTTCCAGAGCATGATGTGGGCCAGCCCTAGGTTGCTCAAAGGGCTTAGACAACTGTTGACTCGGCGGCGAGTAGAGATAGACGAGAACCCCGACGCACCGGAAGAAGAAGGGAGGAGGAAGCCCCGCAAGAGGTCGCTAACCTTCAGAGGAGTCGCGAGGATTTAGAGGATCTTGAGAAAGCCTTTGCAGAGATCCACCTGAGCTTGCCAGACAGAGAAGGTGGCGATGTCATGAGGGCGCCTCCCGGAACAAAGCTCAGTTTCCATGCGCTCCCCGTAGGAAAGTTAAAAATCCAGATCGGGACTCATCATACCGCCACATTAGTAGACCGGGGAGCGGAAATCACTCTCATAAGGAGGGATTTTGCAACGATCACGGGTTGAACGCTAAATAAGGAAGTAACAGGGAGCATCCGGGGAGCCGGTGGGGAAATTCCGTTCGCTGGGTATGTCATGAAGTGCGCAGTCAAGGCCGGCGTCAGGGAATCGATCTGATCGTTTCAGTGGATTACCGTAATGGAGGAAATGGATCACGACATAATCCTTGGGAGGCCATGATGCGCAAACGTAGAAATGATAGGCATGCACTTGCACAATGGCACGTACATGGTAGTCTTAAAGGATCCAGTGACCGGCCGGGGTGAGCTCCTCCGACTCCTCGGGACGGAAGGGGACCCTCCAAAGGAAAAGTTGGCAATACGGTCGTCGTCATTCGAAGATAGCACACGAAAAGGGGTTTTCGCGCGGATGGAGGGCATGAACGAAAGGGTAGAAATTATGATTGAGGAAGCATTCAACAAGAAAGAATGGATCAAGATGGGCCTGCCCCAGAAGAAGAGGAGGCAGGAGGATGAGGTCCTGGGTGTTATGGTAGCAGAAAAGGAGTCAGAAATCGAACTCGGTGCCAGCCTGCCCAGACAGAGAGAAGTACGCATGGACATGCCAGAAGTCGCACTCGAGATCCCTGATTTGTTACAGCTCATCAAGGCCCTCAGATACCACAAGGAAGGAGTGGACACGGCGGCCTTGGCCAGATTCGTGGGAGAGGTGCAAAAGGGATATTGTCTGAATGAGAAGTTAGTTAGTATTCAACCACGAATCGCAGAGGCGACAAGGGCAATCCCGACCATTCATTTTTTAGGTGAAAGATCCCGGAAGGAAGTGTTCGAACGTACAAGCCGGTAGGAAAAAAAGCAAAACCGGTCTCGATCCTGCTAGAGACATCAAAGGAAGAGGCTATGGAGAAGGAGGAGGAAGTCCTTCGAGTGATCCAAGAGAGGAGAGCGACGGAAGGGCATCGGGTACCAGATGTGGTAGCTGATACAATGAAGATAGGGGTAGACGGATTCCTAACGGAAGAGGAAAACCGCCTGATCAAAAGGACCTACCAATAGTTTCACCTGGCTTTTGCCTTTAGTGATCACCAAAAGGGGCGGCTGGACGCAAAGCTGATTCCTCCAGTCAGAATCCACGCGGTAGAGCATGAGTGCCGGAATGACAAGGGTCCGTCCTATGAATTTGGGATAGCAGGGGAAGTGACAGACCTTCTTCGAGCGAAGATGGACTCCTTCGTCGCAAAACCTATGGCATCGCCATACGGGAACCGGTGGTTCGTCTTTCGGAAGCCCAACAAGACGCTAAGGTGGATTCAGGATTTGCAGAAGTTGAATGCGGTAACCATCCGGGATGCTGGCTCGCTGCCTCAGGCTGATTTATTAGCAGAGTAGCACGCCAGTTGGAGCATTTACTCCTTGATCGATCTGTACTTAGGGTACGACCAGCTTCCATTGGATGTCCGGGACAGGCCGTACACCGCAATGCACACCCCCGTAGGACAGTTGCAGATGCAGGTAACCCCTATGAGCTTTACGAACGCGGTAGCCGAAGCACAAAGGAGAATGCTCGCCGTAGTCGGAGACATGTTTCCAGAAAAGTGTGAGCCCTATATCGATGAAAACCCGATCAAAGGCGCTTAGGAGAAGGACGAGACTGAAGTCCAGCCGGGGATTCGAAGATTTGTATGGGACCACCTGCAAGACATTAAGGACTTACTCCGCCGGTTCCTAGTATACAACATCACGGCTAGCGGACCAAAGAGTATTCTAGCAGTACCGGAAGTAACTATACTAGGATTTCGCTGCGGTGCTTACGGTAGGAAGCCAGATCCGGCTAAGACAGACAAGATATCACAGTGGCCAACACCCCTGCGCATGCGGTAAGAGCATTCCTAGGCGTGGTCGGCTTTTGGAGGATCTTCATTAAGAATTTTGCCAAGATTGTTGAGCCTATCCGGGCTATGATCAGAGAAGAAGGGACCATGGATTGGACGGAGGAGCGAGAAGGAGATGTCCAAACCCTCAAGGACATAATGACATCGAAGCAAGTCGCTTTGTCCGCACCCTGTTTCAATGACGAAGTGGGATGACCCTTCATCCTAGAGACGGATGGAGGACCCTTGGCCGTCGGAGGCGTGCTGATTCAACGGGACGAGGAAGGAAAAGAGAGGCCAATTAGGTTCGAGAGTAGAATCCTGAACTCCGCAGAACGACGGTACTCACAGTTCAAGATGGAGGTCCCAGCCATCTTGCATTGCCTCAAGACCTTCCAGGCCTACCTATTTGGAAGGCGGGTCATCCTTAGGATCGACCCGACGAATGTAGCAGGGGCCTTAAAGAATTACAGGCCTATAGATCCGACGGTGGGAAGATGGGTAGGATTTATCTGGCAGTTCGATTACAAAATTGAACGGATTGTGGGAATCAGAAACAAGGCCGACGGGCTGAGTCGGGTCTGCATCACTTCCGAAAGGGTGGAGGAAGCAGAACCGATAGACGCATTCCTCGAATACGAAGGAGGAACTCTTGTGATGGATAACGAAATGATGGGTGAAGAATGCGCATCGGGAGAACTGTTGATCCGTACTTTGGAAAAGGGGGCACCTGCCGTAGTAGCAGAACTTAGAGAAGGACCAACCACCACTCGAGGTCGCAAAGAGGAGAAAGATTCGTGGGGAGCGGTAGTAGGACCAAAGGAGGAACTAATAGCAATGGCGTTTGAGGGAGGTCGGGACGCCGTGATGAGCTTAGTGGAATCTTGGGAAAGGAAAGAGTTGCGATGGATGGTAAACCAGATGCAGGAGAGAAAGGATGAGGGTCAGGAAGGGAAGGAGTTTTTCTACGCCCAGATATACGAAGAGATCTTTCGGGAGATCGGGTTGTTACTGGTAGGAAACAAACAACCTATGGAAGTCAGCGCTCTAAAGCTTTGAGTGATAAGTTTTCAAAGTGTTGAAAATGCGCTTGTACATGAAAAATGTGCTTCCAAGGGAGGAGGGCGAGAGGTACGTCCTAAGGGGCGGCCATCTGTTCCGAAGAGAGGAAGGTGTTATGCCTAGAAGAGTTGTGTGCGGAAGATCTAGGCAGTTAGATGTTATCCAGGCAATGCACGATGGATTAGCAGGAGGGCATCGGTCGTCCAAAGGAACTCTCGCAAAGATAACGCCACTTTATTATTGGCCAGGCATGGCAGGCATGGTCGCCATATACTGCCAGACCTGCCTTATCTGCCAGGAACGAAGCTCGGCACGTGTCTTCGAGCCGCTTAGACCAACGCGGGTGCTAGGGCCGGGACATCTGGTCCACCTTGACCTTGCGGTCATGCCTGTATCAACAGATGGGTACAAGTATATTCTAGATGCGCGAGACAACTTGAGTGGGTTCGTGGAGGCGGTCGCTCTCAAGAAAAAGACAGGGAGAAGTGTAGCGGACTGGATAGAAGATTTCTACTTGAGGCATCCTTTCGTCAGGAGGTTTATAGCGGACAATGGGACAAATTTTGTGAACCAAGAAGTATTGGGAATGCTTAAGAGACTCTGCATACCGATCAAACTCATCGAGCCGTATCACCCGGAGGCCAATGCACCTGTGGAAAGAGGGCACCGAACCCTAAAGAACACAATTGCGAAGCGGATCATCTAGGAAGCTGGCCTAGGTATCTCAAGCAGGCTGTTTTCTCAGAGAACATGACACCTAAGAGGACAACAGGATGTATCCCAACAGAACTTTGGTACGGGAGGGAGATCGACTTTCCCGTTGAGGCCTTGATACCTACCTGGAACAGGTTAGATGATGATCCGCGAATGACCACGGAAGAGTTAATCGAGGCAAGTTGTGAACAGGTCCTTAAGAACGAAGAGGTCATGGAAGACATCGCCAACCGGGTGCTAGACAGCAGGATGAGGGACAAAGCAAGGTGGGACTAGGTTAAGAATGTCAGAAAGGAACCACTTCAGGTGGGGGAGACAGTATTGCTAAGGAACTTGGCACTAGAAAGTACTTGGTCTAAACAGCTGGGGAGGAGGTTCAAAGGCCCCTACCGGGTCGCCAAGCGGGTGGGATTGAACACCTTCGAACTGGAAGATTTGGATGGAACTGGATTGAAAGGACTTTTCCCGAGGCAACGATTGGTCAGGTTTCTAAGTCGGGACCCAGTGGAGCAATGGCTTCAGGAGGCCGAGGATAAGGAAACTGAGGGGCTACAAGCTAAGGACTGACAACGGCCTTGCCCACACTATGGTTCTGTCTCTGACCACGTCCGTGGGACTGTCATTTTTTGGGGGCTTGGGCAATGGTTTGGACTGACTGAGGTTGGATGGGAGGATGACTTGGGAGTTTGCGGTAACGGGATTGTGTGACAACGAGAAGGATTATCGGGAGCATTGTATCATAGTTTTTGACGGGGAAATAATGGGATCATCTCAAGCGGGGCATTTCGCATAAGGGAAGGAAATGCATAATAGTGGCATGATGCGAAGGATACTGGGAGCATTCTGGGGAAAGGGTAGTTGTCTACCGGACTGGGGAAACGGGTGTATGAGAGGTTTTTGCGGGTGTTGTTTTGTTATACAGGACCTAGAAGAAAAATACAAGAAAAGGCAAAAATGAAATTCGGCAACGAAAATGACAGCGGGGCAATCAACAGGCCTACCGGAGAGGAAGAAGCGGGACCAAGTCGAGGGAGAAGGACGACAAAGAGAAAGTTGTACATAGGGCTCATAGCCGGGCCAGTGGTAGGCAGGGGTGGAAGAAAGTGCGTATGTAGAAGACCCTCGCCCCTCCGGGAGGGAGAAGGTATAAAGATCTCATCTGAGAGTGAGGGTGAGAAGGAAAGGGCAAACGTGGGAGAAGGGGCCAATACGAATATGGGAGATAAGGCCCAGGCTCCTGACGAGGAAGGAGCCAACAGGGGCGAACGACGTGAGACTTGGAATGGGGAAAGCGAGGGGGGACAAGACATGCACGACGAGCGTGAGGATGGGGAGGAGAGAAGAGAAAGCCCGCTTGAAGGACGAAGCGGCCACGACAGTTGTGAGGGGTATGGGATAAGGACAAAGATTCCTTATACATACGATCCAAAGAACCTAACGGGAGGGTATAGCCCCATACAGACGGAGGACGAGGAGGAGGATGTACAAGAAATCATAGAAATCAGCAGGGGGGATGAGAGGGATGAAATCTCGAGGCCTAGGGAAGAGAGGCGGCCTCCGATGCACCAGCCGCGCGAAAAGACCTCCAGATGGGAGGATGAGTTTGGGCCGACACCCAGTCATTGGTTCAGCAATGGACCAATGTGATCAAGCACGAGTGGATCATCAAGACCCGGGAACTCGCAAAGGCGGGGATGGAAGCCACGCCGTTGGACTTTTTCAGTGAGGCAAAACTACAGGAAATTGCAAGGAAAAGGAGAGAAATCGAGACCTTCGGCCTGGAGGTTAGAAAGCCTGCCGAGGAGCAGGTTGGACAAGGAATCGAGCGAGTTGAGACACAGGACAACAATAGGCATTAGATGATGATTGAGCATTGAACAAGATTCCTGCCTTTCTTTTTGCAAAGACATGAGAATGGCAAGAACGTGTATAGTATGAGTAAAGCTTGCTAAGGATGAGTGATAAGAGGGTCAGCTAAGACTGTGTCGCGATAAGTTAGAAGATAGCTTTTGAAGCTACTTTCTGGATGAGCTACCTTCGAAAGTGGGTACACAAGACAATGACATGGGGCATGGGATGAGACCAGTTGGGAAGGGTGTATTGTGAATTTTGGATGGAACAAGGATTGCGCTTTTTGAGAAGAGAAATTTATTTTGAGTACAGATTGACGAGCAGAGCAAGGCATTGAATGGTTGGTCGAGTACAAGAGAGGTTAGGGAACTATGGGTTAAGGGGCGTGGAGAACACTCCTTCCCTAGGAGCCTAATCCAACTGAGTCGTGAACGAGTCTGAGAATAGCCGAGATCTGAGTCATCGGAACGAGTGAAAATAAGATGGGGCGCCCCAGTCTTTTG
Organism: Chara braunii; assembly: GCA_003427395.1. Taxonomy (NCBI): domain Eukaryota; kingdom Viridiplantae; phylum Streptophyta; class Charophyceae; order Charales; family Characeae; genus Chara; species Chara braunii. Next base: position 55,934 of record BFEA01000175.1, on the reverse strand, counting down.
CTATGGTTGAACGGTTGGGTGGGCTAGTGCTGCTTGGGGTCGCGAGCCCCAACTCGAGTACTAGACGCTAAGTCGGATGTATGCATGGATAGAACATTGCTTTGAGAATGGACCACGATTGCTCACGTTAAGTTGAGTGGCACTGTCCAGAGGGAGGAATCGGGCGTGGTACCGGGTGGAAGCCGCAACCACCACAGGGCGAGTGACACCGCCCTGCCAGATCATTACAACCGTTCTAGGACTAGGCGCGAGGTCTTCGTAACTGCACTCGCAAACTAATTGAGAGTCCCAACTCTCTTGAAAGGAAGAGGCCGGATCCAATAAAACACCACTTGGGAGGAATGATTCACGAGAAAGCCTTTACGGCAAGACGGGGTCCTGGGAGGCTTGGACTGGACCTACCTACCAGATGTGGGGTGGTACCTCAGTGATGATGCCCGTCTCGTAAGCGGCAAAAGGTCGGACTGGAGTAGGGGATGAGGTGAGTTATCAGAAGGGGGAGGACTGATCACCCTTCCTTTTCGGGGCTGATGGGCCGGCATCCGTCTACTCAGTTGGTGGGCCAAGGACTGCGTACCTCCGAGTGAGAACCAGTCGTGCGATGGGGACATCGCATTTTGAGTGGGGGAAAGGTGTGCCATCTACCGATGAAAAAACGTGCAAAAGAGAAGGTTACCATGAGCTCAAGAAATTGTGTAATTGACTTTGCGCAGGCTTGAGAAAAGGTCTGGCAAGATGTCCAGAAGAAAGAAAAAGGATGTGTAATTGACTTTGCGCAGGCTTGAGAAAAGGCTTGACAAGATGTCCAGAAGAGGAATGGATGAGTAATTGACTTTGCACCAGCTTGAGAAAAGGCCTGGCAAGATGTCCAGAAGAAAGAAAAAGATGTGTAATTGACTTTGCGCAGGCTTGAGAAAAGGTCTGGCAAGATGTCCAG
>BFEA01000175.1:14274-24488 GCA_003427395.1 Chara braunii | reverse complement strand
TGAGATCATCCATAGGAGAATCGGAGCATCTCCTACTAGCATATGAGTGAAAAGCAAGATCTACACTAGACCAAATCACAAGTATTGAGCATGAGGTCACCCATAGAAGAATCGGAGCATCTCCTACTAGCATGTGAGTGAAAAGCAAGATCTACACCAGACCAGATCACAAGTATTGAGCATGAGATCACCCATAAAAGAATCAGAGCATCTCCTACTAGCATGTGAGTCAAAAGCAAGATCTACACTAGACCAAATCACAAGTATTGAGCATGAGATCATCCATAGAAAAATTGGGGTATCTCCTACTAGCATATGAGTGAAAAGCAAGATCTGCACTAGACCAAATCACAAGTATTGAGTATGAGATCACCCATAGAAGAATCGGAGCATCTCCTACTAGCATGTGAGTGAAAAGCAAGATCTACACTAGACCAAATCACAAGTATTGAGCATGAGATCATCCATGGAAGAATCGGAGCATCTCCTACTAGCATGTGAGTGAAAAGCAAGAGTTACTAGACTAAATCACAAGAATTGAGCAAGAGATCATCCATGGAAGAATCAGAGCATCTCCTATTAGCATGTGAGTGAAAGCCAAGATCTATACTAGACCAAATCACTAGTATTGAGCATGAGATTATCCATAGGAGAATCAGAGCATCTCCTACTAGCATATGAGTGAAAAGCAAGATCTGCACTAGACCAAATCACAAGTATTGAGCATGAGATCACCCATAGAAGAATAGGAGCATCTCCTACTAGCATGTGAGTGAAAGCAAGATCTATACTAGACCAAATCACAAGTATTGAGCACGAGATAATCCACAGAAGAATCGGAGGATCTCCTACTAGCATATGAGTGAAAAGCAAGATCTAGACTATTAGACCAAATCACAAGTATTGAGCATGAGATTACCCATAGAAGAATCATAGCATCTCCTACTAGCATGTGAGTGAAAAGCAAGATCTACACTAGACCAAATCGCAAGTATTGAGCATGCGATCATCCATAGAAGAATCGGAGCATCTCCTACTAGCATATGAGTGAAAAGCAAGTGGTAGAATAGACCAAGAGGAAGAAGAAGAGGAAGAAGAGGAAGAAGAAAATGAAGAAGAAGAAGAGGAAGAAGAAAGGAAGGAGAAAGGGAAGGAGAAGGAGATGAAGAAGAATGATAAGAGAAGAAGGAGGAAGAAGGAAAGGAGGGAGAAGAAGATGAAGAAGGAGAAGGAGGAAATAGGCCACCACACTCTCCTCCACTCTTTTCTCTCTTTTTGTCTCATTCTCCTCCCATTTTCTCTCTTTTTTCTTTCTTTTTCTTTTATTTTTGTTGTGACAAGTGTCCACTAGTTGTGCACTCTCTTTCTAGGCCTTGGAGCCTCATTCATGGCCAGATTCATGGCTGGCACTTGGCCATTATATCTCGGATTACAATAGTGGCACCCCCATGCTCCGAGGGGGCTCTATTTTGCCTCCGTTAATCCCAATTTTAAGCCCCCTTTGCTCCGATTTTCTTTGGGCATCTTTTTTCTCACATTGAGCCCCTTGAGGCTCTATTTTCTCATGCCTAGCTAGTGCGAGATATCTCGGACTGCTGGGCAGCCCTCCCACCATTATTTCACTCTCTTTTCTCTCATGACGCTCCCACTTGCCCCCACTAGTGTTTGCACTAGTGGTGCTAATATTTTCCACCGTCTAGATCCTCGATCTTGATGGTGCCGTTTGCTTGCCCAATTATTTATTGTGCTTGCTCATGGTTCCCTTGGGACATCTCAAGTCCCCGTCACTTCCCTCCGTACTAGTTCCGTTCTCTTGTCCCGGCGGTGGTCCAGCGCGTGTCCCATTTTTCGACTTTTCTTATTTGGGCCTACTTGGTCCCCGACAACATCCCGGACGGTGTTCCATTTTTATTTTTGGACCCCCTTGCCCTTGGTGGTCCCAACGTCTCTCCCTTAGGTATCACATGTGTGCCGATTTTTCTAGGCCGTGAGATCTCATCTCACGGTTGTCGTTAACCGTCTCCACTTGCCTCATGCCGAAATTGCTCCTTTCTAGCCTTTTGGGCTTGCCATGGCTCATTTTCCCTTAGCCTAGGCACCCCCATGCAGTCCATTATTTCTCGGACTGCAGTCATGGCCATTTTCCTAGTCCCACAACCCCACAACTTGCCCCATGCTAAAAGAAAATGAAGCGTTAAATTTCTAAGTGCATACGGGCTCAATATGGGCTCCGGATGCACCTAAACCATGTGTTTTCCCTTCCCCATGAAGTCCGTTGCAACTCGGTCTGCAATAGGGGTCAATTCCTTAGCCCCAATGCCCCACAACTAGCCCTTACTTGAAAGAAAAAGAAACGATCAACTCCCAAGTGCATCCAGACTTAATTTTGGCTCCGGGTGCGCCTAAAACATGTATTTCTCCTTCCCCATGTAATCCGTTTTATTTCGGTTGCATGGGCCCTTGATTTTCTTTGATTTTTTTTTATTTTCTCTGCAAAATCAAAGAAAAATCAAGGTCCTTTGTAACCACCGTATTCCAGAATGAATCTGGTCACGGATGTATCTCCCCATGTGACCGTTTTTTATCGTTAAGGCCTTTTTCCCTTTTCTTTTCTTTTCTTTTTTTTTTTCTTTTCTTTTTCCTCCTTTTTTGGACAATAGGGACCTGCCAGTCCCTACTTGTGGCAGTCCCTACTGATGGCCAACCACTCCCTATCACTCTTTTGTCTTATTCTCCCACATTTTCTTTTCTTTTCTCTTTTTTTTCTAGCATGCCAAGTGTCAAGTGGCCGTTAAGGCTCTTTTCTAGCCCCTTCCTCTTAGTTTGGCCCTTCCTATGCCCAAGGTGCAGTTCGTTATATCTCGGACTGCAATAATGGACTTCTCATGTCCATGGGAGCTTCCTCTTTCCTCTATTTTTTTCCCATAGTGGCCCCTCCTACTTCGATTTTTTCCCGGAGGCGTATTTTTTTCATGGGGTCTCTTTTGACTCCATTTTCTTGAGGGAGGCTGATCCGAGATTTTTCGGATTGCTCCCATACCTCCCACTCCATGTTTCTTTGCTTTTTCTTTTCCTTTTGGCCTGCCCGTTTGCCACCGCTAGTGCTTGCATTAGCGGTGCTAATATTTTTGGTCGTCAAGATCTCGATCTTTACGGTGCACCTTGTCTTTATTATTTTTCCCTCATGCGGTGCCGCCGTCTCCTCTTGAGACTTTCACATGTCCCCGCCATTCGTCTCGTCGGTGGTCCCCGACACTAGTCCCGTTGGCGGTCCCCGACACTTAGTCCCGCCGGTGGTCCTCGACACTTAGTCCTGCCGGTGATCCCCGACACTTAGTCCCCGACATTTTATCCCGGATGCCATTATTTTTACATAGTCCCACGTGGCCCCGGGTGCCTTTCCCCAAGGTGTCCCACGTTCCTTGGGCGTTTGCCGCCCCACGGCGACCCCTCTCCCGTGTCTTTCTTTCGCCTTGCGCGCGTCGATTCCTTTGGTCGCGGGGCCTCCAACCCGAGGCTCCCGTAGGTGGCCCCCATGTTGAGCCTTTATTCTCTAGCTTCCCACGGCCTCCGGGGTTGTCCGTCTCTCGACTTCCTCATTCTTTTGTCACCGCCGTGCAGCGTTTGCTGGTTCAAAGGCCCTTTGGCCTTAGTCTTGTTGAATCCCAACGGCCCTCCTCGCCTCATGCTATGTTCTATGTGCCCCTGTTTTTGCGCTTACTTGCTTGCCGTCGCTGGTTCTTTCCTCCTGCGGTTCTCACCCCAGGGCATCACTCCCTCCTGCGGCCTAATCCTTTGTCTTTTTCTCTCCCTTTCCTCCTTACTCCAGATTTCTCTGTCGTGCACAATTTGTCTATATTCAGTCTCTCGAGTGATGGGATGTTATTCGGGACCCACCAATCCCGACACCAGTACGACCATGGCTACTTCCTCTACCATGTCACAAGCCTCTACACAGGCCACTTCGTCAGAAGTCAGTCAGAGTGGTTCTCAGGCTTCTGTTAGCCATAGTGTTGGCTTGCAACTCAGCCAGCAGGATCAACTCACGCCGGAGGATTATGAGATCCTCCAAGTAGAAGAACTTCGGGATGAACTATAGCGGCAATGGGATGAGGCAGCAGAGAGAAGAAAAAGAGCAATCATGAGAAAAGCTAGACTAGGTAGTAGATTGCAGGAACTAGGCAAGCTGGAGACACTAGATGAATCCACATTAGATCCCGCTATGCAAGCACTGGGGAATTCACTCTTGTGTGTGGCGGAGACGCAGGTTGTTCAGCAGGAGGTGTTGGCTGAACTAGTGGCAAACCATAAACGAATTCTAGCTGCAGTACAGGCTCCTCGTCCAGTGATGAGGCAACCTCAGTTTGTTGTAGCTCCCCCATCGGTTGCGGGTCCATCAATGACGCCGTCGCCGGGTGGGCCCTCATTCTCACCTATGTTTGGCATGCCTCCTCCAGGTGGTTATGTGGCGACTAGTGATCCGGTCCTTAGAGTCTCTTCTGTACCATCGACGACAGTGGTTATTACAGTCCCACTGTCAAGCCAGGCCCAGGTTAGTGCGCAACAACCTGTTTCGGTGGCTATGCAGCCACTGCAGCAATCCCCTGGGCCAATGCAGCCTATGCAGTGGATGCCCAAAATACCCTTGCTTAGTCCTAAACCCTTCTCTGGCGACAGGAAGAAGGATGAGGACTTGGATACCTGGGTAAGGACGGTGCCTACCTATGTGAGGCACAAGCTTACCAAGTCGGAGCAAGAAGTTGTAGTGGCTGCCTCCTTTTTAGAAGGGTCAACAGCTCGCTGGTTGAATTGCCTAGTGCCGCAGTAGGGCTACAGTCAGAACTTCGATGCTTGGGCCCAGGCCCAAACATTGGAAGAATTTGTACGGTCCGTGTATAACAGGTGGCATGACCCTCAAGGGGCTCAAAAGGCCACAGATGCAATCAACAGTCTTTGTGCCAGAAGGTACAAGAATGTTCGTGAGCTCACAGATATCGTAGAACGTCTGCTCGTGGTACCTGGTGTGCACTATGACCAGCAGGTACTCACGGATTACCTTAGATGCCTGCCTTCAGAGGTTAGGACAAAGCTGGTAGATGAGGCCTATGTCGAGCAGCACAACTTCGCCTCCTTCAACAAAAAGGCCTTAGATATAGAGGCAAAATTGGGGTCCGCGCATCAGAGTTAGGGAGATGGTAGGAAGAAGAGACTAGCCCAGGACTGGAAGAAGAAAGGTCAACTAATGTTCGTCGACCACGATGGTCAGGCGACAAAAATTGACGACTTCCCAGACCTTGGGGAGGAGACAGAGCACGATGGGGCCAGCGAGACTTCGGATGGGGGAGTCGTGGCACCCATAAAGGAAAAGGCTAGGGGGACCGGGAAAAAGAAGGTAGTACGGTCCGGTCAGGGCGACCAAGGTATGCCCGCATGGGTAAAACTTGGTTTGGAGTATGAAGTATGGAGGGACCGAGTTACTAGGGGGACGTGCATCAACTGTGACAACTATGGCCGCACGTCCAGAACGTGCCGAGGTAAGAAAGTCCTAACAAGGGTGGCCTCTCCAACGGTGGTGGGACTATCTTCGAACCCTGGCGGTGCTTCTGCGAGTACTTCCCAGGGAAACACCTCGGCCCAGTAGGAGTTTTAGCCGCTCTTACTCGCGTTGAAGTGGTAACGTTGCCTTCCCCACTTCAGGCGTTGGTTAGGGCTAGTGACCCACGTATCGCCCCGCAGACATATTTAGACCCACCGACGCTCTGTTCGAGAGATGTGTCCGAGGCCCTAGAAGAGTTGGAGACTGAGTGGTCAGGAAAGGACCCAGAGACTCTTGGGCAATGATTAGTAGAGGTCCAAAAGGTGAACACTTCGTGGTAGAGGTTGATGTAGGTGGTCGCAATGTTGGCGCCTTTGAAGACATAGGCTCTACACGAAACTTCATCAGTCGTGCTTGTGTGGATAGACTGCGCTTAGGGGATCAAGTGCAGCGGCTTAGCAGAACTGTAGCTTATACGCTAGCCAACAAGCACCAAATGGTAGTAAAGGACTATATGAATGACGTAGTCTGTTCCTTCTCTTATGGAGGAGGGGAAGTGAAACATAAAATCTCATTCCTCGTCTGCGACGAACTGCCGTTCGATATGTTACTAGGCATGTACTACCTCGAGGTCGCGCAACCTCAGTTTGATTGGGATAGGAAGGTGTTGATACACAAGTTGCCAAATGGTAGGACCGTTAGATTGTAGAAGTATAAGGCTAGCAGTCTAGTGGAAAACTATGGCTGCATGTGTGCTTCCTCTTTCTATAACTACTACAAGCAGAATCGCGAGGAGGGCATGAATCTAGTCTTTGTCTCTGAAAAAGGGGAGGCCGTTAAAACACCCCCAGAGATAGAAGTAGTCGCCGCACAAGATTCTGACCTTTTTTAGGAGCCCACAGGTGTGGTAGAAAGGGAAGTGGTCCATGCGATAGAGATTGTCCCAGGTAGTGAGGTGCCTAGAGGACGAATCTATAGGATGTCGCCTGCGGAGTTGGATGAGCTCCGCCGCCAGCTTAAGGAGCTCACAGAAAGGGATGGATTCGGCCTAGTACCTCCCCTTACGGTGCACCAGTCTTATTTGTCCCAAAGAAGAGAGGTACCCTGAGGATGTGCATTGACTATAGGGGCCTTAATGCCATCACCGTTAAGAACGAGGAACCCCTACCTCGCATCAACGACCTCCTGGATAAAGTGCAGGGATGCCAGTACTTCACCAAGATAGATCTGAAGTCTGGATACCATCAAATTGCCATTAGACCTGAGGACCAGCACAAAACCGCATTTCAGACCAGGTATGGTCTGTATGAGTTTGTGGTGATGCCCTTTGGCCTATGCAATGCACGTGGTACATTCCAGCACGCGATGAACGTGATATTTCATGATTTCTTAGACAAGTTTATCGTCGTGCACCTCGATGATATTCTTATCTTTAGTAGGACTGTAGAGGAGCACGCTGAGCACTTGAAAATAGTGCTAGGTCTCCTAAGACAGCACCAATACAAGGTTAACTTGGAGAAATGCGAGTTCGGTCGCACCAAGATCTTGTACTTGGGTCATGAAATTTCAGCGGATGGATTGAGGTCGGATGATGCTAAGGTGGCCAGCATACGTGACTGGCCCAGACCTCAGACTGTTACTGAGGTCAGCTCGTTTTTGGGGATGACGGGCTACTATCGTCCATTTGTAAAGAACTATAGTACTATAGCTTCCCCATTAACAAATCTAACTCGACCGGATACCCCTTGGGAGTGGGCTGAAGAGAGTGTGAGGCGGCCTTTAGGAAACTGAAGTATGTCCTGACACACTATGAGGTTCTTAAACTTCCAGATGCTGATAAGCAATTTGTAGTGACCACAGACGCCAGCCAATATGGCATAGGCGCGGTCCTTGCGCAAAAGGAGGGTCCCAAGTTGAGACCTATCGAATACATGAGTAAGAAGATGCCATCTCAGAAACTAGCCAGGTCTACCTACGAGCGTGAGCTTTATGCCCTTTACCGAGCGTTGGTCCATTGAAGGCATTATCTCGTTGGCAAATTTTTCTATGTAAAATCTGACCATGAGACCCTGCGTTGGATCAAAACGCAACCGGTACTCTCAGATGCACTCAAGAGATGGATACAAGTGATAGACATGTATGACTATCAACTTGATCCTATCAAAGGAGAGTACAACAAGGTGGCGGATGCAGTATCTCGATGGGCAGATTACCTAAGCGCGCTAGTAACTGAACTCGACATATCTAATGATCTGACTCGATCGTTGGTGGAGGCCTACCAGCAAGATGCAGTTATGTCTGAGATCATCCGTAAGTTCAAAGAGAAGGATAATATAACTTCTGATGAATTTACGATGGTAGATGGCTTACTGTTTCTTGAAAAGGCAAGGAATAAGAGACTGTGTGTTCCCAGTTGTGAGTCTTTGCGTAGTTTATTTTTAGGGGAATGTCACGATTCAACTGGTCATTTTGGTTAAAAAAAGACCAGCTAACTTAGTGCAGAAATTTTGGTGGCCCACTATGATGCAAGATGCGAAAAAGTAAGTTGAAACTTGCCAGGTTCGCCAAAAGGACAAACCTGGGACTCAGGTTCCGCTTGGGCTCATCAAGCCTTTGCCGATTCCTGAAGGTCCTGGTCAGAGTGTGTCCATGGACTTCATGGATACCCTTGTGACCAGTAAGTCTGGAAAAAGGCAGATCTTCGTGATAGTGGACCGCTTTACTAAGTATGCAAGACTTATCGGTATGCCAGAAGCTGTTAAAAGTGACTATGTCATCGAACTGTTTCTGGATAACTGGGTCAGGGATTTTGGACTACCTACGTTGATAGTAAGTGACAGGGATGTAAGGTTTACCAGCGAACTGTGGCAGGCGACAACTGAACAGATGGGTACCAAGCTCCAAATGACGTCAGGGAATCACCCCGAGTCAAATGGCCAGGAAGAACAGATGAACCGGGTTGTACAACACCTTCTTTGGCATTATATCAAGCCAAGGCAGGATGATTGGGACGAGAAGTTACCTCTCGTCGCCAGCCTATACAACAATGCTGTGCACAGTAGTATTGGTATGACTCCCAACCAGCTGCACCTTGGTTGGAAGCCCAGAACTGCACTTGACTTTCTGCTACCAGAAAGGCAACTCGCTGCAACACCTGGCAGCATAGAATATGCTGTCAAGTATCAACAAATGATGCATCAGGCCGTCAAACATATTAGAAAGTCTCAGGATGCTATGATTGCATCTGAGAATAAACATAGAGAACCCTCTAACTTTCAGGTAGGTGATAGAATCTGGGTAAAGTCATGTGAACTAGGTCAGGAGTTGGGGATTTCACGCAAACTGATGCCACAATACTTTGGGCCCTGGGAGATCTTAGACTTTGTAAGGGATCAACCAGATGGGCCTTCATATGTGATTCGCATTCCTGCACACTTGCGTACTTACCCTGTTTTCCATGCATCCAAGTTGGCACCTTTCGCTGCCACAGATCAGTTTCCCTCTAGGAGATCAAAGATGCCCCCAACCTTGGACGGACACATGGACATTGACGATATCATCGAGCACAAGCTGATGCCTGTGCCTAAACCGCCAGGAAGGGGATGACCGCCAAAGCCACAGATGCAATACCGAGTGCGGTTCAGACATCACATTGATCCTCAAGAAGACCGGTGGTTCACAAGAGAGGAATTAATGAAGACTGGTCCTCAAATTATCTCAAGTTATGAGAGAAAGCTGAAAGGGAAGCAGCCTGTTACATAAGGACTTCTCAGAGGACTATCGAAGAATAGGAGGAGGGAATGCGAGGATCTGGGTCCTCGGCAGGCCTGTTTCGTTTTGGTTTTGCTTTTTTTTTTATGCTACGGGCCTCACTGCACTTCTCTTGAAAATGTGCAAAATGAGAATGAAAGTCCCGCTACAACATGGCCAGATNCAAAATGAGAATGAAAGTCCCGCTACAACATGGCCAGATGCACCCGCCACATTTTTGTCTTTTTCACATTTCGAGAGTGGTGTGGCGATGCCCTAGGTCGGGCGTTCGAATCGTGACGCGCCTGAGGAGTTTGACGTTTTTTTTTAAACCACTCTCCTAAAACTTTTCGGCCGCGGAGGCGACTCCCGCGTCTGCGATGGTCCACGTTAGTGTTTTTTCGTGGAGACGTCCGATGTAAAATTCTGACGCGCGAGTGACTAAATCGCGAATCGTGAGACGTCCGATTTGAAATTCTGACGCGCCTGACGTGGCGTGCCTGACGCGTTTGGCGTTTGTTTTTTTCTCGGGAGTCCGGTTTCGTTTCGTTTTTGCGTTCTCTTTTATGCTACGGGCCCCACTGCACTTCTCTTGAAATACGGACAGATACACTGTCCGTATTCTGTACTCTCGACATCCACAAAAAAACAAAAATCATGGTCATGTATCTGTCCGTATTTCAAGAGAAGTGCAGTGAGGCCCGTAGCATAAAAGAGAACGCAAAAACGAAACGAAACCGGACTCCCGATAAAAAAACAAACGCCAAACGCGTCAGACGCGTTAGGCGCGTTTTGTGTTTGTTTTTCTCTCGGGCGAGTCTTGTTTCGTTTTGGTTTTGCTTTTTTTTTTATGCTTAGGGCCTCACTGCACTTCTCTTGAAAACGTCCAAAATGAGAATGAAAGTCCCGCTACAACATGGCCAGATGC
>BFEA01000174.1:2604191-2649530 GCA_003427395.1 Chara braunii | reverse complement strand
CATAAGGCTCCCACTTATTCTACACCTCTCAAGTCATTTCACAGAGTCGAACTAGAGTCAAGCTCAACAGGGTCTTCTTTCCCCGCCGATTCTTCCAAGCCCGTTCCCTTGGCTGTGGTTTCGCAGGATGGTAGATAGGGATAGTAGGAATCTCGTTAATCCATTCATGCGCGTCACTAATTAGATGACAAGGCATTTGGCTACCTTAAGAGAGTCATAGTTACTCCCGCCGTTTACCCGCGCTTGGTTGAATCTCTTCACTTTGACATTCAGAGAACTGGGCAGAAATCACATTGCGTCAACATCCGTTGGGACCATCGCTCGAGGTTGGTTGTCCAAGAGTTGATGGAAGGGGCTACAACATGGGAAGAAGTCAAAGAGAGGATGAAGAGAGAATTTGAGAAAGACTTTATCCCAACCACCACCAAGGATCTTCTCAACATCAGAAGAGCTAAGTACGACACTTTCAATGTTTTTCTCCAGACATTTATCAGGACAGCCAGAAAAATTTCATATTTGGATGAGGCTCAGAGATGTCATATTTTTTTTACTAATTTTACAGATAATGAGAGACAGACCGTTCTCAATCAACAGTACCCTCTCAAATGGGATGAAATGGTTGCAATAGTTAGAGCTCTACCTACGGTCTCACACAAAAAGTGGTCAATGGATCAGATCAGTACACTGGCTAAAGACTGGGAGACTTAGAATGGTATGAGCAGAGGGAACAATTTGAGTATTGAAAATCTCATTCAACGGGTTATAACCAATTACATGTTTGTTAATCATGCTGCAGATGAGAAAATAAAGAAGAAGGTTGAAAGTGAAGATGCAGAAGATGATGATGATGATGATAATTATAGTAAAAGAGGAGATTCCTCCAAGTCGAGAAGGAATGGAGGAAATGGTAGAAAAAGGAACATGGAAATAAGAAAGTATGATAAACGCCCAAGGAAGAGTTTGTCTGTTATTATTGTGGTGAAAGAGATAATACTACCACCTATTGTAAACCTCAAGAGGAGGATGTGAAAAGTGAGGTGGCTAAGAAGGATGCAATGGGTCATGTCTGTGACAGTTCATCGAACAAACTGGATCCCAGACATCCTGGAGGTATGAGATTTTTTGCCCTTAAACATGAAGAAGGAAAAATGAAGAAAAAGAAGAGAAAAGTCAATGTGAGTGTTCACCTCCTCGTTGGTGAATTGCCTCAAGAGTTTGTACAAAAAACTGACGACTTTCTTTTACTGATTGAATTGTCTCTACAGTCTCTAACTCTAGTAGAAAACATGTCTGATGACGTTTTTAAAAGTGGATTATCGTTAGGGGAGCGTTCAGCTTCTCGAATTTCGTCTGAGCTAGTGACATTTTCCCCTAGCGAGCTCTCTTGTTCGGCCAACATGATATCTTTTGAGGCTGATCTACCACCAGAACTCATCATCAAACCCAGTTCACTGCTTCGAGAAGTGAGAAATCTGCAAGTACGTTTTACGTCACAAATGATAGAGGAAAAGAGGAGAAGAAAGACCGAAGAGACAATAATTGACATTCTTGATGATAAAAAAACAGACCTTCGATTTAAGAAGAGTGCGCAAGAGAAGAAGAACAAATTTATCCTCAAGAGTGAGTTGGAAGATGAAACTGTAATTACGGATGTAATTTCTAAAATGTTAGAAGAAACAGAAGTGACCTTGTCTTTCAAGGAGGCAATGACGTTAGCACCGAAGTCGAGAGAGGAACTCAAAAAGTTAATTGAGAAGAAAATGATGAGAGTTAATTACCTAAGATCAATCCTCCCCAACCAAATCAACAGAACCTTACCTGGATGTAAGATGAGATTTACAACCATGGACTGTTGATATTTAACTATCTACATTAATCAGGTAAAAATCCGAGCGTTAGTGGACGTTGGAGCGGAAATGATACCTATCTCTCATAAGACAATGAAAATCTGCGATTTGACAATTGATAGGCCCACGAGGCAAGTACTAAGTAATATTGTTGGAGAACTCTTTGTTGCTGGGTTCATTAATAATTTGCCTATTAAGGTTGGGATGATGTCAGTTGAACTATTGAGATTTGTGGTGCCGGACCTAGACCATGATTGCAATCTGGGCACTCCTTTCTTACACAGGATAAAAGTTGTCCAGTTCTTCAGTCATGAAGGGTCATCCTGGATTGGCTTACAAGACCCGGAGACTGCACAGAAACAGATCCTTATGGTTTGTATATCCCATCATCATAAGCATAAGATATCAACCAACTCAATCAGAATGAAAAAATCCGGTGAAAAGATAAGGAAGATAAAAGGAAAAAACAAACAAAAAGTTCAGGAGGAAGTCTCCGTTGATATTAATCAGATTCCAAAGATGCTGAAAGTTTTTGACAAACTCAAAGATGAGGATGAAAAATTTGAAGTATTTAAGAAGGCTGTTGAAACTGCTAAGGGTGAAAAATAAAATTAAAATTGCAGCAAATCATCTTTTTTTAGGAAAATAGTCACTGGTTTAAAAAAAAATACAAGCCAAAGGGGGTGAAGAAGAACCTGGTGATAGTCCTAATTGAAAAAAATTATGACGAAGCGCTGAAGAAAGAAGGAGGATCATTAAACCAGGGAGTCTGCAAAATTGGGGAACAGAGTCACTAGGGAAAGATTTGACACAATGAAGGTACGGTCAGATCAATTTATTTTGCCTAAAGAAAAATAATATATCTTCAAAGTGTGTCAAAAGTTCTCTGGAGCATTCTCTTTTAATGATGAAGAAAGAGGGCGGTGGGATGTGAATATGATTAAGATCGCAAAGATCTGGACAGTTGATCATATCTCGTGGAATGACATACCAACCAAGTATGCCTGAAGGAAGAAGCAGAGGTAGTAAAGTATCTTGACAAGAAGATTGTCTCCAATGTTGTTTCACCTGCTGATGGTCTGTATGCTAATCACTGGTTTTGTTTCTAGAAACAAGGGGGTGGACTGAGGTGGATACAAAATCTTCATAAACTCAACTCAATAACGGTACGTGATGCAGGTAGTCTCCCTAATGCTGATCTCCTTTCTGAATCCTTTGCTGGTCGATGCATTTATTCCTTAATTGATTTATATTCTGGTTATGATCAGTTTCTCATTGATCTCACTAGCCGACGAATAACTGCTATGCACACGCCGAGGGACCTCATTAAAATATGTGTTGTACCTCAAGGTTGGACCAATGATATGGCAGTGGTTAAGAGGGATATGATCCAAGTCATGCAGGACATCTCTCCTAAGATAACTAGTCCTTACATTGATGATAACCCTGTGAAGGGACCCATAGTAAGAGATGAGACTTTGGTCGCTGATGAAGTCAGAAAGTTTGTCTGGGAATATGCTGAAGGAGTAAAGATGGTCATAGAGAGACCTCAGAAATACAAGATGACTGCACGTGGGCCAAAGTCCCTTCTCTTTGAAGCAGAGGTAACCATCTTGGACTTCAGATGTTTCTCCAAGGGCAGGAGCCCTGACCCCAAGAAGATAGATAAAATTTTGAACTGGCCTCTACCATTCAAGCGAGTGACAGACGTCAGAAACGTTTTTGGTGTCTGTGGGTTCTGGAGGATTTTCATTCCTCATTTTGCAACTCTTGCATAACCTCTAAGAGAGATGGTGAAACAAGGGGCTGACTTATCTTAGACTAAAAAAAAACAGATTGTTGTAGAAACTTTACAAGAAAATTTAAAAGATAGAGGTGCACTATTGGAGGTGTCTTTCTACGATGATGAGGGAGGAAGATCCTTCATCATCGAGGTGGATGAGGGACTAGTCGCTCTTGGTGGTATACTTATCCAGAAAGATGGGGATGAAAAAGAGGGACCCCTGAGATTTGAGAGTAGAACTATTAATTCTACAGAAAAAGGCTACACCCAGTTTAGAAAAGAGTTACTGACAATCATCCATTGCCTCATCTGCTTCAGATACTGTGTACTTGGAAGAAAATTCATCATGGGATTCATGGGGACTGATGCATCTGTTGTGATTGGTGCTATTAAAAAGCATCAACTAGTGGATCCAACGGTAAGCAGTTGAATTGTCTTTATCTAAACTTTTGATTTTAAACTGGAAAAGATCCCTACTGAAAAGAACCGAGTAGATGGCCTAAGTCGAATTGAATGGAGAAAATAAGAAGATGAACATATTAATGAGACGATTGAGGAATCTGCCTATGTTGATAATTTCTTGAATGAAGAAGACGATAAAACTTATAAGGCGCCAAGTTTCTATAAATGGAACTTATGGCATGAGGAGAGAGACAACTAGGGGAAAATCCCTGAAGCTTATGTTTATAAATTAATTCTTGAGAAAGAAGAAGAGGAAGAGTCGAACGACTGGTATGTTAAGGTCAATGCAGCACTTGTGGCTGCTCATGAACTAGGAGAGAGTTCCGGCTTAAGGAATGAAGAAGAGGTTGAAAAGAAAGAAGAAGAGATATCATTAATCTTTAAAGAATGTGATGAAATTTATCAAGAGATAGAGAAGAAGATTGAAAGAGAACAGCTAAAAGAATACTACTGCAAAAATTCAAGGAGGAAGTTCAGACAAAAGAGAGGGCATCTTTTTTTGGACGGCAAGGGAGGTCAACCTCCACTAAGAGTTGTATGTGGGAAAGAAAGACAACTACAAATAATTGTTGCCCTACATGAGGGGGTTGTTGGTGGTCATAGAGTTGTTGAGGCAACCTACTCTAAGACAGTTAAACTGTATTTCTTGTATGGCATGAGGGACACGATTTACATATTTTGTAAGTCTTGTGTGTTGTGTCAAAAAAGGTCTACAACAAGGATGATTGGGTCTTTACTTCCTACTATCCTGGTAGCGTTAGGCAGCCGAGTCCACTTGGATCTCATCACCATGCCTCTAGGCAACGGCGGTATAAGATACATACTGAACATGAAAGATATTTTTTAAGGATATGTTGAGGCGAAGGCTCTGAAGAGGAAGACATCTAAGGAAGTGGTTGACTGGATAGAGGAAGTCTATCTCAGATACCCCTTTATCAGAGAGTTTGTTTCTGACAGAGAATCTGAATTCAAGAATGAGATCTTAAGAAGAACCACTCTCAGACTGGGTGTCTGATTTCGGTATAACCACCTATCATCCTCAAGCAAACGCACCTGTCGAGAGAGGTCACATGACTTTGAAAGATTCATTGGCTAAATGGTGTGAAGGGAGCCTCGGTAATTGGCCAAAAGTATTGAGAGCTGCAGTTTATGCTGACAACATCAATGTCAAAAGAACTACTGGATATGCTTCATTCACTCTGTGGTATAGTCGATATGCTACTCTGCCTATTGAGAGTATAATCAGAACGTGGTCAAGTCAAGAGAGCGACAAAGAATATTCTATCTCAGAGCTTCTTCAGATCAAAATGAGATATATATTAGAGGTTGATCAAGCAGTAATGGATGTTGTAGAGAGCATGACAACCAACATGTTATCAAACCAAGAGAGATGGAACAAGAAAAAATATATAAGAAAAATGAAACTGAAGGTTGGTGACGTTGTCCTCCTCTTTGATAATTCCCTTGACACCCAATGGACCAAACGATTGAAGCCTAGATGGTTCGGTCTCTACATAAGTACAGACGAAGCAGAAGGCAAAGTCTATGAGATATTAGAGATGGATGATTCAAGAGTTCATGATATGGTATCAGGGTCAACACTTTGTAAGTTCATCTTCAGAGACCCTGACCTGATCCCTACAATGATCAAAAGGAAAGGAAAGAAAAGTTAATCATCCCATAAGAGAGCAGTTTCACAAAACTGAGAGAAGTATAGTGAGAAAGTGAGGCACTGTAAAGATAAAAGTTTTTGCAGTCATTGATTACTCTTGCATTGTCAATTCAACATGTCAATTTTCAGTATGTCATACTTTATCACAAGGGACTTGGGAGAGACTTTTCAGATGATCTGTATTCGTTTTTGCATCTGAACTGATTTTATTGTTTTCTATAAGCGACGAAATCAATGAGATCAAAGTGACATCGATGTTGAGTCGCAGTCGATTCATGAGCATCAGATCCCTGGATTGGGAGTAACTGTAAAGTGCAGTTGTAGTGAGATTAAGTTCGGAGAACTCGTGGTTGTGGTACATCAGAAGAGTAATCAGTTTTGATCTCACGATGGAGAGAAAATCAGACGGGCACAAAAGAAGTTCAACTCTATTTGACGAGAGAGTTGTCAGTAGAGGGACTTCGTGTCTTCTGACTAAGTTGTCTGTCCATGAGAGCTATCAAGAAGATATACATAAAAAAGTTCAGGCTTGCTTGACCAGAGAGTTGTCAGCGTGGGGACTTCGTGTTTCTTGACTAAGTTGCCTCTCTTCTGTCCCAGATGAGGGAAGGGACCTCTCTGGGGTCAGTATATTTATACTTCCTTGAGGCTGACGGGAGGCCTGTTGGGAGCATTCTCAGATGAGGAAAAAGATTTATCTGAAATTAGCACTTTGTATTTCCTGAGGCTGAAGTAAGGTCTCTAGGAAGTGCATTGTTGGTTGTCGCATGTTGTTGTCCAGTGCCTCTTGAGACTGAAGCGACGTCTCTTGAAAAATGTTTGTTCTGTTATCTGGGGAATGGGTTGTCTGACTATGGGTTTGGGATGTTATTTTGACTGTTTGTGCCTGAGGTTTTCTTCTCTGACTTTCAAGATGCATTGATTGTCGGGATCAGCTAGAGCCTTACCGCAGTAGGTTGCAATCTGGTGGGGTCCGCAGGTCCCCGACGCGAGTGTCGATTTCCAAAGTTGACTGAGGCTAAGACTCCAGGAGTCTAGCCTGTGAGGTCAAAAGGGGTCAGCTGGAACCCTACCGCAATCAGTGGATGCAATCCAATGAGGTCTGCCAGAGCCTGGAACCCTGGTTAGACCGGGTCCCACGTTAAAAAATCTGGGCGGGGCAACCAACGCCCTAGGCCAAAAATTGGTGGGTGAGTCAGTCCCCGACCGCAGTGGTCAGGTCCAGATACGGGACCGTTTGACTGACGGGAGGTCTACTATCATAGGCACAAGCGGTTATCGAGTAGCTGAAAATTCAGGAATGAAAATTTTGAAGTGGGAGTTTTTGGCAGTCTGAAAATCCTGAATGATCCTGAAGTGGTGAAAGATCCGAAGACCCTGAAAACCATTTGTTTAAGCAGGCTGCATCCTGAAGTGGTGAAGGGTGTCCTGAAGTGGTCAAGTGGAGTTTTGGGCAGTCTGAAAATCCTAAATGGTCCTAAAGTGGTGAAAGGTCCGAAGACCATGAAAACCACCCTTCACCACTTGAGGATGCAGCTTGTCTGAACAGATGGTTTTCAGGGTCTTCGGAGTTTTCACCACTTCAAGACCATTCATAATTTTAAGACATGAATGGTCCTGAAGTGGTGAAAGGTCCGAAGACCCTGAAAACCACCTAGTTAGGCAGGCTGCATCTAAAGTGGTGATGAAAAATACGACTGTTGTTAACCTTCTCTCATCATAGGGTGACTAGACCCGCTATAGTCTAGTGTCCTGGCGAGAGTGTCAAAGGGTCACCATACTAGTAGTTGGTATGGTGGTCCTGACCTGGTAGCAGGTTAAAGAGGTTGTCAAGATAAATGGTATGATTGGTCCAGGCATCAGGCGGGCTGAATAAGGTATGTCAAACTAACGGGAGGTCTGTCATTCCTGACCAGTGGTAGGCCAAAACTAAGGCAATCAATAACTTTTGGGTGAGAGGGATTGTTTATGCTACCGATTATTTTATTAAGGGTTTAAATTTATTAATTTTATTTAATTATTGTATGATGACTGCTTGTTATAGATTTGCATGTTGGGATCTTGCTTGTTGGTTTGTGGAACTTGCTATTTTATAGGATCATGCAAATTCATCTAAAGCTCTCAGGTTAGAGAAAAATAAAGGGGTTTGGTATCCCCCTTTGTATACCTGAGAAGTTGAGGGCACACCTCGCTCAGACCAGATAAAAAGAGAACGGGGTTTGGTATCCCCCGAGTTGCTTAAAAAGTTGAGAAGACGTCTTACTCAAGCCAGAGAACAAGAAAAGGGTTTGGTATGCCTCACCCTTGATACTGCTGACAGCGAGTGCCCATAGGAGAAGATCAATGATACCCCAGAAAGCATTATCAGAAGTGGGAAGCGAGGTGATTTTTCTACTGAAGAGGTCAAAGAGAGAATTCAGATTGCAAGACTATAAAAAGTTGGAGCCAAGTCGTGAATTGAAAAACTGATAAGTAATCCTTCTTAAACTTTAATTGGTGGCCGACAAAGCAGCCTGGTTCATAAGGAACCTGCATCTCCGACCTTAAGATATTCAAATTCTCAAGCCAGGAACGCTATAAAGGGTGGCATGGACAGAAGTTTCGAAAGGAGAAGATTCAGAAATTCGAGAGAAAATCGCGCTTATACAGGATGTAGAAGATAATCATGAACTCAATCTGAAGTAAAGAAAGAGGGAAAAAAATGCAGAAAAGGGCGCAGACTGCCGCGCAGTCACTAAGATGAGAAGAGGGAGAAGTTGTACAAGGGATAGGGGTTGATGAAACAGGCACTAGGGCTCTGCTTGCCGTGAGGATAGTAGGTGCTCTAGATGAGTATGGAGGAGAGGAGGTGCTCAAACTTCTTCTGGAAGTACTCCATCCTTGTAGGGGATGGAGTCCTTTCGTACCAGCTGGTAAAAGGCTGGCGTGGGTATGGCCTCGAGTGGGAGCCGTAACCTCGCGCTTCCTCATCCTCCTCTGACCTATATTCACGCCGTGTGCGAGCTGGCGGCTCTTCACAAGCCATTCCTCCCCTGCCGCCTCTTCCTCTTCCTTGCCCTCGACGTGCCTCTGGCATGGTGAGAGAAGGAGTAGAGGTACGTTGCGACGGAATAAAGATTAAAAGAGGGTTTGAGAACGAGAAGACTGAATTACTAGGAGAAGAGAGAGGAGAGCTAATACACAGGACATGCAAAATTGTTGCGCGTTGCGAAGGGGGAGGGAAAAAAGACATTGCGCTGTGGGAAAGTTAGATAACAACTGACGCAGGATCACAATGAGAGACATCGCCTCTGCTTGCTATAGAAATGGGTGAAGGAGTTTTCAACTCATATTATTTTATATTGATCGACTAATGCGTTTTGGCCCAACGGGGATGCTAGGTGGGGGTTTGGTATCATGTCGGAGGGCCCGGTGTCCCGGCCCTTCGCTGTGTACCAGTCCATCTGCTCACTTTTCGCTGTGTATAAGTCCATCTGCTCACTTTCCGCTGTGAACCAGTCCATCCGCTCACTTACCGCTGCAAGCCCGGTACCAGTCCGCAGGGTCGTATAAAACTTACGGGCCAGTTACTGGGCATTCCAGTGGTACCGCACAGGCACGGCGTCCTTCTTTACAATGAGCTACCCTGTAGCTGGAGTGACCGTTAGGTTAATCCAGATAGTAAAAGGGTAGTACGGTCTGCTCAGCTGCGCGTCAATTCCCGATGGTCGTATTATGGGGTAAGTTTAGTGGCAACGGTATAAAAGAGAACACAGAGGAAAGGGAAAAGGAAAAGAAAACGGGAGTTGAGCGCGGAGCTTCGAATTCATGCCTAGATTTAGACCGTCGTCTTAGCGCCCTGGGGTCTGATGGTTTTAGCAAGGCCTTAGTACCTGAGGGTTTTGAAGTGTCGTTTCCTCTCTATTATTATTATTATTACCAACCTTCTTATTTAAATTTTCCCATTCTGTCATTTCGAGGGAAGCTAACGGTTTGTTTTTGAACTCCGATTGCAACCTGGTGGGCTAGACTGGCCCGGCCCTTCGCTTATTACCTGTGTCTGACCTGCCCGGCTGAGCACCGTGCAGTGGAACTACAAAAGAGGGGCAACCCGCGACCGCTTTGGTAGGAGGCTTATCACCCCTCATGGAAGGTCATAAGCCTCCTCCTTGCCATCAGTCACGGGTACCCATCAAGGGTAGCCAAGCAACGAGTTTAGAAGGAAAGACAACGTCCATCGGTATCCTGTTATGGGACCACCGTGTCGAACTTTTGATTGTTGCACACCAGGGTGCGAAGTGATTAGTGGTTGACATCGGAAGGGTCTGCTGACACCACGACTGTTGAGGATCGGCTTCTCACTCCCTTCTCTTTGTTTTATTTTATTTTATTTTATTTTATTTTATTTTATTTTATTTTATTTTATTTTATTACTGTGTTATTTACCGAGTTGCATAAATGAATCTTAAAAAGAAAATAGTTTTCGAGAATCACGGTATGAGGTGAGCCTACAAAAGGGAGAGGGGAATTAGCTGTTTAGTGGCTAGTCTGTGAGTGCTCGCAGGCTATTTCGTTGCACTAACGCCGCTAGTCTGAGGACGGGAAGCGGAGTAGTGAGAAGCCAGAGTGAGCTATCTGGGTGTACGTGCTCTAAGTGTTGGTTCCGACTATTTCAGAGTGGCACCCTGATACCATACACGACTTGTTTGGGTGAGACTCGACCATGGTGCGTGGTAGTGGGCTGCATGGGTATCGGCCAAAATATCTCCAGTTTATCTGGAGATGGGAGCAAATGTCGGTTGAGGGGCCATTCGTTACGGCTATTCTGGACTATAGCCGCTGCAACCAAGAAGCGAGGCTAAAGATAAACGTGGAAGGAGGAAGGGAAGAAGAGATGACGGCGGATCCGAGGTTCCAATTGGCCATCACGGAGGCTAAGGACCGTGCTGAGAGGAGGTGTAGGAGAGATGGGATCACCGACGAGATCAATTGGAGACAGAGACCTCCACAGACACGACGGAACGGGAGCAACAACATCTCGACCGCGTCACAGAGGCGAAGAGCGACGCGAGTGACCTAGAGGCCACGACCCAGTCCTGACACGGACTGGACCAGTGGAGGTGGGACCTTCCGCCAGCTGAACCAATAGAGAGTGGCCCTGAGGCCAATTCACGACGACGTCAAAAGAGAGATGACTAGGCGGTTATGGGGGACAACAAAACAAAGCGAAGGCCCGGTGGGTGCGAGTGACGTCGGTGTGCGAGCATACGTGCAGGACAGTGGGACAAAGCGAGAGAGACATGTGCAGTAAAAAAAAAAAGGCAAGAAGAAGGTCAATGCTCGTGTGCAGTAGTGGTTGACGTTAACTTCGTCTGGTGGGAGCAACGAGATCTCCACGCTCGTGGGGCCCGAGCTGCCACTCTAGGATGGTCGGACCATCCTTCGTCTCTGGTGTGAGGACGGTCGTGATTAAGTGCGCGTGGTGCGAGTGATGCTTGCAAGAAGAGAAGAGGAAGTCAGATTGATGAGAGGAGAGTTACTCGCGCGACCCCTGATGTTGACGTCACTAATCCGGTCTGCGAGACTCGTGTCTTCAGAGTGAGATGGAAGGGGGCAAGTGATTGGCGCCTTCAACTCTTGCTGGGAGACTGCTTTTTGAGAAAACCATGAACGACCGTTGTTGTCACCGCAAAGAGGGCCTTGAAACTAGATCACAAAGATTGGGGTATTGAGCCTACTTGGCATCCATAGCTTGGCATCCATAGTGTACTAGGAGAAGAAAGGGGGACACGCACACGGGACACGAACGGCAAAGTAACTCTGGATGTTACGAGAGCAGTTCCTGTTGATCTCAACTGTTGGCTGCGTACATCCACGAACAAGCTGTGGGCGAGTGTGACTGGAAAAGAGAGTGGGGCACTGTGTGAAGTCGCTGCAGATATCAACTGTTCGCACACTGTCTGTCCCACCAGCCTTAGTGCACTCTACCACTCCTCGTGTCTGATAGAGTAGTTAGGTTTAGGGAGGTATAAAGCAAGGCACGGACAACGCGAATAAATATCAGGGAGTGAGACCCCTTGGTTGATGCTGACTTCGTCCGGCCATTGCGCTGAGTTTGGAGCCGCCATGTTTAGTGAAGAGAGTATTGACTATGAGAGCAATACAGAGACTGGGTTTATGACGTAGCATTCCACACATGAACTCACTTTTGTTGCATGCCTCTGATGCGCCTCGCGTCATTTTTCTCTGTGGAGGTGATGGAGTCGCACACACATGCTTGTAATGGGCATGCCACTTATAGGTGAAGTCAGACCTTTGATAGTCCCTCGAGAAGAGCAGGAAAGATTCGAACGCGTTTGACGATGACTATAGTCCTCCTTTCTCATTACTCGTCGAATGTGCGCGGGTAGGGCCTTTGTTGGTCGAAAGACAAGGAAGTCTACGTGTACTAGTGAGGAGGGAAGGAACGAGTGACTGCACTTGGTTCTCGTGGTGGGCACAAGTGTTGTAAATCGGGTCTGTGGGGAAGCTTCCTATCTCGTTCGGCGAGGCGCATGCGTGTGGAGATCCTTGTTAATTTCATCGGGAGTACGCATTGCCTCGAACAGGAGAATGTTCCATCGTCATCATTGAGTGCCTTCCACATATTTCTTTTTTACCTACCTTGGACAGTGATTATTGACAGTCGTGTCGGTTGGTGCTCAGTGAACTATCACAGGACGATGAATGAGAGTGGAAACAGGTTTCTTGAATATGCATAGCAGAGTATCAGGGCCCTGTGAGGGCGTTCCTTTCTCCTGCGTGAGTGTGTTGACGTTGTGGCCAGGCTGATCTAAGCGACCCACGTGTGACTCTTCGTCTCATGATTCCTTATCGCCCAGTGCCGCAAAATTGATCGTTGAGCACGAAACACGAAAGAGTGACGAGGGATCACTAGAGGAAGACCCTCAGTAGCGGGACTAGATTTTTGGGCAGGTGCTTATCACTAAGTCTTTATTATTGAACAGCCATTTCGTCAAAACGGACATATTATATTTTTTGAATGAAATCAAAACTGATTTTTTTTGCCAAAATCCGGTCGGATTTTTTTGCTCCTGGGGAGAACGCCGGACACCCTACATGTATCTAGTCTATGGTTGCATGGACCAGATACATGTAGGGGGTCCGGCGTTCTGGGAACGCCGAACCCCCAGGAGCAAAAAATTCCGACCGGATTTTGGCAAAAAAAATCAGTTTTGATTTCGTTCAAAAAACATAATATGTCCGTTTTGACGAAATGGTTATTGGGATTAAACTCTGACCAGACGAACACTGATTGAGATTAATTTTATCATTGTTATCAGAAGGTGACTGTGACAGGGTTGCTAGTAAGCGGTTTTTCAAGTAGTGACAGACCACTTTGGACTAGTTATTGAGGTTGGTTTCCATCATTCCCAATGTTCATTATCTGATAATAAATGTAAAGTTCTCTCTCAGATGTAAGTATGGAACAATTGTTTTCTTGACTGAGAAGTTTTGGAGAAGAACTGACTGAAAACGCCTTGATGTGATTTGATCCTAATTACGCCAGACGATTAGGCTTCTATCGTCCAGATCATTCAACTGTTTTTCAGAGTGATTATGCTGAATAGTCTCTCTTTACTCTGGTCACTACACCAAAGGGGGCAAGCGGCGGAGACCGGGGAGATCTCCTGACTCGCAATTCCCCTTTGTTATAGTTAATGGGTAAGAGGTTGCTTGTACTGCGAGAACAACTTATCTACTAGCAAAATATTTACTGGATGGTGACTAAAGTTTGCGGCTCTACTGTATGTAACCCTCGCCTGGAAGGGCTCAGAAGTTATACGGAGCCGCAAATTGATTAGACCATCAGATAAAAGGAGAACAAGTGTCAACAAAGGAGATAGGAGTGAGAATTGTGTGCTGTAACATTCTGTATCGTATGGACTGAGTTGCCACGCCCAGTTTACACTTGTGCAGTCTATGTAGAGATTAAGTCTGACCATTCTTTGAGCAAGGATCATTCTCAGTTGCTCCTAGCGTGGGTGGACTGTCTTAATCATTCGCTCATACCCACATGCGCTACAAGCAGAACCCATTTTCAGCGGCCCCAAGCTCGTCAAAAAAAAAAAAAAAAAAAACAGAGAATTTTTAACACAGTATCAGGTAAAGGAGGAGTTGGGTATCCCTCAAAGACATCAAGCCGAGTAGATCCAATGAAGCACTTATTTTAAAGGTTATGAATTACTCCAACTAAAACGTTGCAATAATTTATTCTTCCTTCGTCTCAGTCCCCTGGGTGACTGAGAGCTAACTACGGAACGGGCATTCTCCTGCTTCTAGTACTCAGGTGAAAGCAGAGCCTCTTTAATTCTGATCAAGCGGACCGGCTTTCTCTATTCAGTAAACGAAATAGGAATGACAAAAAGTTAAGAAACTATTTCGGATCATGATTTTATGGGCGACTCTGAACGGGTCAGCGGTTGAGATCATAGGTCGAATTTTTGTCCTCAGGTAACTCATATAATATGTGAGTTGTAAATGTCGTTATTGAGACTATTTGTATCATCCGAACGGAAAAATTGTCTCTGACAGTGTTCTATACGTCATCCGATTGGAGGGGTGCTACTCCCGATAGTCCTAGAGACATTAGGCTCCAACTGTAACTCGTGCGTCGCCCTAGCTGAAGTCATCACTTGGAGTAGTGTAAAACTACTTCGAGCTACTCATGCTCAATGTTGCGTGCAGACAGAAGATGCCCCTGACAAAGTTACATGATAATTTCCCCTCACCACACGTGAATAAATCTTACACAGTTTAGATGTTTATCAGTAAAAACCCAACGGCAGACAGTATGCTGGTGTCTCTACGATAGCTGTGGCTGATGGCTCTATAGGAAGTCATCGCAAGACAGTGAGCAACCAAGTCTCAATAACTTTCGGAGAGTATCAAAGTCATGTATAATAAGCACACTCTAGTAATGTTTGGTGCCCTCTATGAAAATCTAATGTTTAAAGAGACTGAAGTCTACAAAAAGATGTTGAGAGAGATTGCAGTTGAAAGGGCGAGAGACTACCACCGGTTTATAAAGTATGACTTGTCGTTTCTAGAGACTGTTGATCAAGCCCGAAAGACTGTCAATGACCAGTAGTAAGTGTTCTGATTCATGAGATCAACTAGGGAGTGCTCAAAGACAAAGAGGGGACGGAGAAGGAAATAACATCTCGTGGACAACTTGCATGATACAGTACAGAAGAACAAATTGGTGTGAGGATATCAAGGCAGACCACACTGCATCCTTTAGACGACAGACGTGAAATAAGAACACGCAACATTGTCAAAAAGTCTAGCAGTAATGAAGTGTATAAGGCATCATCAGAACATGATAAGTGAAGCAATCAGCAACGAGCCAGAGAAATAATCAGAAAACCGGCAGTGAAAATGTTATTCTTATGAAATGCGGTTCAGTCATTTCCAGTCAGCAAGTACCTTTTCATGAACTGTAGATTTCTAATCGTTCTGATGTCAGGTGATCAACATTTGGCGACTCGATATCTGATTAGTGTTTAATTGGTACCAACATTTATTTCAACGTTCAATCAGTATTCAAACAATTTTTATTCAGCATTCAATCAACATTTAGTCAACACTCAACCAACCCATGGTCATTCCTATCTGCACCAAAGATCAACATCAATCAAACTGTACCTTCCTCTAGGTATACTGATTTAGTTTCAGCATCTCGCTCAGCACATGAGTACAGTTCAGTCATTCTCGATCGAGGGTCAATTTTGGCCAAGCTCAACAGTATTGCTTCTAAAGATGCCTTTCGGTATCGATATGTCAGTGCAGTCAGCTTCAGAAAAGGGGACTTGTTAATCTTCGTTATTCTTACCAGCTTCGCATCAGACATCATTCGGAGAGAGAAATGATGGTTACATCAACAGTCAACATCAATAATGATACCAATTTTATGCAAGAGACGGTCCACAAGGACCTGGTTACTCAATCATGACAACACTCAAAGAACACGTAAGATCCATCCGCGAACAGTAAAGAGAATGACAAGCCGACTGAACCTGCAAGGACCGAAGACCAGAATGAGAAAACCAGAGAGAGAAAGCACAAAAGAGAGAAAGAGAGGGAAGTAGGAGGTAAGAAGGGAGAGAGAAAAAAACAGATGATTGAGTAACTAGGTCCTTGTGGACCGTCTCTTGCATGAAATTGGTATCATTATCGATGTTGCCTGTTGATGTTACCATCATTTCAACGTGTGAACCATCGTAGCAATTATGCTACGACAGAGTGACACGATTGCTTGCCTCATCTATCGATCGATTACCAGTTTTGTCCCGAGGTTCAGTGTTTAGTTTTGTATGGGTCTGTCTTCCCTCCTTTCGGTTATCTGGTCTCTGTGCATTATGGCGGGCTTACAACCGAGTAAAGGATGTTTCCAGTGCGGAGCGCTTCTTTCTACTTCTTTCTTCTCTGTCTTTTTTTTCTCTCTGGTTTTCTCTCTCTCCCTCCTTACCTCTTACTTCCCTCTCTTTCTCTCTTTCGTGGTTTCTCTCTCTAATTTTCTCATTCTGGTCTTCGGTTCTTGCAGGTTCAGCCGGCTTGTCATTCTCTTTACTGTTCGCGGATGGATCTTATGTGTTCTTTGAGTGTTGTTATGATTGAGTAGCCAGGTCCTTGTGGACCGTCTCTTGCATTAAATTGGTATCATTATCGATATTGCCTGTTGATGTAACCATAAGTTCCACCTCCGGTCTCGGAACAGGGAACGGGCCTCGCCTGAGAGAAAAATAAAAAAAATAAAAATAAAATAATAAAATAATGATAAAAATAAAAGCAATCTAAACAAATAAGGAAAAAGGAAAGGACCGTTGGCATCTCCTCGGTCCCGCCAATCAGGGCCGCGACTGGGGCCAGCAGCAAACCCAAGGGGGATAACCTTGCCAAACCCTCCACCCCTCGACTTTCCTCAAGGTGCTCCATTACTCCCGCATTGTCGCTTACTGACCTTGATCCCCCTACCTGCTTTATGGGAGTCCGACACCGTAACCCATAGTAGTAGGCCCGAGGCTTTAGGTGGTTACGCTCATTATAGAAAGAGTGTTGGTTCATGAGGTTATTGACTTCATTAAACTTTCATCTTTTGATGGCTTCACCAGAAAGTATATATTAATCCTTCTTGCGGGCATCACAACTCAAATGCTCAATTGAGAGGAGGTTGAGAGACTTGGTTGTTCGTGGAAATGGATAAACGTCATGACAGATTATAAGGCTCAACTAATAATGATTAGTAGTGAATTGAGGTTATTAGATAAGACTTCCTCCACTAAGTAAACTTGTTATTCTTTTTATTCTTGTCCTTTACTCCTTTCTTGGTTTATTAATTGCTTCTAAGCTGAGTTTGGCAATATTGAAAAAAATTTAGTGTTTTTCTTTCCCTCTCCTATGACGGAGCGAGAGGAACCCAACCTCGCTAACTAGATCCGAAGATCTAAGCAATATATTTTTTTCTGACGAGATATGTTGGTTGAGCTCTAAGTTGTTTAGTTGTCGGGAAGGACAAATATTGTCATTTCAATATGGGAAAAGCTAACTCTTTGGAGTAAAAAGAGGATGAACTGATAGAAAAGTGAAAGGTAGCTTTGAGAAGAGTTGCTTATCTACTTACGAAACTCCTCTTGGATGAAGACTAATTATAGGCCATTGTAGTGATGATGATTGCTCTTTCTCAAGTGAACCACTGAAAAAAGGACAACAAAACAGATGACATGCGCAATTATCTCGGATGAACAAGATTTTGGACAACGGTACTCTCAATGTCGTCTCATTTGATTAATCTATCATGGACTAATTAATTTCTTGTTGCTCCTTTGTCTTTAAATGGAAAAAGATAAATTCTACACTTCTTTAGAGGAAACAGTAAATTTGCACAACAATATCCTTTATGGTACTTAATTGAGTAAATGAAGTGAGAGATACTCTATGCAAATCTTTGACGGAGATTGTCATAAGCAGTATCTCGTGCAATAGACAAGCAATGGCTTCGGTCACCTCGTGTTGTATAAGGATAATTGTTGTAACTGATCATACCTTGTATTACATAAGAGTAGAAGTTGCAATCAACAGTCCCTTTGTTGTACACGAGCAGTGGTAGCTCTCAGTAGCTTCATTCATTGTGTGCAAACAACAATAACTCTTGATAACGCCCCGTGTTTAATGCGACTAGAGGTAGATCTCGATAACACCCTGTGTTGTGTACGAGCGGTGGTAACCTCGTCAACACCCAATGCAACGTACAGTGCGCAATTGACTAGCGACAATTGTTTTATTAAGATGATTGGTAAATGAGTCATTATGTGATTAGTTGTGTGCTCTAAGTCTTTGTAGTTGATTATTTACTTTGAGTCTTGTTGGCTTTGGCTACCTGTTTTGAGCCTTAAGAGTAGACTACTTGTGATGAGTACTTGCGGTCGAGCATCAATAGCAATCTCCTCAAGGATCCTAACCAAGGTGACCCTCATACACCCATCTTGGTCAATCTTAATTAAGAGTTACTTTAGAAAGACGGGAGAAAAAAATTGTGCATAACAAAGACATTTTGTAGAACTTCGCAAGCTCTGTCGAAACAATCGTAAAAGATTGAGGTGATAAAACCATTGATTTTTTTTTTGCAACCAGATGCGAGCTGCAAGGTAACAGATCGACATAATCAGGATCTCCAATAATAAATCTTAACGAAATATTTGACAATCTTGAGTCTGAAGGCTGCTCTCTGCCTCATGAGCAAAACCTACTCGGTTATCGGTTGTTCCTTCTTCTCACCCGCATCTCGTCAAAGCTTGAATCTTGGAGTATAAAAAAAATCATGAGGGAAAAATAGATCCCAATAATGAGATGTAACATCGGCAAAAATAAATATAATGGATGAAAAATGAAAGCCGATAAGGACATGGAGTTTTATAAACTGATTCTGAAAGAGCGTGCAGTCCAAAGAATCGGGGAAAAGAAATACATTGAATATGTTTCCTACTTTGATGATCACAATGGTAAACAACATATTACTGGTTATCCCTAGAAACCATCGAGCAGGTCAGAGGAAGCTTAGCAGATTGTGAAAACTCTCATATTTTTTTAATCTCAAATAGTCTACCAATGAATTTCTCAACAAGCATCATTCAGTAATCTGAAAAATTTTCGGAGTTCAATAATCTGAGAACTTTCCGGAGTTTCCTCAATCTCAATTATCAATTGTCAGTTACTTGATAATTTCCAATCATTCAAAATATCATCTGTACCCGAGCTTGTTGCATTTTAATTATTTTCGTTTAGTCTTGAAATCCGTATCAATCAATCAGTGATCTCATCAGTGACATTCACTTAGGGGAGTTACCACCAAAAGTTTATTAATCATTACCAATCGGAGTTCATCATAATTCAGATCAGATACAATACGATATCAGCACATGAATACTATTACTTATTTTATAGTTCAACAGACAGTCTTGACCAACTTCAACAGGATTGTCTCCAAGGAGGCTTTCTAATACTAGTATGTCAGTGCAGTTGGTTTCAAACAAAAAAAATTGTCAATCTTCGTGGTCCTCACTGAGTTTGCAGAGAGAACTATCCAAAATCTAAGGATCTATGTGAGAAAGGGGAAGGAGGCTCGTGAACATTTTGACTCAGTTTGGATCACAGCAGCATGGTATGTCGAGGAGAGAGGACGAGTGCTTCAAAGGGAAACAAAGTTGATTTATAGCTTTAGTCCAAAGTTATACTCTAACTACCCTAAGCCCCCGATTCCTGTCTACCTCATTGATAGTTCTCGCTAGGGTGATCTGGTTGACCTGGCCAAAAGATATGTCTCACCAGCGGAGATTGACTATGAGGTTGTGACTGAACCATCAAAGTTCAGATATCTCGAGCGAGAGATCTTGTCCAGACCATATATTCCTACTCTTTGGGAGAAGTTTTGTGTTATGCTTGGCTTCCGAACCTTTGATCTTGGATGAACGTATTCAAAATTTATGAGCTTTAGGTAAACTCTATATCACTAGGCCGCAATCCTAGGAGGTACATAGACGTGGCTCAAATCACAAAAGATGCACAGTCAAATGAGAGATTGAGGATAAGACATGGGGGAGAGACTTAGGACTCTTGATGAGCGCTGACCATGTCTTTTCATTCCCTGAGATTATTATGAATTATCATCTTTCCTCATTCATCTTGTTTTGCCTTGAGTTGGTCGGTCTTGATTCTTCTTCATTGGCATTGCTTGATGTTATGGTCTCTGTTTATTTTGTCACAATTCTTAAATTCTTGAATCAGTAGATTTAATACGTGCATGATATATTTAATTCTAATTTTATTATTTGCATAATCATTGCAGTTCCGAATCATATCAAACATTCCTATGACATGGGACCGACGTAGACCGTAATTGAAGGGTTTCGCTCGAAGTCAGACGCACACAACATGAAGGGACTTGCATTAATTAATTCAATTTATCTATTGCAAAAATCAGCAAAATCCTGCATGAGAGCCTGTTGACTTTCTAGTCGGCAGACGTGGCATGACTAAAAAAAGTCATACAACGGGCATTGCAAGAATTATGCGTGTGCACGTTCACTTGACCATAATGACTATGCGAAATAAAGTGGTTCAATCATTCAGGCAAGAAGTTTGTGTTCTATTAGATGATCATTCTCATAAAAATATTATGGTTTGTTCATCGACATTCACGCAGTATACAGACAATCACCAAAACTCAATCTAGGATCTTCCACGCATACATGTGATCACACAAGTTTTAAACAACAATATCGCACACACTAAGGGAGTCAACCTTACCATTCCGTGCGACTCATACTCTACCTTATACACAGAAGCGCCAACCATGTTACACCATCCCACAACAAGCTACTTGGTCTTTAAAAGTGACCATTAAGA
Source organism: Chara braunii (assembly GCA_003427395.1). Taxonomy (NCBI): domain Eukaryota; kingdom Viridiplantae; phylum Streptophyta; class Charophyceae; order Charales; family Characeae; genus Chara; species Chara braunii. Next base: position 2,628,823 of record BFEA01000174.1, on the reverse strand, counting down.
AAGAAGTCTGCGTGAAAATCCCACGAAATATAAAAAAAACAGAAGGGCTAAGGCCTTAGGTTGGGATCCAGAAACAAACAAGTTGCGTCGTAGACCGACCTCTCATCAAAGGATAACATAATAGTGATCCTTTGTAGGATTATGCCGAATGAATCAAGCCTTCAATCGAATGCGTAGACCTGCATCGCAGTACAGGCCAGTACAGACAAAAAATGATTAATACTACATTTAAAACAAACAGACGACATAGTCCATTTCGTAGCCTAACTCCTCTACTAACTTCTCTCTCACCTTCCTCTAATCGACACCAAAAGTTACTGAAAATTTTGGAAGCATCTTTCATAAATAGGGTGGATTGCCAAATTTTCTCTAGCAGAAAATAACTTTGTTACCTAATGTATACGTATGGGGCCTCTCCGTGCGAAACGTACAGGTAATACATATACGGTACTTGTACGGGAACTGAAACGTCATCTTGTGCGTTTTGTACGCCCCCATACGGATTTAAAAAAAAAAAAAAAATTCTGAAAAAAAAAATTCTGAAAAAAAAAACTATGTTATGCATCAGCACAATACAAGCAACATTTGGTTGAGCATCATCTGAAGATTCTTATTAGAATTTGAGGGGGGGGAAAAAAAAATACCGGATTAAAAAAAAAAAAAAAACCTCGTATGGACCCCTTAGCATACGAGTAGCGTACAAATTTCAAAAAATTTCGACAACACTTCCCATAAGAAAAGTGTCTTTCCAAGATTTTTATGAGGAAAAAAATGACTAACTCTTTCAAATTTGTAAAAATTTCGGCAGCAATTCCCGTTAAAAAAGGCGAATATAGAGATTTATACAAAACTGAAAATGTGAAAGTAGAGTACAACTATACTTGAGACTAATTGTTGACATTCATTTATCAGTTAAAACTGGAAAGTCGTGGAGAAAGTCTACACGATCCTTCTTTTGAAGATTATATCGTGAGCTAGCACTAGTCCTAACTTTTAGTCAGGTCAGTCTTATCTTATCCCAAGCTTCACTCACATCATCCTTGCCTATACCTCTAACACTCGAGCATCTAAAGCGATTAAGCTATCGAAAAGATATCCCAAAAGATTCAAAAAAAAAAACACACACAAGTGAGCACAATAACATCTCTTGGTATCCCTCAAGTCCCTTTCCAGATCACATGGTTCGTTTCAGCCTCGTGTTATAACCCTTTTACCCTTCCTTACATAAAGCATAGGATCAAACAACCCAACTTATGAGTGTCACTGGCCTGTCTAAGTTATATGACTAGGCCACACCAACTTATGGTTCCCTAGCCTGGTGGAATAAGTAAATGTAAGGCATATAACCATGTCACACCAACTTATGGTTTGACTAACTTCTGCCTAGACAATTGGCATAAGGCGTATGACCAGACCGCACTAAGTTCTGCAAAATCCTATGTGACCCGTCCACTCTAATGTCATCTTGGCAAATGCAGTCTCCCGAGCCTGGTCTGATGGCCGCTCTAATGGTCACAAAGGTAATGGAGCCGAATGCAGGCTGCCCCTGCCTAGACAATTAGCATAAGGCGTATGACCAGGCCGCTCTAATGCCAGCCTGCCAAATGCAGTCGGCATAATGTCGAGCACCCTAATGGGCGCCGTTTCCGAAAGTCAGTCAGCAGTTCCGGAGGGCGCACCCCTTGACGATGTATCCACCATCGCCATATTTTGTTCTCCTTATTGACGATTGTGTTTGAAACGGGGTTGATTCAGTCCATCAATTTCCTGATTGTTTCCATGTTTTCGGGGGAGACTTTAACCATAAAAGTAAGGTCGTCCGCGAAAAGCGAACGACTGGAATTGCGTCCATTGCGATGGTCAATTTCTATACTAATATCCTTGTTAGTACAAAGGTTTGTTGCAAGTGTCTCCATGACAATTAAGAAAACAAAAAGAGTCAGGGGGTCCCCCTTCCGGAGTGAGGGCTGCATTGGGAACTCTGAGGTCAACAAGCCGTCTATTTGAACTCTCGTGTTGGCATTTTAGTGCAATATCGCAGTCCATCACTGGAAGTGCGGACCAAAAATCATATTTTCCAAACACCTATGAGAAAGAGCCAATCCACATGATCATAGGCTTTCTCGATATCGATGAAGACTAAGGCATCGTTATGTTTGTTTTGTCTCATGAGCCTCAGTAGCTCGTTTACTAATAGAACGTTGTCATGGATTTTGCACTCTTTGACGAATCCCATCTGTATTTGATGGATGATGTTCTCCAGGACAGGGATCAGGCAGTTGGCGAGTGCTTTCACTAACCGTTTGTACACTACCGTCAACAAAGTAATTAGGGGTAGTTCCTGATATCCATTTTGTCCCCTTTCTTATGTAGGAGAGTGATCCTTTATCCTACAACCTCCCCCATCTGTCGGTTTCCCAAATGTTCTTGTAAAACCTCATCAGATCTGGGGCCATGTGGCTCCTGAAGGTCTCCCATAATTCTTTAGGGAAGCCGTCCAGGCCGTGCGCCTTTTACTCATCAATTTGCAGTAATGCCATCTATATCTATTCTTTGGTGAGGGTTTTCCCTAATTGTGTCCTTGGATGATCAATTAATTCCTTCGTGACTGGCTGCAAAAAGTGTGCAATCTCCTCCCCTCATACTCATTTTACGTTGCACGCATCTCGAGGTGAAGAGGTTTTCTTTTGCGCAGTTGGATGTTCATTGGGCAATGCTATCTGGTTATTCGTTTGGTCTTATTGTTTTCGAAAGGTGTCATAAACCCATAACGAGAGGCAAAAATCCCGAATCATGCTCTTCTCTTCCTCGATATACTCTGGGGTCAGGGAGGGGGTTTGCAACCGGTCCATCCAGCGGCCCGGGGCCGTGTTGAAGTCGACGGCTTTAAGGAACGGTATCCCGGTCGGGATCTGTGTTTTGGTCTTATTGAAGAATCCCTTTATTTCCCTCACCGAACTAGGGGCATAGACACAGAAACCTAAATAACCTCCATTTAAAGCATCACCAACACTGATGCCCACCTGCCTACTTCCTAGTCCACCGCCCACTGAATCATGTCTGGCTGAGACTGCGGAGGGATCTAGATGGTCACTCCTTCGCTGCCCGGTTTTGGGGCAGGCACAGTAAATGCCCACTGGGGCCAGATTGTTCTGTGGATTCAATTATGTTCCAAAGTATCCATGAGATGAGTCTCTTGGATGCACACGACGTCCGGCCAGTTCCTCCCTCCCACCCCTTTGATAAGGTCCCAGATCAGCTATCGTTTGTCCAGTGCCGCGGTGGCCGAACAGTTGACATTCCAGGATCGCAGGTCTAGGTATGTTGCTCTCTGAAATGGGTTCTAGATTCTATCTTTGCTGTGGACTGCCTGTACCAGATCCATTCCCCCCATCTTTCAGCTTGGTGGTTATCTTTACGGTGGGGTCTATAGGCGCTCCCACTGTCATTGATCCAAGTCCCACTCCCTTGCGGCCGCTAGCAAGCTGTCTGAGGACTGAGCGCAAACACCTTTGCGTGTCATGCTCAGTCCACACCTCACTAGGTCAAATTTTAACGACCTGCAGATGGAGCAGCTGGGCTGGGTGTGTGTGTGCCACTCGCAGGCTTGCCTCCTTGGAGGGGTCCAATTCGAGGAGGATGTCCCTTCGCACAATCTTGGTGGGCTTTGTAACTGACAGGATGACCTGCGCGCCTGACTCACATGTTTCTAAGATGTGGCTGACAAGTTGTAATAAGAATCCATGCCGCCGACGAAGAGGTCTGGTTTCTCGACCAAGCCCAGAAAGTCCATCCCTGGAGCATTGCCCCCTTGTCTGCTGCTTTCTACAAGATATAAACCCACTTCAGATTTGCCTTCCTTCCTCCGGATAGGCAGTAGCAGCATGGCCTCACATAACGGGAGGAGCCTGAGCCTTCTCCTCCTCACCAGCTCCGGCCGCACAAGGCCGGATCCGGTGGGACCCGGAGGAGAGGGGGGGGGGGGGGGGGGGGGGGGGGGGGGGGGGGGGGGGGGCATCGATTCCTTGGGGGGGGAGTCCCACCACCCTTGCTGGAGAATGTAATGGCTTAGCTGGGTAGGTATGCGAGAACACAATTATAGCTAGCATGTGCCACACCTCGGCATATCTCCTGCCGGCAGGCAGTCCTACTATCAAGGCTGTTTTGAGTGAGTCGCTCCTGTCCAACATTGTGAATATCTCAATGTAAGACGCATCCCAAAAGCAATCCGTCAGTGGGCCTTTTTTTGCTTTCAAATTGGTCATTAACCGCTCAGCAATTGCGATGTGCTTCTGGTTCACGGGCATATTCTATGGTGGGGCACTGTCCTCCCCCTCCCCCGCACACCTCTGTTAACTCAGCCCTGACGAGGCTGATTGGGCTGTGTTGTGGAAAGAGTAGATGTCCATCGGCTCCGTGCCAAAGGCCATATGGAGAGGGTCAATGTACCGATGATCTTCTGAATCAGGTGCGGGGGGAGGTGGCTGTTGGGGTGGGGGACTGTTCCCTGTAGTCTGCTCCCCACGTTCCCCCTCCTCCCACATTTGTTCTTTCCCCCCCGTGTTGCATACTCGTGAAACACGGTCATAAGTATGGCGCAGAATCCCAGAACCGACCAGATAATACAAAGTTAATACAAATACATCGGAAGAGCTGATACCCATGGGGACTGACTCCGACCTGACTCAGACTGCAACGAAACACTCTCAACATACATCAGTGGTGTGAAAGCCCTGGCCTTGGACACAAAAGAAGAGGCCAAGGTATGAGATCATACACGGACGAATGGAGGGAGAGGAGAAACGAAAGGAGGAGTTGACGTCAACACCATAGATCCAGAAATAGTATCTCGAAAGTCATAAGTGACGCAAATCCGACATGCCGTGAAAACAGAGTCTCACGGTGTCCCAGATGCCGATCTCCCAGAAGCATTCCCCAAGCAATGTCTCAATGTTACTCTCTCAACTGTCATCAGAACTCGTCACCATCCTTCATAGTCAGAGTGGTCCAGTAGATTTAGGCTTAAAAGGTAGGAGAGAGAGAGAGAGAGAGAGAGAGAGAGAGAGAGAGAGAGAGAGAGTGGCGGAGGAAGAAGAGGGAGAGAAGGCAAGACCTTCCTCCCTGGTAACTGGTTTGGTAGCCATGGCGCTGCAGCAGGCTGGCACCGGGCCGTGGGCTGGGCCAATGGCTGGCGCTGTTCCACTGCTGCACTAACTCCTTCTCGCCGCTGTGCTCAATCTCTCCTCGTTGCTCACACTAACGCTGCAGCGCTGCGCTAATCCTGCTAACGCTCAAGCGCTGCGCTAATCCTGAAGACTAACGCGTAGACTAACCTCCTGTCTACTAACCTACCTGACTGAGGCTGGTACCCAACTTATGTAGTGTTGGGTCGGCCTCAGGCCTACCAGTCGCCGCCGGCCGGTCCTACCGATGGACCAGTACATGGCCTCTCCAACTAGCCGTTGGGTCTGGTGGGGTCTAAACGAGGCCTACCAGACCCTAAACTGAACCGACGGTTCCTAGGCCTGCCTGGACCTATCTGAGACTGCCATGACCTGGTACCTAGGCCTAAATCATGCCTACTATAGAACCGGGCCCTAACTGGGGCCCGTGTGGTATCAGTATGCCACACACTCCCCCCCTTGAAGACCGATCTACTGCGAGGGCAAAGTTGTTTGTCCGATGTCCGTACGGGGCGGCGGGTTGGGCAGCTTCCTTAGCAAGTCGCTGTTTTTCGTAATGCGCGAAGATGAGGGGTGCTGTCAGCTCGTGAAATCCAGCGTGTGTCGTCGGGATTGCATTGCTTGAATGTAACTTTGTACTTCATTGGCTTGTTGTCGTGCTTGCGATGAGCGAGGACGCGGTCGACCTCCTGGTGACTATTCATTGATGAAGGGTCGTGTGACCGTCTGCCCGGGAAATCCGCTGCTGAGGCTGGAGTATAGACCGCCAGCTTTGAAGAGTGAAATACTTGGTGGACCCTCAAATGCGGGGAAATCTCGATCATGAAAGAGGGACCCGCGAGGTCACCGCCAGCTGCTGAAGTGACCTTCCGTGGACCAAACCACTTAGGGAGGAGCTTGCACGAGACGTGCTGCTCGAGCGCGAATTCCTCGAAGGTGACCCAAACAAGGTCGCCGGCGCGGATTGGACATGGGATGCGACGCCGATTCACTTGCTGCTGCATACAGAGCTGAGCCTTTTGCATATTTGCGCGGGCTTTGGCCAGCAGTTCTCTGTACTTCCATGTAGAAGCAGGGGAGCAAGCGGTGTCAATATCGGCAGCCCGTGGAAGCAAAATGTCTGCGAAGATACGGCCTTTCCGTCCACCGTAATGCAACTCAAAGGGAGTCACGCCGATCGTCGGGTGCACCGAAGTGTTGTAGGCGAACTCCATGTCGGGAAGGCGGTCAACCCAGTCCTCTTGATCCGGGCGGATGAGTGTGTGGAGCATCATCTGCGTAGTCTGGTGCGCACGTTCCGTTTGCCCATCCGTTTGAGGATGCCGTGCGGAACTCGGTTTCATGCTGGTGCCGGATTCCATCACGAGTGTCCAAAAGGTTGACATGAAACGAGTGTCGTGGTCGCTGACGATGTCTTCCGGAACGACGTGGCTGCAAAACCAGCCGGTGTGCAAGAGTCGTGCAAGCTCAAGAGCCGTCGCATGATACTTGCATGGAAGAAATCGAACGTACTTGCTCAAACGGTCAACGACGGTGAGAATACCATCGTGGCCAAGGCGATCGCGAGGGAAAGGACCGGTCACATCCATAGCAATGGAGAGACCTGGTTCCCGAGGAATCGGCAATGGTTTCAGTTCGCCGTACGAGAGCTGATGACGCCCTTTGTTCCGGTGGCAAACTGCACATGACTGAATGTACCGTTTGACGTTGCTGATGATGTTCGGCCAGTGAAATCGCTGGCAGAGTCGTGCAAGTGTGCATGCGACGCCAAGGTGTCCCGCCAACCACGAATCGTGGTATTCGCCAAGGAGGCGAGTGCGCAAGATGCGGTCTTGGGGAACATACAACAAGTCCTTGCCTCGTGTATGGAGAAGCAAGTAGTCGTCGACAATGCGATAATTGCTTGCCGGCGGGTGATCCGATGATAAGTCTGCGTAGAGTGTGGAGAATCCCGGATCCGACTTGTAGCCATTTACGAAATGTTGTTGCAGGTCCTCATCGAGGCCAAATGTGGAGTGCACCAAGGCGCAAAGATAGGGTCTTCGTGAGAGAGTATCCGCTGCCTTGTTCGAGGGGCCCGGAATACGCTTGGAGGTGAAGTCGGACTGGTCAATGAAGTACATCTAACGACCGATCGTGTTGCTCATCGTATCTTGCGTCTTGTAATAAGTCAACGGATTGTTGTCCGTTGCCCACGTGAATTGTTGACGCTCGAGGAGAAAGTGACGCCAACGCTTAAATACGGTGACAAAAGCTAGCAGTTCCTTCTTCCTCGCATCATCAAGTGTATTGATGGGCGACACCTTTTGGCTGAAGTACTCAACCGGATGCGTCATGCTGTTCCAAAACCGCGCCAATGTCGTAGCCGGAAGCGTCCTTAGTCACTTTCGTAGGCAAGGTCGGGTCGTAGATGCTCAAGATGGGAGCTTGGAGCAGAGCCGTCTTCAGCGTGTGGAACGCGTGGCGGGCTTCGTCATTGAACTCAAAGGGCACCAAGGGGGACCGAAGTCACGACAATGGTGCAGCGATCCGTTGGAAATCTTTGACGAAGCGCATGTATTATGATGCTAAGCCGAGAAAGGAGTGGATGTTGGTGGTACACGCGAGGTCCGGCCAATCTTGAATGACTTGTACTTTGTCCGCGAGCGGACGAATGCCTTGCGGCGTAACGTAATGACCCAAATACTCCAGCTCTTGCTGGGCAAACTCGCACTTGTCGCGGTTCACCTTGTACTTGACGATACAGAGCCGCTCCAAAACAGCGCGAAGGTGCTCGTCCAGCGACTGCCTATAAAACAAGACGCCATCAAGGTAAATGAGTACGGTGCGGTCAAGCAGGTCGCAGAATTTCGTCGGACTTGCCGCTTGGAAAGTAGCTGGGGCATTGGTGAGACCGAAAGGCATGATGATCCACTCATCCGCGTCTTGAATGCGGTTTTGTACCGATCTCTTGGTTGGATCTCGATCTGGTGATATCCGGATTTAAGGTCAAGCTTCAAGAAGTACTTGGCGCCGCCTAATAGCTCGAGAAGACCATCGATTCGAGGGAGAGGGCCGGCGTTCTTGACCATTTGCGTGTTAAGTTTCCGATAGTCGATACACAAATGAAGGTCCTTGTTCTTTTTCCGGATGAAGAGAATGGGAGCACCGTATGACGAACAGCTAGGGCGGATCCAGCCCTTGGCCAAAAGGTCATCTAGTTGTGCCCGAAGCACTTGAAGCTCCTCTTTGCGCATGCGGTAAATACATCCGCGTGGAGGTACAACGCCGTCCTCGAGAGTGATCCCGTGGCGTATGGGCCGATCCGGTACGGCTCCGGCGGGAGTTTGGAAGACATCCTCATAGCTGTCCAAAAGCTCAATGGTGCGTGGGTCCGATATATCCGTCTTGGGCTGATCACCGGGTGGGAGGGTGTGAAGAAAACATATGCCCATCTCCTCGATGTCGTGCCGACTGATGGATTGGCGAATGCTCACCGCGGAAACCACATGACAACCAATCGAAGGATGAGGAAGCGGCACCGTACATGGGACTCGTTCGCCACGCCAATCACGAACGTGAACGGTGCATTGGTTAAAGTTCACCGGATGATCTTCGCTTTGCAGCCACAACATGCCTAAGATCATATCGAACTTAGTGTTCAATACGTCGAATGACACAGCCTCGCATGCTAGCGGGGTAAAGTACACGGGCACGGAGTCAAGGCGTGTGACCATCGGCCAACGTGCAGTGCATAGGCTGACTTTTCTTTCGAACGCGCGGGCCTAGCCCGACATGTGCCATAAAGTCTTGGCTGATGTAGTTGCGAGAGGCTCCACAATCGATCAAGGCACTGCAGGTCGCCTTTTGGATCTGAATGCGAATGTAGAGGAGCGGCGCGTCGATGTCGGCGTACCCTTGTGTTGCGTGCTCGCGGTCGATCATTGCAAGATAGCTACGAAGGTCAACAACCGCTACTCCGCCGTCCGTCGACGAAGGTGGTACTACAGCGTGCAAGTATTCGCACAAATGTGCCATCAAGGCGTTGGAATGCGGTGTTGGCAAAGAACTGGTGGAGGGAAGAGGCAACCGTTGGAAGTCCTCAACCGTCAACGGATCGAGTTCCTCAAGACTCGCCCAAGTTAACGGTTCCTCCGATAGAAGGGCTGGCGAAGCCAACCGGTTCGTTGTCCGACAGCGGTAACACCGCGCATGCGCTTGAATCTTGCACGTGGAGAGGCTGATTCAACGGCGGGACCAGCTCGACAACATAGTTATCGAAGTCAATCCGAGAACTTGCGACTACCGCGTCATCCCCGGACGTGAGAGAGACTGCTAGCAAGGAAGCCGAGTCCGGCGGATTGGGAAGTGATGTCGTTGCACTTCCCGCGGTGCTCACTTTCTCGAGCTTGGACGCTTGACATTTTCCTTGTCCTTGTTGAGGCATGCGCTAGTGATGTGTTTGGTGCTGTTGCACCATAAACCATATCCCCATTTTTGTCTCAACTTGAACATGTCTTCGGTGATACCGAACTTCGTCCATGGTGATTGTCGTGCTCCATCCTCCGACGCTGGTTTCGCCTTATGTTTTCCCCCTCGGGGTCTTGAGCGTTGCGGTGGGCTACCGCCACATTGCCGTCACTTGATGTTGAAGCGGCTGCGTGGTCCTCGCTAGATCCTTGCTGGATCGCTGCTACTTGCGTCGTCTGCTGACCTTTGCCTTTCTCCACGTAACCGGTCTGTTGGCGGGCCTTGTTGGCCGCGCGCCGGTTACCTTGTATGAGCTCCCTTGCCTTGGAGATCATTTCATCAAAGGTCTCATACTGGAATTCGTTGCCAAAAGCAGCTGTCAAGGCGTCGCACGACCGGGCAAAAAACTCAGCCCGGATTGAGTCGAATGACAGGTTCAACTCCGGCGTAGCGACGAGTCTTTGCCACTCCGCCATCCATTCCCGTGATGGTTGCTGGCCTTGAAACATGCGAAAGATCTTGTTCAAGGCGTGATGTTTGTCGTTGTTGACCATGAACTGGGTCTTCCACTCGTTCTCGAACTCCTCCCACGTGATCTTGGTGTGGAGGGTGGCGATGGTGCATTCCAACGTGACGGCCATGTGCGTCATGAAAGCTTGTGCGCCTCCGATGAGTTGGAGGTAGACTCCGTCAAGCCGCCATAGTGGTGGGGTGTGATGTACATCTGCCTCCGCGTTGAATGCCATCCACCATTGCAACGGATTAGTCTTGTGGTAGTTGTCGAACTTCTCAATCTTGAAGTTCGGCATCTTTCATTCCTTGACGACAGCGGCCGTTCGTTGTTGAACGTGGTCGCTGAGCGTCTGCAGCTGATTGCTGATCGTAGACGTCCCAGCAAACGTGCTGATGTCGCCAAGGGATGCGACTACGTGGTTGATCTGCTCCTCAAGTTGCTTGGCCTGCGCAGCCAAAGCTGGCCTGCAGTCTGCCACTGCACTGCCTGTCGACTCAACTGCAGACATTCGTGCCACCCCTGTGCTGACAATGGTCTGCAGCTGACTGTTCGCGTTCTGCAAGGCGGTGATCTTCTGTTCCTGCGTCTGGATGAAGGTCTGCCGCATGGCCAGCAGCTCACGTTGCTGCCAATTGCACGTGTACAACATGTGTTCCATTAGTACTGCTATTTCCTCCTTGCTTCTCTCTTCCTCGGTCGGCTCCTCTTGTTCCTCGTTCGCTCGAAAGTGTTGTTGTCGAAGTATCCTCCGGTACGTGGCATCTTCGTTGGCGAGCTCCCTTGTAGCCTGGTAACAAGCTTGATTCTGACTCGCCTCGACCTGCTGCTGTTGCAACCGTGCAGCAGCTGCAGCTTCTGCTACCGCCTGCTGACGTGCTGCCTCGGCCTCTGCCAACTGGCGTTGGATTGCCTGCTGGCGTTGGATGGCCTGCTGGCGGGCGGCTTCCTCCTGTTCCCATTTGGGAAGTTCAGCTGCAGTAGTCTCTGAGTATAACTGGAGACGTTCAAGAAACGACACTAGCGTTTCATCTGCCTGCTGAACTGGCATAGGGGGAGTGGCTGGCCTCGCGGGGCTGGCTTTGTGAATTTGCGTCAGCGGTGGCGGCCATGATCATGCGTCGTCTGTGCGGGATCCGAGGTTCAAACGGATTACTAGGTCCCTGTTGGGGCTTGGTTTCCCTGGATCCGCGCTCAGCCAGTCGTTGACTGCGACCCATCAAGTAGTCCTGTCTTTGTCAGCTGCTGACGTGTCACTGCTGAGGTGGCCGTGGCTGATTTGGCAATCTGCTGTCGTGGCACGCTGAGGTGGCATGCTGCGGATGTGGCAATCTTCGTTTGTGGCATCCTGCTGATGTGGCACAATGCTGACGTGGCCCGAGACTGAAGTCCGCAGTACCGAGAGGAGGAGAGAGAAGGTAGGGGTGGAAGAAGGGAAGGGAGGCAAACAATGCACAGACAGTCCCTTTCTTCCGTGACCTCGAACTTGACACTAATCAAAACAAAAAAAAATTCCCCCCCCACAAAAATTTCAAATTTTGAGAAATTAAATATATGATTAATAATATTAAATTAAATTAATTTTAATCGGAAAATACGAGTGAATTGAATAAAATTCAATTTTGGCAAAATATTAAATACTTAATTAAGGAATATTTAAATTTGCAACAATTAATTTTGCAAAAGTTAAATATTTAATTAAAGCATATTCAAATTTGCACTACTAAAAATGAATAAAGTTTCAGCAAGATTCAACATTTAAATTTTAAACATAGTTTTAATAATTTCACGAAATTTAATCAGGAGATTTTAGCATCATTATGAGGTCATGAAGTAAGTAGAAGATTAATGGTAGTAGGAAGATACACAATTTGCTGTAAAGATTCAACCTTTAATCGCAATAAAAGATACGTTTTGCAAAAAGTGAAAGTTTCGTGAAGTTGCAGTTTGAATGTGGCCGTGCTCAGGCCCGATCTGCCTTAATTGGCGCGGTGCCTGGCTGGCACTTACTTCCCATAGGCTTGGTAGGTCGTTAGCWTAGGTTAGGGCTAACCCTAATGAGCGCTAATTAGGTTAATCGTGATTAGCGGTTTCCTTAATTATGCGCAGTACGGAGAAAACCGCAAAACCAAAAATTAAAACTCAACGACCTAATTACAACGTAAGCAAAAGAAACAAAATTGCAACTTACGATTAATGATAACAGAGTACAGGTGTGGATAATCAATCAATCAATCAATCAATCAATCAATTAATGGTGAGTCATCCAATGCTGGTCTGCTCCGATACCAAACTGTTGCATACTCGTGAAACACAGTCATAAGTATGGCGCAGATTCCCAGAACCGACCAGATAATACAGAGTTAATACAAATACAGCGGAAGAGTTGATACCAATGGACTGACTCTGACCTGACTCAGACTGCAACGAGACACTCTCAACATACATCAGTGGTGTGAAAGCCCTGACCTTGGACACAGAAGAAAAGGCCAGGGTCTGAGGTCATACACGGACGAATGGAGGGAGATGAGAGACGAAAGGAGGCGGAGAGGGAAGTTGACGTCAACACCATAGATCCAGAAATAGTATCTCGAAAGTCATAAGTGGCGCAAATCCGAAATGTCGTGAAAACAGAGTTTCACGGTGTCCCAGATGTCAATCTCCCAATATCAAGATACATCTCCAGAAGTGGATGAAGAACTCGTCACCATCCTTCATACTCAGAGTGGTCCACTAGACTTAGACTTAGAAGGTAGGAGGGGAGAGAGAGAGAGAGAGAGAGAGAGAGAGAGAGTGGCGGAGGAAGAAGAGGGAGAGAAGGCAAGGCCTTCCTCCCTGGTACCTGGTTTGGTAGCTATGGCGCTGCAGCAGGCTGGYGCTGGGCCTAGGCTGGGCCGGTGGCTGGCGCTGTTSCACTGCTGCGCTAACTCCTCCTCGCTGCTGTGCTCAATCTCTCCTCGCGGCTCACGCTGCTGCGCTGCGCTAATCCTGAAGACTAATGCATAGGCTAACCTCCTGTCTACTAACCTACCTGACTGAGGCTGGTACCCAGCTTATGCAGCGCTGGGTCGGCCTCAGGCCTACTGAGTGCCTTCGGGTCTGAAGCGTTGATCGGGATCCGATTTCGAAATCTGAATCAGTGGCGCCTCAACTGTGCCGCCGGCCGGTCCTACCGATGGACCGGTACCCAGCCTCTCCAACTAGCCGTTGGGTCTGGTGGGGTCTAAACGAGGCCTACTGGACCCTAAACTGAACCGACGGTTCCTAGGCCTACCTGGACCTATCTGGGACCGTCGTGACCTGGTACCTAGGCCTAAACCGTGCCTACTACAGAACCGAGCCCTAACTGGGGCCCGTGTGGTATCAGTATGCCACACCCCGTCACCCGTGCCATGTACCATTCCCTTGCTTTCAATTTCCATTTTTCCTGTTTCCACGTGTGCCTGTGTGGCTTTGCCATATGTCATTTCTCTATTTTCAATTTCCATTTTTCCTGTTTCTGCGTATGCGTGCAGCTGTTTCATTGTCTCCCCATGGACTGCTCCTGGTCACCCGTTCTTGGTTGCTCCTCAGTAATCGTTGTGGTTTACCCAATGCATTGTTTTGGATATAGCAGGGCCCTTCGCTACTTTTCACTTTTTTCGTTTCTTCACTCACTTTTTTTTATATATCAGATCATAGACTGATAGAGCCTAAGAACGCCCGTTAGTCAGGGCGTGCTGTATGTCGGTCGGTGTGTCTGGTTCAGTGGCGGGTGTACATTTTGCTTCCTTTTCCGGGTCTCGGATCCCCTTGCCCCAGCGTCTATTTTTGTGTGTTCCAGGGGGAGGAGCCCTCGTGCCTCTGTTGCAGGGACTTGGTCCGTATCTTCCCGGACATACCATCCTGTGGGCTGGCCTATGTTACTGTGCCCGACTGACACTGTCTTCCTTTCACCCCAGATTTCTGTCAGTGGGGGCAGGTCCACTGGGAGAGGTGGGTGTTAGGCCCCAGGGTGCTGCGACCCTGTGGCCGGCACCGGTGCTAGACACGGAGGCCAAGCCGGAACCACAGTAATGCCCTGTCATTGTGATTGGGCAGAGGCGTGTGGAAGCAGTGAACTGGTCTCAGGCGCCATTGTTGTTTGTGTGCCAGCCAGTTCTTGCATGGCAGTGTGCCGTTGTCATGTATATTGCCAATTTCCTGTGAGGGTCAATCCATTGGTCTTTAATGTGTTAAGGAGGGCCTGTCTCACAGTCTGATCGGCTGTGGAGGATGGTTCACTTTTCAGTTTTCTTCCGGCCTTGACTAAATTTAGCCCTTCTGCCCTCCACAATCTCCGCCTTTGCTTGAGGGAAGGCAAATGAGGAGCCTTTTCGTTCAAAAGCACATCTCATTCGCCATATCACCTTCAGAGTAGCCATCCTGACTTGTGAAAACAAGTTGTGCCGGAAGATTGTCCAAGCAAGGGAGTTGTCTCTGCGCACCTCCTTAACATGATGAGTCTGATGTCCCAGTGGAAAAAAATATCCGTTATTTTGTGCCATAGTGCATCCCACCATTTCCATATCTGCAAGGCCATCGGACAGGCCAGTAGGCAGTGCCGGGCCCAGGTCCACCCTCCTGCATGGTGATAATAGCCCACAGTACATACACAATGGCAACCGGATACTTTTCTGCTCTCGGTTGGAGCGGGCTGTTGTCCAATCTGGGGTTGGGAGGCAGCGATGCAGGATCTGCCATGGAAGGGGGTAATGTTTGAGGCCCCATCTCGCTGCATTTTGGGCTGTTTCCTGTCATCTTGTTCTCGGGGGAGCGGATATGGACCAGGAGGTATTTGTGAACCCTTTAAGCAGGTGGACAGTATTCTCTGCAGGAGAGGACGAGATAAGGTTGGCAATTTGAAAATAGGCAAGAGGCACCCACAGAATGTACTGATCGATCAGCAGTCTAATGATCACCTTAAAGATCAATACTCTGAATTCGTCGCCCGGGTCCAGAATGCTCAAGCCATGATGTATTTCCCTTTGATGCATTTAACGCGTTCATGGTCATTTCTCCAGAGATAAGCTGCAGCTGCCGTTCTTAGCTTCGTCAACTGATGTTTGGGTATTTCCCAGAAGGAAGGTTTGTACCACATGGTGGCCAGTACGGCGTGGTTAATTGCCAAAGCCTGTCCCCCCAGCGAGCACAAGTGGTTAACGGGGACCCACCTTTCAGCTCCTTGGTTAACAGGTGCAAAACTGAAATTAGGGTTTAGGGTCAGCCCGTCCCATTTGACCATCCTTCTGAGGGCTGTTTCTACCAGCACATCCCCATGGTCCTTCAAGGAGCAAAGACAATCAAATTCTTATGCACAAAAGCATCTTCATGCGAAGCGCCTGCCCCTCTAGCCGTAAGGTTGCCACCGCATACTCCAAAAGATGTTGTGGCAGGTACTCCTTTTGACACATGGATAATATGGGTTTTGTCCATACGCAGTGTTAATTGGAGGGCTGGCTGGGCAAACAAGGTGGCCCAGGCGGCCTGGCTGGTAGCCCAGGTCACCATCATTTAACAGAAACAAGGTGACCCAGGCGGCCCGGCTGGTAGCCCAGGTTGCCATCATTTAACAGAATCTCCAACAGATCATTCACAGCATATGGAAGGATGGACGACACCTCACTGAAAAATTCGCACATGGAAATCAGGAGAGTGGGGAGTCCTTAATCAGGACCCTTCATTGTCCCACAGACTGACTTGTAGACTCACCATGCCATCTTCACTGCATTTCCAATTAAATACTCCAGCAGGATCTTACCAGAAGCAGTAAACGAAGAGGTGGAGCAGCTCCTTTTCGAAACAACCCGTGGAAAGTTTTCGGATCTGGAATTCAACCCGGCTGCTGAATGGATGTGGCAAGTAACACCAGAGAAAAGCAACAGACCCCAACTGCCATATATGATTACACAGTCAAATTGGGATGCCCCATGCTATTGCGAACCAAGGACCCAGAACCGGCGATAAACATCCCTGCAGCCCGAACGAATTTGGCACGTTGACCAAACGATGGAGAAGAATCCTGGGTAAATGACCTTAACTTAGACATCAAAATTAAATCCTGGGTAATGCCCTTAACTTAGACATCAAAATTCCATGGCGAAAATTCAAATCCAACCGACCGGTCAAAATCAGGAGCCTACAGTGACTGATCTTGCATGCCACCCTCCCAGCCAACGAATGGCTTCCCATGCGGCACAGGAAAAATGATCCAAACAGCTCAGAGACCTGCAGTGTATGACCCAGCCAGGAGCCGGAAGACATTCTTCACAACCTGATTACAGCAGAACACTGTGCTTGGGCAAATGACTCTCCTCCCCCTTCCCCACACACCCAAGTCCTCCTCTGGACTAACATCCCCACATATATTGCGAAGCCCCAAAGGTGAAACGGTATTCACCTGTTTGCAGTAGCGGATGCAGATCCCAGGGCTCGATCCCTAGTCCTCACCTTACCTGTGTACAGTATCTTTGTCNGAAACGGTATTCACCTGTTTGCAGTAGCGGATGCAGATCCCAGGGCTCGATCCCTAGTCCTCACCTTACCTGTGTACAGTATCTTTGTCGACCCCGATAGTTGAACCCGTGACCTGTGTATTCGTAATAGTTGGTAGACTGTCGTAGGGTCCGTAGGTGGTAGGGGTTCGATCTGTAGACCTGTTGTTTGTAGGTCTTAGTAGGTCCTAGAAGTTGTAGCTGTAGGACTTCTGAAAGGTCAAGGTTGTAACTGCTACAGTCCTGAAGGGTCAAGGTCGTAGCTGCTACAGTGTCGGAGGGCCAAGTCCACAGACTTCCGGAAGGTCCGGAAGTGCCCCTTCACACGTTGTTCACAGTAGTCCAGAGGCAAGTGGGCAAGTGGTGGAGTCCACCGGTGCTGAGTCAGCGGTACCCAGTCCCAGTCAGTCCTAGTCCAGTCAAGCAAGTACCCGTATGGGTTTGTGTGCACCACGGGCATGGGAAAGGGGCAGACCAACGAGTTACAGAAGTATAAATCAAGAGGCAGAGCCCAGCCATTCATTCATTCCTGCGTAAGCCATGCGGAAGCGCTGCCACAGCGACTTGTGCGAGGTGGTCTGCAGTATGCCCGAAGACGAAGTGGGCGAGAAGGAGAGCTTAGCCATAGCGGTAGAGGTAGTAGCGGCCATAGCCGCCATAGCTGGAAGAAGGGTGTAGTGTGTGTGTGCGTGTNAAGTGGGCGAGAAGGAGAGCTTAGCCATAGCGGTAGAGGTAGTAGCGGCCATAGCCGCCATAGCTGGAAGAAGGGTGTAGTGTGTGTGTGCGTGTGTGTACAGTGTGTCGCGTGTGGGATATCCAGGGTGATCCTGTGTGTGAACAGCAGAGTTGGGTGAGTGACGAACAGAGAGTTGTACAGGCGATAATGCGCCATATCCATCTGAAGTGAGCTGGTATCTGAACTGTGTTCTTGGTTACCATATCTCTAAGTTCTGAGTGGGCGCTTGTCGCCAGTTTGCTGCGCTACCTGTTTACATGCATATGAGGTGTGAAAGAAAGCGAGTCTGATTGCATTGGTATCGGAGCTGGTACCCGCTATCCCATGCGCCATCGCCGTTGCCGCAGGTCAGAGACGCGCGCCAGGTAGGGCGCCATAGCTGAAGTCCGCCGCTGCTGAGGACGAAGTCCGCCATAGCTGGACTGCGGAGGAGATCGTCGCCGTGCGTACCTGCAAGAAGACAACAATGAGAGAGAGAGAGAGAGAGAGAGAGAGAGAGAGAGAGAGAGAGAGAGAGAGAGAGAGAGACAAGATTGGTTGTCACGTACCTGTTGCAGAGCGTTGTGCGGTCCAACGAAGTGAAGTGGCGGCCATAGCCGCCGAGCTCGGACACAGAGTGATGAAGGGAGGAGCTGAAGTGAGAGAAGGAGGGAGAGACCGAGAAGAGTGAGGAAACCATAGCCGAGGAAGGTGAAGGGAGAGACGAACACACACACACACACAAAAAAAAAAAAAAAGAGAAAGAAAGAAGATAGCCAGGGTGGAAGATAGAGGCGAGGAAGGAGAAAGGAAGGAGGAAGAAGAAGAAGGTTGGTGAGGAAGAAGAAGACGGCAGCCATAGCCAGCCGAAGAGTTGACCGGAGCTAACCGGGGGTTGACCGGGGTTGACCGCAGCGTTGACCAAGCGTTGACCAAGGTGTTGACCAAGGCTGTTGACGACTTTGACCAAGTTGGAGCTGGTGTATTCTCGCCAAGCCTTCAGCCTATCTCCTCGCCCTATGAATGTGCACACACCTTGTGGTACTTGCTGAGTCAAGTTTGTCTGTCTCTTCTTTCTGCATCGAGTCCAGGTGATAGGACTTTGTGGATGGAGGATAGGGCCTTGTTGACCAAACCCACACGGGCTGAGTAGGGCTAAAGACTGTGTCTGACGACTCAACTGGCCGGAGGACACGAACCCTCCCAAGGACCGGTACTGACCGCCGCGCTGCTCGGTGTGGCACGTTAGGCCCAAAATCCAAGTTGTGGGCTGCGCAACAGACCGTCTTCTTGAGAGGACTTGCTGATCGCGTCGTCCTGTCTGCGACGTTAAACAATTCCTGAGGAGTTACGGGGGATCTCCTTAAATGCCTCCTGATCAGCCGTGAGTCCTGTAGTGACAGCCTTAGAGCAGGTCCAGGCTAGTGACCCTAGTTGACAGGATCCTGTCCGGATTTTGTCGTCTATAGATTGAGTTAGTAAGTTGTGTTAGTCAGGGGGTAGAAGTCTAAGTGGTGAGGAGTGGAATTGTTGTTCAGTTGTGCATGGTGGATACCCGTAGTGGGAAGAGTACTACCCCTTATACCCAGGCTCAAGAGGAGCAATTCGCCGCCATTTTAAGAGGGAGAAAAGAGAAGAAGGAGAAGGAGCTCCTCAAACAGGCGAAGTTGAAGGCAATCGCAGAGGAGCAGGCGACGAAGAAGAAGAAGTTGGAGGAGGAGATGATGAGATTACAGCATAGGAGGAAGAGAAAAAGAGGGCTGCCGAAGAAGCTGCAGCAGAGGAGAAGGAAGACTTCGAAGGAGAAGAGCCCCTCGAGAGAAAGTGCACTGGAGTAGAGGGGAGAGCAGTGGCACGAAGGGAGAAGATGCGTGGGTGGAAAAGAAGATCAGTGAATGGGTTGCTAATTTATCGTTGGGAGAGGACGAAGAGGCAATGTTATATGTGCCTCAGGAGGAGAAAGAAGTCATAGCCAGGGAGCTGGAAGCTATGGAAGATCCCCTGGACCGCCAGACGCTAGAAAATGAAAAGAGATTCGAGTGGAAACTGAGTCTAGCAAGGGAGAAGAAGAGGAGGAGGGAGGAGGCCAACCGGATGGCCAAGGAAGTGAAAAGGATACAGTCGTGTAAGCAAGAAGTGGGAGCACAGCAGGACACCCAGGCCAGACTAGACAAGACTTTGAGTTATCTAGAAATTTTGGGACAGGCCTGGACAGAGCACTACCAAAGCTAGTAAGGGCCAAGAGGTGGCCCTCCATTCCATCCGGACCGGGTTCCGAGAGTTTGCGCGCGACGTGGTGACCCACGCCGGGTCCGAAGTTAGGAGACTGGAAGAGGGCGCAAACAAGTTCTGTGCAGGCGCCATTGAAGGCGCCAAGGTAGTGGCCACGACAGAGGCCGAAGCACCTCCCCACAAAGAGTCTGTCAAGCTCAAGTTCCCAAATGAGTATGGCGGGAAATCCGAAGAAAATTTGGATAACTGGGAGGCTAGTGTCAATAGTTATGTATATTTACAGCATATCGCACCTGAGGAGCAGATCCTGGTAGCCTTCCATGCTCTAAAAGATGACGCGGCCAATTTCGCTCGGTCCCTAGCGCGCGCAGCCAGTTGTGAGAACAACATGGTTGCTTATTCAAAAGTCACCCCCCTTCCTCAATTCTTCAGACTCCTCCACAAGCGATTCGCTGATCTCAGGAGAGGCGTAGGCCTCATACAAACTGCAAACAATCCACTCACGACAGTGGAGGAGTGCCCGAGCACTCAAGGCAGTTATGAATGACTTGGTAGTCGTCCCAGACCATGGGGTCACTGAGGCCCAAGTGGTCCAATTATTTTATCGAACCATGCCAGAGCCCTTACGAGGGCACTTTTTCGACAAGAGTCAACAGCCCACCATGACGTATGACGCACTGAGTAGAGAGGTGGTGCTGTACGAAGCGAAGTCCATGCCAGTGTCCACTTTCTGGCACAAGGACTCAAATAAGGGGAAAAAGTGGAAGGGTCGGACCATCTCAAGCCAAGTTAGGGCAAAGGATCGTTTGATCCTCACTTTAGACGAGGGTGGTACCGACGAAGTCCCCTACAGTCAGATTGACTGGGGGCTAGATGAGGAGGATGATAGTGGCGTGGGCCAGGGGAGGACCTACACTGCTGTCGCGACTGGAGGGAGGCCGCAAGGCAGGGGAGGAAGCCAGGGCTAGAGGGGCCAGGCCTTTGGTGGTCGAGGACAGGGCGCACAGGGGGTTGGCGGCCAAAGGAATCGCCAAGAGGGAGATAGGGGTCAAGTTCCCCCGCCAAATCGCTCACGTTTTAGTCGGTCACCACAGAGAAGAGGTGGAAGATCACCTCAAAGGAGAGAAGGATGGCACCCAGGCTTGCCACAGGCCAGACCATGGGAAGATTTGGGCCTGGACCAGCGTGTATGGCCGCAACGTGTGGACCAGGGTCAGTGCATATACTGCGGTGACCCGGCCCACATTATCAAATATTGTCCTAAGTATAGAGAGGCCCGATCGGCTGCCCAAGGGTCAAAAGGCAGCCGCCGGTAGGGGTTGCAACTGCTCCTACAACAAGGCCATGTGGGGAAGCGAGCGCGCACCAACAAGAAACTCCCACACCACATGAGCCTACGGCAGAGGTTGCAGGCTAGTGCCTAGTTAGTTGTCCAGAGACTGCCTGTATTAACATATCTCTAGGCACTTCCCTCACAGGCGTGGCTAAAGAATTGAAAGAAAGGATGCTTGCCAGGGCCAAAATGAAGAAGGAAAGCAAAGGACAACTAGTGTTAGTAAATGAAGAAGTTTTTAAAAGCAGCGTAGGAGCCCTTATAGACTCAGGGGCTACGGGCAGTTATATTAGCCGTAGGGCGCTGAAGAAGCTAAGGCTAGGGTTAAAAGTCCAAAAGTTAACAGACCCCATAGTCATGACCTCGCAGACAACCGCACGATGCGTGTTGAGGGCTACGTAGAGGGAGTCCGGGCGTATTTTCGCCTAGAGAAAGATGGAAAGGTGGAAAAAGTTATCCACTCCCTGACTCT
The DNA here is from genome assembly GCA_003427395.1 of Chara braunii. Taxonomy (NCBI): domain Eukaryota; kingdom Viridiplantae; phylum Streptophyta; class Charophyceae; order Charales; family Characeae; genus Chara; species Chara braunii. The sequence goes on along the minus strand of BFEA01000174.1, from coordinate 2,607,416 downwards.
CCTCGTACAGGATGACCTCCCTTTTGATATAGTCCTAGGTATGGACTGGGGAGAGGCAGCAGGGGCCACACTCCACTTAAGAGAGCATGAGTGTAGGCTCCCTAGTCCGTCAGGCGAGGTTAAGACGGCCCATTTGTTTCATGTGTCATGAGTAGACAACTCCTTGGCACATTGCTGTCTCAGTGCTCCCTCGTTTGCGCGACTAGTGAAGGAGCAGTTAGAGGAACAAATCTTCGTAGCCTACATAAGGTCTGTCACTAAGCCTACAGAAGATAAGTCAATGGATCCAATCATCGCCAAGCTGCTGGAAGAGTTTAAAGACTTAGCAGAGCCGCCAACAGGAGTAGTGTCGCGGCCGATCCAGCACCGAATAGAGATAGAGTCTGGCAGCAAGACTCCTAAGGGAGCAGTCTACGGGATGTCCCCATGGGAGTTAGAGGAGTTGCGCAAGTAGTTGGACGAGCTCCTCGAAAAGGGTTGGATTAGGCCCAGTTCGTCTCCTTTTGGAGCATCAGTGTTGTTTGTCCCCAAAAAGGAGGGAGAGTTGCGCATGTGTATAGATTATAGGGGTTTGAATGCGATTACAGTGAAGAACGCTGAACCGCTGCCCAGGATAGACGATCTTTTAGATCGGGTGCAAGGTTGCAGATATTTTTCAAAGATAGATTTAAAGTTCGGATATCATCAGGTAGAAGTTCATCCTGACAACAAGTACAAGACTGCCTTCCGGACTAGATATGGGCATTATGAGTTTATAGTGATGCCTTTTGGACTGACCAATGCACCAGCTACATTTCAGCGATGTATGAATGATCTGTTTAGGCCTTGGTTAGTAGATTCGTCGTAGTTTATTTAGACGATATCTAGTTTTTAGTAGGACCCTCCAAGAGCATCAGGGTCATTTGCGGCAGGTCTTTCAAGATCAATGCGAAGAAGTGTGAGTGGGTCAAGGAAAGTTTTGTACTTGGGCCACATTTTAGACGGAGACGGGATTAAACCTGAGGACAGCAAGATAGCGGCGATTAGAGATTGGTCGACACCCCGCACACTGACAGAGTTGCGGTCGTTCTTAGGCCTGACTAACTATTATAGGAAGTTCGTGAGGAACTTTTCGACTATCGCCGCTCCACTTCGTCGGTTGCTAAAGAAAGAAGCAATCTGGCAGTGGGACAAAGATTGTGCATCCACGCTCAAGAAGTTAAAGCGTGCGTTGATAGAGTACCCTGTCCTCAAGGTAGCGGATCCGTCCTTGTCATTTGTCGTCACCACGGACGCGAGTCAGTATGGTATAGGCGCCGTGTTGCAACAGGACGACGGCAATGGCTATAGACCCGTAGAGTTCATGTCAGAGAGGATGCCCTCAGAGAAGGTAGCTACCTCGATTTACGAGAGAGAACTCTACGCTCTCAGACAGGCCTTAGAGCACTGGAAGCATTACCTGCTTGGGAGGCACTTCAAAGTATATTCAGACCACGAGACTCTTAGGTGGCTGGAGACGCAAAACAAGATAACGTCTAAGTTGACTAGGTGGACGCTGAGATAGACCAGTATCACTTTGAGCTCAAACCTGTCAAAGGCAAGTACAATGTAGTTGTGGATGCTCTAAGTAGGAGATCAGACTACTTTGGAGCTATAGTTCACTATCTAGATATAGGAACAGACCTGCAAGACAAAGTAAGACAGGTGTATGCGCAGGATCCTATCTATAGCGACCTCCTCAAGCGAGTTAAGGAGGCCCCAAGGACTGAACCACATTACCGCACTACAGAGGGACTATTATTCGAAAAGACCAATGTAGTGGACCGTCTATGCGTTCCCAACAAGTGAGGAGATCCGTAGCCTGATCCTAGGGGAATGCCATGATACAGAGGGACATTTCGGTTGGCAAAAGACTTTAGCCAATTTGATGCAGGCGTATACATGGCCAGGGATGAAAGTTGACTGCATAGAATATGTTCGCAGTTGCAAAGTCTGCCAAAGAAACAAGACAACTACGTGTGCCCTTCTAGGTCTTTTTTGACCCTTGCCTATCCCTGACCAGCTTGGAGATTCAGTCTCCATCGACTTCATGGATGCTGGTGTTAAGAGCAGACATGGAAATAGCCAAGTCATGGTGATAGTTTATAGATTTAGCAAATATGCAGTTTTTGTTCCTTTGCCTATAGAGGCACGCACTGAGTTAGGAATTCAAAAGTTTTTTTACCATTGGATTAGTGATCACGGGATTCCGCTGTCTAGGTTCACTAGTCAGAACTGGCAGGAACTTATGAAAGTCTATGGGTCAAAGTTGTTAATGTCATCTGGCCAACACCCAGAGACTAACGGTCAGACCGAATAGATGAATAAGATCCTGCAACAAGCTCTGCGTATGTACATTAGACCTGATCAAGTCAATTGGGATGAGATGTTGCCCAAGGTAGCCAGTGCCTATAATAACAGCGTGCACTTAGCCACGTGTCGCACTCCCAATGAGCTGCACAAGTCCTTTAAACCCCGTAGACCGTTTGGAGGACTTAACCGGGACCAGATTCACAGGCTACCGTCCGGTACTAGAGAGTTTGCAATACAGCACGAGGAGGAGTTAGCTACCGTAGAGAACCTCAGGAAGGCCCAGCATCGAATGATAGAACAGGCTAACAAGCACCGTCGCCCATCACAGTTTCAAGTAGGCGAACTGGTCTGGGTCAAGTCCAAAGAGTTTGCTCTTGAGGAGAACATCTCGCAGAAGTTACTGCCCGAATACAGAGGACCGTGGCCAGTTCTAGAAGTTAAGGGCGGAGAGGATGGGCCGTCCTACACAGTAGAGATCCCAACACACCTCCACACCTACCCCGTGTTCATGCATCGAAGCTGTTGCCGTGTGTCACAAGCCAACAATTCCCATCTAGAAGATCCATGATACATCCGGACATGGATGGAAGATATGACATTGAAGGCATTGTAGGTCAAGATGTATTCAGAGCAGGAGGTAGAGGTCACCCACAGAAACAGTATAAAGTCAGATTTTCTTATCAGGAACCCGAGGACGACCGCTGGTTTACTAGAGCTGAACTTCAAGAAACAGCTCCCGACGTAGTTAGAGCTTACGAAAGAGAAAAGAAGGGTAAAGATCCTGCCTTGGACTGAACTATTCTCGGAGGACCTCGAATTTAGGCCGGCGGGAGAGAAACGGTATTCACCTGTTTGCAGTAGCGGATGCAGATCCCAGGGCTCGATCCCTAGTCC
>BFEA01000174.1:2548572-2568752 GCA_003427395.1 Chara braunii | reverse complement strand
TGCTGCTGCTGAGGCCCTTCGGCCTGGATTCTGGACTTGGACGTCTGGATCTGGACTGCCCCTCAGACATAAACCAGAACCGGGACTCTGTTCATTGACTTACTTTTGAACAGGCACAACTTTGGACGAACAGACACACTTACTGCCTGAACAGACATCTGTATTGTGGGAATGGACACTCTCCTTTTGCACGAACAGACACACTGACTACACGTACAGACACACTCCTATCTGAACAGACATGACATGTGCATCCCCTGGCAAACAGGTATGACCTTCGGCAATGACCTTTGGCACTGACTTCCTTCTTTAGTTTAGATGTGTCCTTTGACCAGAGAACTTGACTTTTGATCTGTTTTCTCGTTTCCAGGGTCCTGGCGAGATACCCCTTCACGCTGCTTCACTTTTACAAGACCTGAATCGGGTAAAGGCCCTTTTACTCTCGCCGGCCTAATTTCGAGGTCCTTTGAGAAATCAATTATCTATCAATAATATGAATTCCTTTCTTTGCTCTCTCATATGCAGACACAATATGAGGTGAAGAATCCAATAACTCTTCCCTTGTAAACCAACGATCTTCACTGGGATCCTGGTATGCAAATCTGACCTTATATTGACGATGTGGTCTGCCTCTACGACCAGTGTGAAAGGTGCTTTCTGCAACAATTTTGTCCACGTCATATTTACCATCCATACTTGGAGGTATCGCTGATCTGCGACTCGGAAATAGCTCATTTGTTACACAAGGCAAAAGCTTTGATGCGTGGAACACTGGATAAGTATGTAGATGCAAAGGAATCTCAATGACATACGAGGGACCATCCACATCTCACATCTAAGACCTGCCAAGGTCCTATGTAGGCGGGTAGAAGCTTTTGAGAAATGTTCTCTTCAGGAGCAAACTCCTTAGACTTCACCCAAACCAAATCTCCTACAGCAAATTGAGAGGGACGTCTGTGCTTATTCGCCTGTTCAATCATTTGATGTTGTGCTTTGATTATATTCTCCTTTACCTTCTCAATGTCTTTCTGATATTGAATCGCGAATTCACTTGTCCCTGGTGGAAGCTTATGCACTTGATCTGGGTTCACACGATCAATTGGTCTACGTGGTCGCCATCCCAAATGTAACTCCATAGGAGTCTTACATGTAGATAGGTGTACAGAGTTGTTATAGGCACTAGCAACTTTAGGCAAATGTTCATCCYAGTCGATCTGGTCGGGACGAATATACATGCGCAATGTTTGCTGCAAGATCTTATTCATCTGCTCAGTTTGGCCGTTAGTCTCAGGATGTCTTCCTGATGACATAGTCAACGTAGAGCCATAAACATTCATTAGTTGCTGCCATTGTTCACTCGTGAACTGGTATCTCCGTCACTTACAATAGTCAAGGGATGTCCAAAATCTTTCACCCAGTGATTAAAGAACCCCCGAATTACTAAATCAGTCTTTGCTTCCGAAGGCAAAGCTACAAAGACAGCACACTTAGTGAATCTATCAACGATTACCATGACTTGCGTTTTCCCATTCCTGCTTTTCACTTTAGTGTCCATGAAATCTATAGACACAGAGTCTCCGGGTCCTGTTGGGATAGGTAAAGGCTTAAGCAAACCAAGGGGAGATTGCGTAGTGCTCTTATTTCGTTGGCACACTTGGCAACCTTGCACATAAGCAAGGCAATCAGGTTCATTCGAGGCCAGGTGTAAGAACGTAAAAGGCTCTCATAGGTCTTCTTCCACCCAAAATGGCCTTCGGTATCATGGCATTCCACTAAGATCACACTCTTGATCTCTTCCACATTCGGTATGCATAGCCTATCATACACATCAGTCCTTTCAAACAATAAGCCCTGAGTAATCTTATGATTAAGAAACTTTGTTGGTGCTTCTTGCACACGCTTAATCATCGCACCATTAACAGGATCAGAGGGATATGCATTCCTAATCTTTTCTTGTAAATCGACACCAACATCTAGGTATGTCACAATGGCACCGAAAAAGTCAGATCTACGACTTAGTGCATCAGCAACAACGTTGTACTTACCCTTTACTGGCTTTAGCTCAAAATCAAATAGATCAATTTTCGCAGCCCACCTTGTCAACTTAGGTGTCATTCGAGCTTGCGTTTTGAGCCAGCGAAGTGTTTCATGGTCGGAGTATACCTTAAAATGCCTTCCCAAAAGATAGTGTCGCCAATGATTGAGAGCCTCACAAAGAGCATACAATTCCCTCTCATACGTCGAAGCGGCCACTTTCTCATTAGGTAATCGACAAGACATAAACTCCACAGGTCTGTATCCATGTCCATCATCTTGCTGGAGTGCAGCACCTATACCATATTGACTAGCGTCGGTTGTGACAACAAAAGGTAATGAAGGGTCTGCTACCTTTAAAACCGGGTAGTTGATTAAACACTTTTTCAGACGTTTGAACGACATCATGCAATCTGAATCCCACTTCCAAATTGCCTCTTTCTTGAGTAACCTACGGAGGGGAGCAGCTATTATCGTGAAGTTTTCTTACGAACTTCCGATAGTAGTTGGCTAGCCCAAGGAACGACCGCAACTCAGTCAAAGTGCGGGGGTTCGGCCAATCTCTGATTGCTGCTATTTTTGCATCTTCCGGTTTGACCCCATCTCCATCAATCACATGGCCCAAGTACAAAACCTGACGCTTGGCCCATTCACACTTCTTTGGGTTTAACTTGAGTTTTGCTTCTCACAACTTATTTAGCACAAGTCGAAGGTGCTCAATATGTTCCTTTTCATCTTTTCTAAAAATCAAAATATCGTCCAAATAAATAACAACGAATTTATCAAGCCATTCACGAAAAAGTTCGTTCATCGTTCTTTGGAAAGTGGCAGGGGCATTTATTAGACCAAAGGGCAAGTCTATGAACTCATAGTGCCCATACCTTGTCCTGAAGGCAGTCTTATATTGGTCCTCCGGTTCTACCTCAATCTGATGGTAGCCGGATTTCAAATCAATCTTTGAAAATATCTTGCAACCCTGTACGCGATCCAGCAAATCATCTATTTGTGGTAATGGTTCAACATTTTTCACCGTTATATCATTCAATCTCCTATAATCTATGCATGCGAACGCCGCCATCCTTCTTAGGTACAAAGAGTACAGGCGCACCATAGGGCGAGGAACTAGGTTTTATCCACCTATTCTTCAATAGCTCATCGAGCTGGGTTCGCAGTTCGTCCAATTCTTTGGGTGACATTCGATAGATTGGCCCTTTTGGAGGTGAACTCCCTGAAACAATGTCAATGCGGTGCTTAATTGGTCTTTCTACCACACCACTTGGGGCTTCAGCCACATCTGCGAACTCTTTCAATATTCTTTCAATTTCTTGGGACTTAACCTCTTCCTTACTTTCCCCCTCCTTTACTGGGCGTACATATGCAACAAAGACTTGATCATGCAAGTTATATCTTTTCACATGGCGAGCGAACACTTGGGCACTCATGCAACAATGAGCTAGGTTGCTTTCCTTTCCTGATTCATGATAGAGACAAATTTTCTTTTTGCCTCCTTGCAGACTTGGGAGCTAACATTCCTGGTCCCTTAGCTTTAGATCCGCATTCGCAGCCTCACCCCAATCCATGCCTAACAACGCATCAAAGGGCAAGTTATCCTCCACCAAGAAGGTCAGAGAGTGGAGAACACGTTCCACCTTCCCCTCTGCCTCGAGCCGAAAGTATACTTAAACCCCCTCGACGTATCGATCCATGACGATTTCACTACTATTAGCTAACTTACTTACAATGGGCTCATTCAATCTCTTAACTTTAAGCCCAAGATGCAGTTTTTGCAAACCTTTCTTACTAATGTAACTGCGTGTAGACCCACTGTCTATCAAACCTCCTACTCTTACTTTGTTTATTTCAAGATCTGCAATTATTAACTGTCCTTTCTTCTTTTTCACTTTAGTCCAGGCTTGGCGACGAGCGGCCAACTCATCACCCACGCCAGCGAGGGATCCATCTAGAGAGATGCATACGTTTGCCATCTCTGGACAGTGCACTAGATGGGGACTGGTTCCTTCCTCTTCAGTCTCTGCCATTGGGGCCTTCGGATGGGAGGATGCTGATTTTTCAACATTCGAAGCCCCGGTAGAGGCAACTGGAACCTCTACTGGCTGTTCCCTTTTGCTCCCCTATAGTCGGGGCAATAGGGGACAGTGTGGTTGGGGTCCCCACATTTGAGACACTGATAGGCTTTCTTTCTTTCTTGCCAAACCTGCTCAGTGATTCCCAGTTTCTTCCAAGGCTCACCTTCGGGAAGGCCGGGATGAGGCGGGTAAGGTTTATCCCAATTTCCAAACCATGCGCCTCTTCCTCTACCCTAGGTGGAATAAGTCCCACGGCCACCTTGCGAGGGACCATTTCCCCTTCCTCCCACGTAGTGGCTTCCTTCGCCACCACCCCTCTGGGTGCCTGATCCTCGTCCACCACGGCCGCGACGTCTTCCTCGGCCACACCCTCTTCCTTGACGCCCTCCCCCGCGGGCTACAACGGCCGCATAACTCCCCTCCTGAGTTATCGGTCCACTGAGTTCGTCGAGTCCATAATCTACCTGATCCCAGGAGATGGTCTCGACGCCTCCTTCTTCAAAGGTTAGAAGGAGACTATCCTTCCCAGGTATAGACCCTGAGATAGTGCGGTTTTGCCACTTCTTTCCCGCTTGCAGATCTTTCCAGTAGTGGCAGTAATTTGCTTCGGCGAGGAAGCCAGCATGATCTATCGCGATCTTGCTGAACTTCTCGTAAGTCATTCCATCTTCTTTGACACGGGGATAGAGTTGTGTTCGCAGGGGATCAGGAAGTGCTCGCGCAAAGATGTTCAAAATTTGGGCAGGTGTAAGTCCATGGTCGGGGCATTGTAACAATTCGTCCATGGTTGCTTTCAGGGCAGAGGTGCTCTTCCATTTCCTATCAGGGAGGTTGAGGATCAGCATCTCTGTGCGACGTCCTAAGTTCTTGTCCTCAAATCGTTCTCGAACTGCTTTAAGAAAGTCTTCAATCCGAGTTTGTTGTGAGAACTCTACCACTGAGCTGCAACCCGCCTCCTTCTGCACCGAGATTGAGAAGCTCATGGCATCGCTTCCCATACATGAACTCATCATCAACACCCTGTCCCAATATGGGATTCGCTGCCCATATACATATGACTCAATCGCTGGTATCCGGTGTAGAACACTTTCATCCTTTTTCCCGTTATATGTTCATGGCAGTTTAAGTTTAATCTTGCTGACCTGCCCTGCTTCTTGTGGAAGTTTTCCCTTCCGGTCTACATCCCATTTCCCCTTTTTGTCATCATCGCCGTCATCGCCGTCATCGCCGCCATCTCCTCCTGCGTCTCCAGCCCCCTTGACAATTTTTCTATGACCTCTGGAGTGAAGGTCTTAGTGATGTGTTCATCTAAAGCCCTGATATAGGTCTGGATGTGCTGGTCCACGTCCTTTGCTGATTTTTCCAGGAGGTTGTTCCAAACAGTTTCAAACTCACTCCGATGAGTTTCTACCTTCTGTAACGTCCGATGCATTAAGACCATTTCTTGCCTTGTGTTGAGGACGGCCTCTCTGAGGAGAGCAAGTTGTTCATCTGTGGCAGGTGGTTTATCCTTTTGAGCTTCTAATTCTTTCTGCAACTTCTCCCCCTCTGCCTGCAGCCTCTTTTTCTCTTCCAATTCTTGCCTCTTGGCTGCTAGCAATTTGTTATGCAGGTCGGCCCTCTTCTCCTCCAACATCAGATTTCGTTCAGCTAAATCAGTGACAGTGGACAGCCTGGCAATGAACACATCTCGCTCTTCTTCAGACTCACGTAATGGTTCGCTGGTGTAGGAATACTGACCAGCCCAGTCCAGCGGTTCAACTGGAAGCCGGTTCGCTGCAGCATCAGTACTCTCAGGTATGTCAAGGCGACGACGTCTTTCTAAAGTCTCCCCTTCTTCCTGTTCTTCTTCCTCTTCTTCTTCTTGGATACTCTTCAGTTCTTCTTCTAATTCCTTCTCCATCTTTTCCTTCAGCTTCTTTTTTGCTTCTTCTTCTTTCTGTTTCTTCTTAGCTTCTTTCTCTTTCTTCTTCTCTACCAACCTGCGGTCAATTTCTGCCTGTTCCGTAGGTGTGGGTCCGAGTGTTACTGTCCCAGACCTGTGGGTCCGAGTGTTACTGTCCCAGACCGAAGTAATACACGGGACGTGCATACGCGTCCAAATCCCAGTGGGAATATCAACCGGAACAGTGGGCCCAACAGGACAAAGAGGGCCAACAGGCCCTGGATGGGATAGTCATCCATGGTGATGATCGGCACAGAGGATCCTCCGCCGGTTATCCCACTCAAACTTGCTTACTATCTCAGTCAGTCTTCACTTGTGGCGAATGGAGTACTGGATTTTTTTATCTTTTTATTTTTTTAACTATGGAAGGTGCTGCACACGATGAATACTTCAATCAAACTTAATATATATATGTTTTTCTTCTGCTGCTGTCTGGCGTTCCTGGATCAGACTCTTGTAATGTGTTTCCTGTATCTCGCTGTACTTCCCCCTCTATGCTTTATGTGTTGGACTAACTAGCGTTGGCTGTTTGGATGCAGGTATGGAGTCAAAGCGCAGAAGTGTCAGATGCAGATGTTACACGTAGTCAACCAGGCAATAGTACTTCGCTCAAATTTTTCTTTCTTTATGGCTTAATTAACCCTATGGATGCTCATCATCATACTTGCACTGCCTGGTACTTGCGATCTGACGTGGCACATAGCCACTCCCTACATCAATTTGCAGTCCCCTGGTGTCCCAACACAGCCTACCTATCGAGAGGGGTAGGAGAGATGACTCTAACTCCACTTACAGCACACTGACCACCCAATCTAACGTGACCAGATCCTGACACACTGCATTGGACCACCCAGATTCTGACGACTCAGACTCTGACGCGTTATGGTGATCCAGATCCAGACTCGACTCCAGACCAGCAGCAGTCACCTTCAGCGGGGAAGGGAGAGAAGGTAGGGGACACACACATGCATGAAGGTCAAGGGGCAAGAGGTGCTTCTCTCTTGTTGAAGAACCTTCGATATCGCTCCTCGTCGCGCAGCACGCTCCAGGTAAGTATCATAAGCCCCTTCTTCTTCGGCCTGCTCCCACTACTAACAAACTCCCTTCCTCCTACTAGTCCTCCATCACCACACTTTGATGCTTTTCCACGCCGGCCTTGATCATGCCAGCGCTATGAGTGCAACGAGCTTGGCTCCGATACCAAATTTTGCATGGGTCCTGAAGACCAACTCACGCAAGAGTGTTCACAACATGTGCCATCGCCATACACAATGAATGGAAAACTTCCCACACTTGACAAAGAGGTAAGAAGAGAGCCAAGTTGCGCAGCTTATATTATCAAAAACATGTTTACAAAGATTGTCATAGTTCCCTGAGTTCAAGCGCTTATCAGCGCAATACGAATCTTTCATCCAACTCATCAATGTGACTTCTACACATCAGCGCCACCTCTGCAGATCATATCCAACTCAGGTAAGTAATCACCATAGCCGAACCTTTCTTGCACACTCTTTGTCTCAGTTCCTTCTCCCTACTATGCATGTACACTCTCTTCTCTCAAGGATCTACTCTGAATGCCACTCATAGAAGACTACTACTAACCCTCTAAWCTATTACTAACTTGCTGGKMAGCTATGGCTKCTTCTATCTCCARCGCCCARCCTTCTTCCCTTGTCTAGCGCATCTTCATCCTCCAGCGCTGCTCCTCCTGGCTGGCGCACAAGTGCTTCAGCACTTCCACGCGCAGAATGCCAGTAGAGATCTGCGCCAAATGAGGCTGGCTGCTTCTTTTATAGTGTTGGCCTCCTCTTCACTAGGTCTGCATTGGCTCATTCAGGCCTTCCTTTGTCGCAGACCCCTGCATTGCATGTGTCCCAGTACCGTCCCAATGAGGTCTGCTGCTGCTGAGGCCCTTCGGCCTGGATTCTGGACTTGGACGTCTGGATCTGGACTGCCCCTCAGACATAAACCAGAACCGGGACTCTGTTCATNCCCTCAGACATAAACCAGAACCGGGACTCTGTTCATCGACTTACTTTTGAACAGGCACAACTTTGGACGAACAGACACACTTACTGCCTGAACAGACATCTGTATTGTGTGAATAGACACTCTCCTTTTGCACGAACAGACACACTGACTGCACGTACAGACACACTCCTATCTGAACAAACATGACATGTGCATCCCCTGGCGAACAGGTATGACCTTCGGCAATGACCTTTGGCACTGACTTCCTTCTTTAGTTTAGATGTGTCCTTTGACCAGAGAACTTGACTTTTGATTTGTTTTCTCGTTTCCTGGGTCCTGGCGAGATACCCCTTCACGCTGCTTTACTTTTACAAGACCTGAATCGGGTAAAGGCCCTTTTAATTTTATGATACATTAAATAAATAAAAATTAAAATATATATTTTTTAAATTAATAAAAAAATTTAGTTCGTTAAACTTGAGTTCGTTTATTTTTGCCTCTTTTAATTAACGGATAACCTCCGAACCCCATCCCAACGGGGGGAGGGAAATTGCTGCCGAATTTTTTTCAAAAATTTTTCTTTTAATTCAAAATTTTGACAATTAATTAAAAAAAAAAATTAAAAATATCTAAAAATCAAGTAAAAATCAAGTAAAAATCAAGCTTTCTCCTTTGTGATATTCTACTGGGTTTTCGTCGTTTCGGCAACGTTATTTGAGGGACTTGTCCCGAACCCCATCCCAACGGGGAGAGGCGGAACGCTGCCAAAATTTTCGGGAATTCCCCAAAATTATTCTAGGACCCTATAAAGCCTGAAAAGTCAGCTAACCCACGAGAAACATGACCCTCGACGGATATAAGAAAAGGGAAAGAATTGATTTCAATTCTCTCCTAATTTTCCCTAATTAAAAAGTAAAATCACAAGAAAAATTCCTATAGGGAGATAGAAAAGGGTAGTAAACTTGCTTTAAATTGGGTGAGGATTCTTATACCTTCCCTAAGATCGGATACGAAGAACGAGAATTTTACTCAATTACTACTATTTTTCGGGGAATTAATTGATAAAAATAAAAATAAAATCCAAACGACAGTGGGAAAAGCAGTTGGACCTTACGTCTTGGCCCTATAACATTTGTGTATACTTCGGCTACGTACTGAAAGCGAGGAAGTGTACCCTGCTGGTTTTTCTTGAATTTTTATTACTTAAACTATTAAAATTTCTCAAAATTAAAAGATATGGCTTAAAAATTCAAAAAAAGAGTACGTCTACTTTTTGTTTTTGATTCTTGTCTGGCGAACTAGGTCCATTGGTCGGGGGCGCGCTCGCTGGTGTAGCTGGTTGGAATCCCTCGAATTGAGCACGCACCTTGTATTCGAGGGAACTCGAGTAAAAGGCTTGCGTGATCCGAGTTCGAAATTATGCGCCCTTGATACATGGGCCACTCTAGGGCCTGTCTACGACTGAGGTAGGCAGCGCTTATTATAGGGACGACCTCGCGAACCCCATTCCAACGGGGGGAGGCGAAGCGCTGCAGAAATGTTTTGGATTTTTGGGCCCTTCCCTCCTCTATTTTTCTTAGGTTTTCCTATCCTATAGTGCATTACTCGGATGTGGCCACCCTTGACCGCCGAAGAATATGCAGTGGACTTGGTCTGGGAGGTAGAACCTCCCGAACTCGTAGAGGGGGACCGAATTTTCACACTGCCAACGCGGGTCACTTCCTGGCATGACGGTCGCTATAAGTGGAGATCTATCCTTCTGTGGCCAGGTGCCTGGTTGTGGATGTACCGTGAGCTCAAGAGCAGCCAGGGCCCAAGCGACGCACGTGGGAGAGGCCTGCCATACGGCGAGGTCAAGGGCTATTTGTACTTGAGTCCTAAGACGGCCAAGAAGGCCGCTCTAACTCTGGTGACGTGGGGGACCTGCAGGATTATCAGCTGGGCCGAACGATACCTCCAGGAGGAGATTGAGGCATTCCGCTTTGACGAGGAGCAAAACCCGATAGTCTTGCTTCACGGATTGCCTCCCCGCATCATCACAAGGGACCTCCAGGTGGTCCGGGATGGGTTTTCCCTCATTCAGGCCTTAGGCTGAGGACAATTGTCCCTGCATTCGTCGTGGATGCAAGGTTCGGAGGGTTAGGTGGTCCGGTAGAGGCCTACCTCACCACGAGGGAGCTCGAGCATTTCTCGAGGGGAGAGCAGGACTTCCATTATATTTATTACTCCCTGGTGATTGTCGGGCCTCGGTGGGGGGAGAAGAGAGTTCAACTTATAGAGCTGATTCGGTCCATTGCTCCCACCAGTGGCGATTTATGTGTGGGACCGTTCCCCGCCGTCATACGTCTAGGACTTGTTGGACCGCGAGCTCCGGGCGGGCCCGGAGTATCACGTAACATAGGCAAGTTCTTCTCTGAGGATTGGGGCTGCTGGTGGAGCCAGGATTCAGGGAGTCGTGATACGGAGCTCCCTCATATCCATTTACCAGCTAACCGAGTATTACGTGCATATAGGGGTGCCTGAGTATCGTGCGGTGGAGGACCTCGACGACGACGACGAGGAGGCCTGGGATCCTGATTGGGTAGACTCCGACAGGGAAGACGCCGAGTCTGGAGACGAGGACGACGTCTCGGCGCTCACTTCCCAAGGATAGGAGTCGCTGTCAGAACCTAGGCACATCGATAGGGCGACGGAGTGGATGTGGCAGAATATGACAGTGGAGGAGTTCCCCATCGTAGACCAGAGGTGGGGGTATGATCCCCCGGAGTTAGTGGAGGGAAAACTAGTGGAGTTCACCCTTCCCTCGCGACACATCCACGAGGACGACAACAACTCCGGGTGGTTATCGATACTCTTTAGGCCAGGAGTGTGGTCGTGGATCTACCGAGAGTATGACGGGTTAAGATATAGGGGTAGTCTCCTTCCACAAGGCCGCAGGGGAGAGGTGAAGGCGCTTCTGTACTTGAGAGCTGAAGTTGCAAAGGAGGCGACTCTATCTCTTGTCATCTCGGGATCATGCGTTGTTTGGAGCGAGCGATATCTCCAAGAGAAGATAGAGTCGTTTCGGTGGGACGAGGGGGACTATCTGAGAAGGTGGCCCGGTAGGTACCCCGTTACAGAGATCTCGGGAGAGCTCCGTATCGCGGGGCCGAGGGTTTTCCCTTTCTCGTACTGACAGTTGAGGACGACCGTACCCAGGTTCGTGGTGGATGAGCTGTTCGGCGGGATAGATGGACTGGTGGAGTCCTACTTGACCCTACAGGAGCTTAGCATTTTCTCCCGTAGCGATCTCGACACGGATTACATCTGCTACTCTCTATTGACTGGGAGTTCGCACTGGGGCGACGAGAGGCTCCAACTTATAGAGCTGGTGCGGTCTATAGCCCCCACTCCGTGTAGGGACTGGACTCAGGCGAGATCGATGGGCTGGAGACGGGCTCTGCCATTGTATGTGTGAGACCTGTTGGATCGAGAGCTCAGAGTTGGGCCAAAGTACGTAGCTTCCCTCGGACGACTCTTCGATGAGGATCGGGGTGCTTGGTGGAGCGGTGCTCTTCTAGCGCCGCACCTAGTCGTGAGGTATTACAAGAGGATAGGAGCGCCGACCTACGTCCGGGAGGGGGAGTTGCCCGAGGATGACTTGACGGACACTACCGAGAACGACCCAGAGTCAGAGGGAGAGATAGGCAAAGAGGACGAGGTTGCAACCAGGGTGATTCATTTTCCGAGGTTGGCCGTAGGGTTCGGAGCCTAGACGTGAGAGGGTAATTGGACGAGAGCGGCTGAGCGGAAGGGAGAACTGTCCGGCTCCTCCGGTCGAGGGGAGAAATTTGTCGGGATTTGACTGGTGCAAGATGGTTGAACTTGTAATAAAGGGGAAAGCAGCACAGACCGGAGGTGAATGCACCAATGAGGAGTGATTCGAGCGCGTGGTGGGCTTATCTGCTATTACGCAATTCTGACTCCTACAAGGCGAAAAGATTGACAAAACCCAGAGAAACTGCTCATGGGTTCGACATTCCCCTTCATGTGCGACTGGACGAGAGCGAGGGCGTGCCGCTTAGGTATACGGGGACGTGGATAGCGGAAGAAGTGTTCCTGTGGACAATGATCTTAGAGGTTGGAAAGGCGAGCGGAGCTAGGCAGGTGGGGGCAATCGGGCATCTTGTATTCGGCAGGTCGCAGGAGCTCGAGATAGGGCTAACACTTGTCGGCGTTGGTCGGAACTGGTGGAGGTACGTAGCTTTAGCGAGAGCTATCGTGATTAGGAAGGTGAGCACTCTAGCCGGAAGAAGTCAGCCACTAGTGCGCCTCATATTTGGACCCCCGAGGTCAGATCTCTACCCTGTGCAGGGCTGGAGGTGGGCCCTGCCCACATTCGTGATAGAACAAGCGTATGGAGGCGTCGACAACTTTAGCAGAGCGGTAAACGATACGTTTTACACTCTCGACCTGGGCTTAGCGCCTCGGTTTAAGGAGGCTTACTTCTCTGTCTGTGCGAGGTGGGGGCGACTTGATTACGAGACGCTAAGAGGACTGATCGACGCAACCTGTTGGGTAGATTGTCTGAGACCAGCTGATTTGATCGATTATTGTTGAAGGCGCATCGAGGATAAATATACGGGTTTGGAAGATCTCAGGTATCTTTTCGAGGGCTGTCAGTAGGAGGTATGCCAATTAGAACGACACCAGGAGTTGAAGTGAGCAGACAACTAGTGAATGAGGGCTTCACGGTGACCGTCCTACTCAGAGCACACATAGAAGAGAACTTGACAGAGCGAGAATGTCTGCAACGGGCTAGAGAGTTTATTGACGAACACCGGGCAGGGGTCCTCGCGTACGTGACCTTTCAAACGAAGGTAACGTATGAGGTCATCGTATGCTCGGCCGGATACTTGCGCGTAGAGTTGTTCGTTGACGAGACAGTAGCGGAGGCAAGGAGCAGGATATGAGTCAGATTGCATTGACATGACAGAGCGCGAGTCAGCACTGTGCCGACATAGACCCCGAGCTTCGTACTCGCTCCGGTGGGACCGCAGAGGTTCCGATGCTTGGAGGAGTGTGGATGATAGGAATCCTCGAGTGGTCGCTCACGGAGTAGTGACAAGCCAGCCTGTTGACGAGCGATATGAGCCTTCTTTGCGACGACTCCGTATGCGCGAGCGGTTTCTAGACGCTTAGCACGCGACGGCGCAACGCTACAGATTATCCTGAGGGTAAGTATAAATGAGGACCTGTCGGACAGCGAGTACAAAGTACTTGCGGAGGATGTCATACTGGAGCAGAGGTTAGGAGCACTGAGAGAAATAACGACACAAAGGTGGATGGTATATGAAGTGGTTGTCTGGGTAAAGAGGATTGCACTAATAGAGATAGTCCGAGACGAGACACCGACGAAAGCCCGGAGTAAGATGTGAAGAGGCCTCTGAACTTAGGAAGAGATGGGCAGTTGAGAATGGAAAATGTGGATGAGAGGGTGAAAAGAGTTGAGGAGCATGTTATAGAACCCTTTCTAAAGGGAGTCAAGGAGTTGGGCAACAAGATTCGGGATTGCGGAGCCAGCAAGAATGAGAGGGAACTGCGTAGAATAAAAGTAGTAACGAGGGGACTAGAGAGTCTCTTTGGAGAAGACTGAGAGCTCTTTGGGAGGTGGCGATTAGATTTCCTGGAAAGCGTGAAGACGAGAGATCGTAACGACAAGGAAACAGGGCACTCGTCAGGGTCGACAGGACGGGTGAAGGAGCCGCCAGAGGCTACAGATCCTAAAGGAAAGGAAAGTGAGGAAGAAGCAGCAGAACAATCATAGGAGACAATGACCGGCACGACTCAGTATTCCAATGAGAAGTTTTCCTTACATGTCGTAGGGAAGTTAGATGGATCGCTGACCTGTGTAGTGATGCAAGTAGAACACCTAGCGAGACTCGGTGTGATCGAGGAAGCAGAGTGCACTCGGGAAGCGGTGAGGGACGCGCGAGTGACCGGGCTCTGGATAGGAGTTGAAAATGGCCGTCTGATTAGATACATATTGTGTGTGTGACTCCTTTCGATTGGCCACCCTTGTTTAGATTGTGGCACGAGACACCGAGAGAGACTGAGAGACTCCTAGAAAAGGAGGCCAGGAGAGCAGGAGAGTTAGCCAGAGTAATAATTGATGGCGCTATTCTCAGGACACTCTCGGCACATAACTCGTACTGAAAGGAGTTTATTAAGACCCTAGAGGACATAGAGGACTTCGGAGACAACGACGACTTTGAAGCTTTCTACCTGGTCCTGCAAACATCCGCGGATAGGATATTAGTGGCGCTTGCTTTAGCTGGTTTAGAATGTTAGGTGACCAGCAAATGTTGCGCAAAAGATGAGCCTACCTCAGGAGGAGTTAGCGCGAAGGAGACAGAAGTTTGCGGGATGGAGCGGACCCCGTAATCCTGAACATGAGAAAGTACTGCAAGGCCTGAGCGCAATTAGCAGACGTGAGATCTTCCCCTATCAGGTAGTCAGGTACTAGGTAGCAAACAGCGGTTGGAACAGAAATCAATTTTATGAAATGACTGTACACTTTCGCGACCTAGGAGTACACCACATCGGGATATACTTGCCTAGGGAGCGGGCAGAGTTCTGTGTTTACACGAGGTGTTGGAGGATAGCTGCCTGGAAATCGAGGGAAGAGAAGAAGAGATTGGAAGATTTAGGGAAGATCGTCGAGGTCTGTGACGACATCTCGATTTTTGACGGTTTGCCTAGGCTGCCGATTACAGACAGAGGAGTAGAAGGGCATGGATGGGAGGCGGTAGTGAAGTTTGCTAGGACGGTCGGGACGAGGAATGGTCCCAAGAAATCAACAGGAAAGGAATAGGACGTAGGGATGAGGGAAGAGAGAATTATCTTTGATCGCGAGCTGGAGTTGAGGAGAGAGAGGTTTCTTGCCGGAAACCGATCGTCCGAGGAGAAACTAGGGACTATCTGTGGCCTGTTGAGTTCGCTAGGAAAACGAGAGGTGATCCCGTATGAGGTAGAGAGGTACGAGCTTGTATGGAGGAGGCGGAGGAAGTCCTTTGGGTGATCCGAGAGAGGAGAGCGATGGAGGGCATCGGATACCAGATGAGGTAGCTGAAACAATGAAGATAGGGGTAGACGGATTCTTAACGGAGGAAGAAAACCGCCTGATCAAGAAGACCTGCCAGGAGTTTCACCTAGCGTTTGCCTTTAGTGATCACCAAAAGGGGCAGTTGGACGGGAAGCTAATCCCTCCGGTCAAAATCCACACGGTAGAACATGAGTGTTGGAATGACAAGGGTCCGTCCTATGAATTTGGGATAGCGGGGGAAGTGACAGACCTCCTTCGAGCAAAAATGGACTCCTTCGTCGCAGAACCTACGACGTCGCCTTACGCAAACCGGTGCTTCGTCTTTCGGAAGCCCAACAAGACGCTGAGATGGATTCAGGATCTGCAAAAGTTGAATGAGGTAACCATCCGGGACGCTGGCTCACTACCTAAGGCCGATTTATTAGTAGAGTCGCTGAGCATTTACTCCCTGATAGATCTGTACTCAGGGTACGACCAGCTTCCATTGGATATTCGGGACAAGCCGTACACCGCAATGCACACCCCCTAGGACAATTGTAGATGCAGGTGACCCGTATGGGCTTCACAAATGCGTTTGCCGAAGCGCGACGGAGAATGCTCGCCGTAGCCATGGACATGTTCCCAGAGAAGTGTGAGCCCTACATCGAAAGCAATCCGATCAAAGGCAAGCAAGAGAAGGACGAGACAAAAGTCCATCCAGGAATCCGAAGATTTGTATGGGACCATCTACAGGACATCAAGGACTTACTCCGTCGTTTCCTAGTGTACAACATCACGGCTAGTGGACCAAAGAGTATTCTAGCAGTACCAAAAGTAACCATACTAGGATTTCGCTGCGGCGCATACGGCAGGAAGCCAGATCCGGCAAAGACGGACAAAATATCACAGTGGCCAACGCCCCTGCGCACGACGACGGAGGTAAGAACATTCCTAGGCGTGGTTGGCTTTTGGAGGATCTTCATTAAGAATTTTGCCAAGATTGTTGAGCCTATCCGGGCCATGATTAGAGAAGAAGGGACCCTGGACTGGACAGAGGAGCGAGAGGGAGCCGTCCAAACACTCAAGGACATACTGACGTCGGAGCGAGTCGCTTTGTCCGCACCCTGTTTTAATGACGAAGTAGGACAACCCTTCATCCTAGAAACGGATAGAGGACCCTTGGCCGTAGGAGGCGTGCTGATTCAAAAGGATGAGGAAGGAAAAGAGAGACTGATTAGGTTCGAAAGTAGAACCCTGAACTCCGCAGAACGGTGGTGCTTTTAGTTCAAGAAGGAGGTCCTAGCCATCACGCATTGCCTCAAGCCCTTCCAGGCCTACCTATTTGGGAGGCGGTTCATCCTTAGGCAGTTCGATTACAAAATCAAACGAATTGCGGGAATTAGGAACAAGGCCGATGGACTGAGTCGGGTCTGCATCACTCCCGAAGGGATGGAGGAGGCAGAGCCCATAGACGCATTCCTTGAGTACAAAGGAGGAACTCTTGCAGTGGATAACGAAACGATGAGCGAAGACTGCGAGTCGGGAGAGCTGTTGATCCGGACTTTGGAGAAAGGGGCACCTGCCGTAGTAGCAAAATTTAGAGAAGGACCAGTCACCACTCGAGGTCGCAAAGAGGAGAAAGATTCGTGGGGAGCGACAGTAGGACCGAAGGACGAACTAATAGCAATGGTGAGGGAGGTCGAGAAGCCGTGATGAGCTTAGTGGAGTCTTGGGAAAGGAAAGAGTTGCGATGGATGGTAAACCAAATGCAGGAGACAAAGGACGAGGACCAGGAAAGGAAGGAGTTTTTCTATGCCCAGGAAAGGAAGGAATCTTTCGGGAGATCGGGTTGTTGCTAATAGGAAACAAACAGCCCATGGAAGTCAACATTAAAGCAAGGGGGGAGGCCGAAAGATACGTCCTAAGGGGCGACTATCTGTTCCAAAGAGAGGAAGGTGTTATGCCTAGAAGAGTTGTGTACGGGAGATCTAGACAGTTAGATGTTATCCAGACAATGCACGACGGGTTAGCAGGAGGGCATGAATCGTCCAAAGGAACTCTTGCAAAGATAACGCCACTATATTATTGGCCAGGCATGGCAGGCATAGGGCCGAGACATCTGATCCACCTTGACCTTGCGGTCTGTATCAACAGATGGGTACAGGTATACCCTGGATGCGCGAGATAACTTAAGTGGGTTCGTGGAGGCGGACGCTCTCAAGAAAAAGACAGGGAGAAGTGTAGCGGACTGGATAGCAGACAATGAGACAGAATTTGTGAACCAAGAAGTATTGGGGTTGCTTAAGAGACTTTGCGTACCGATCAAACTCATCGAGCCATATCACCCGGAGACCAATGCACCTGTGGAAAGAGGGCACCGAACCTTAAAGAACACGATTGCGAAGCTCGCAGCAGACCATCTGGGGAGCTGGCCTAGGTATCTTAAGCAGGCTGTCTTTGCAGAGAACATGACCCCTAAAAGGACAACGGGATGTATCCCAGCAGAACTTTGGTATGAAAGAGAGATCGACTTTCCCGTGGAAGCCTTGATACCTACCTGGGACAGGTTAGATGATGATCCGCAAATGACCACGGAAGAGTTAATCGAGGCGAGGTGCCAACAAGTCCTTAAGAACGAGGAGGTCATGGAAGACATCGCCAGTCGGGTACTAGATAGCAGAATGAGGAACAACGCAAGGTGAGACCAGGTTAAGAATGTCAAAAAGGAGCCACTCCAGGTGGGGGAGACGGTATTGCTAAGGAACTCGGCATTAGAAAGTACTTGGTCCGGACAGCTGGGGAGGAGGTTCAAAGGCCCCTACCGGGTCGCCAAGCGGGCGGGACTGAACACCTTCGAACTGGAAGATTTGGATGGAACTGGATTGAAAGGACCCTTCCCGGGACAACGACTGGTCAGGTTTCTAAGTCGGGACCCAGTGGAACAATGGCTTCAGGAGGCCGAGGATAAGGAAACTGAGGGGCTACAAGCTAAGGAGTAACAGCGGCCGCCCACACTATGGTTCTGTCTCTGACTACGTTTGTGGGACTGTCATTTTTTTGGGGCGGGGGCAATGGTTTGGACTGACTGAGGTTGGAAGGAAGGATGACTTGGGGATTTACTGTAACGGGTTTGTGTGACAACGGAAAGAATTGTCAGAAGCATTGTATCATAGTTTTTGACGGGGAAATAATAGGACCATCATAAACGGGGCATTTGCATAAGGGAGGGAAATGTATAATAGTGGCTGGGAGCATTCTAGGGAAGGGGAACTGCCTACCGGACTGGGGAAACGGGTGTATGAGGGGCTTTGCGGGTGTTGTTTTGTTATACAGGACCTAGAAGAAAAACACAAGAAAAGGTAAAAATGGAATTCGGCAACGAGAATGACAACGGGGCTGTCAACAGGCCTACCGAAGGGGAAGAAGCGGGACTGAGTCGAGGGAGGAGGACGGCGAAGACAAAGTTGTACATAGGGCTCATATCCGGGCCAGTGGTAGGCAGGGGTGGAAGAAAGTGCGTATGTAGAAGACCCTCGCCCCTCCGGGAGGGAGAAGGTATATATATCTCATCTGGGAATGAGAGCCAAGAGGAAACGGCAAGTATGGGAGAAGGGGGCAATGCGGATTTAGGAGACAAGGCTCAGGCCTCTGACGAGGAAAGAGCCGAGAGGTATGAACAACGTGAGTCTTCGCATAGGGAAAGCGAGGGGAGACAGGACATGCGCGACGAGCGTGAGGACGGGGAGGAGAGAAGGGAAAGCCCGCTTGAAGGACGGAGCGGCCACGAGAGTTGTGAAGGGAGGTACCCGAGCGTTGAAGAGGGACATGGGACAAGGACAAAAATTCCCTATACCTACGATCCAAAGAACCTCACTGGCGGATATAGCCCCATACAGACGGAAGAAGAGGAGGATGAGGAAGAGGAAGTGCAGGAGGTCATAAAAATCAGCAGTGGGGATGAGAAGGATGAAATATCGAGGCCTAGAGAAGAGAGGCGGCCCCCAATACACCAGCCGCGCGAGGGAACCTTCAGATGGGAGGATGAGTTTGGGCCAACTCCCAGCCATTGGTTTCAACAGTGGCTCGGTGTGATCAAGCATGAGTGGATTGTCAAGACCCGGGAACTCGCGAAGACAGGGGTGGTGACCACACAGTTAGATTTCTACAATCAGATGGAGTTGCGGAATATTGCAAGGAGGAGAAGAGAAATCATGGCCTCCGGCCTGGGGTTTAGGGAGCCAGTAGAAAGACAAAATGGACAAGGGGCCGAGCAAGTTGAGGCACAAGACAACAATATGGATTAAATGTTGATCAAGCGTTAAACATGAATCTTGCTTTTTCATTTGCAAATATTGGAACGACAAGAATGTGTATAGTACGAGTAAGCTTGCTAAGGATGAGTGATGAAAGGGCCAGCTAAGACTGTGTCACAATAAGTAGAAGATAACATTTTGAGGCTACTTTCTGATGAGCTACCTTCGAAAGCGGGTATACAAGGCAATGACACGGGGCTTGGGATGAGACCGGTTGGGAAGGATGTATTGTGAATTTTGGATGGAATGAGGATTGTGTTTCTGAGAAGAGAAACTAGGTATTGGATGTTAGTCAAGTACAAGAGAGGCTAGGGAACCTATGGGTTAAGGGGTGTGAAGAACACTCCTTCCCTAGGAGCCTAATCCAACTGAGTCATGAATGAGTTTGAGAATAATCGAGACCTGAGTGATCAGAAAGAGTGAAAATAAGAGGGGGCGCCCCTGTCTTTTTGCTATGGGTAAACGACCGGGTGGGCTAGTGCTGCTTGGGGTCGCGAACCCCAACTCGAGTACTAGACGCTAAGTCGGATGTATGCATGAAACGGTAAATGTTGTGAAGAAATGGACAAAGGAAACTGCACGCATAAAAACCGAAAAGAGATGGCCACCTTCTAACCTCTGAGACAAAAATGGGATCCGTGTCCTCGAGCCCCACCCCCTCGGGCGCTTACATTGAGAATGAAAAGGAATGACCCTAACCAGGCTGTTCGACTTGAGAATGGAAAGGAATGACCCTAACCAGGTTGCTCGACTTGATAATGGAAAAG
>BFEA01000174.1:2511243-2539539 GCA_003427395.1 Chara braunii | reverse complement strand
CTTAGTTGATCTCTCCTCCATGTGCAAGTGCCTTTCACTAGTTCTATCTCATCATTGTCAAGTTCATATGTGTTGTGATGTTCCGGTTCCTACTTGGTTGATCTCTCCTCCATGTGCATGTGCCTTTCACTAGTTCTATCTCCTCGTTGTCAAGTTCATGTGTGTTGTGATGTCCTGGTTCATACTTGGTTGATCTCTCCTCTATGAGCATGTGTCGTTCACTAGTCAAGCATCTCATTGTCAAGTTCATATGTGTTGTGATGTTTCGGTTCCTACTTAGTTGATTTTTCCTCCATGTGCATATGTCCTTCACTAGTTCAAGTATCTCATTGTCGAGTTCATGTATATTATGATGATCGGGTGCATACTTAGTTGATCTCCCCTTCATGTGCATGTGCTTTTCACGAGTTCTAGCCTCCCGTAGCCAAGTTCATGTATGTTTTGATGTTCCGGTTCATACTTAGTTAGTCTCTCCTCCACGTGCATGTGTCGTTCACTAGTCTAGCATCTCATTGTCATGTTCATGCGTGTTGTGATGTTCCGGTTCCTACTTAGTTGATCTTTCCTCCATGTGCATGTGTCCTTCGCTAGTTCAAGTATCTCATTGACAAGGTCATACATGTTGTGATGTTCCGGTTCCTTCTTAGTTGATCTCTCCTTCTATGTGCATGTGCCGTTCACTAGTCTAGCATCTTATTGTCAAGTTCATGTGTGTTGTGATGTTCCGGTTCCTATTTAGTTGATCTTTCCTTCATGTGGATGTGTCCTTCACTAGTTCAAGTATCTCATTGTCAAGTTCATGTATATTGTGATGTACCGGTTCCTTCTTAGTTGATCTCTCCTTCTATGTGCATGTGTCGTTCACTAGTATAGCATCTCAGTGTCAAGTTCATGTGTGTTGTGATGTTCCGGTTCCTACTTAGTTTCTCTCTCCTCTATGTGCATGTGTCGTTCACTAGTTCTAGCTTCTCATTATCAAGTTCATGTGTGTTGTGAGGTTCCGGTTCCTACTTAGTTGATCTTTCCTCCGTATGCATGTGTCCTTTACTAGTTCAAGTATCCCATTGTCAAGTTCATGTATGTTGTGATGTACCGGTTCCTTCTTAGTTGATCTCTCCTCTATGTGCATGTGCCTTTCACTAGTTCTAGCTTCTCATTGTCAAGTTCATGTGTGTTGTGATGTTCCGGTTCCTACTTAGTTGATCTTTCCCTATGTGCATGTGCTTTTCACTAGTTCTCGCTTCTCATTGTTGAGTTCGTGTATGTTGTGATGTTCCGGTTTATACTTAGTTGATCTCTCCTTCATGTGCGTGCCCTTCACTAGTTCTAGCCTCTCATTGTCAAGCTCATGTGTGTGGTGATGATCCGGTTCATACTTAGTTGATCTCTCCTCTATGTGCATGTGTCCTTCACTAGTTCAAATATCCCAAGTTCGTGTGTGTTGTGATGTTCCGGTTCATACTTAGATTCTCTCATCTATGTGCATGTGTCCTTCACTAGACAAATAGCTCATTGTCAAGTTCATATGTGTTGTGATGTTCCGGTTCATACTTGGTTGATCTCACCTCTATGTGCATGTGCTTTTCACCAGTTCTAGCTTCTCATTGTCAAGTTCGTGTGTGTTGTGATGTTCCGGTTCCTACTTAGTTGATCTTTCCCCTATGTGCATGTGCTTTTCACTAGTTCTAGCTTCCCATTGTTGAGTTCATGTGTGTTGTAGTGTTCCGGTCGTATTTAGTCGCTCCTTCTTACATGTGGATGTACTCCTTAATCTCTCATTGTCAAAATCATATGTATTGTGGTATTCCGGTTCATGCTTAGTTGATCTTCCACTATGGGATGGGTGACCGACATTTGGCTGCTACTACGGGGTGATGACTTGATTAGGATTAAAAATCTCTTCTCTCTCTCTTTCTCTTTTTTTTTTTTTTTTTTTCCTCTTTCTTTAATTCTTGCTCTCTCTCTCTCTCTCTCTCTCTCTCTCTCTCTCTCTCTTTTTTTTTTTTTTTTTTTCTTTCTCTCTTTCTCTCTCTCTCTCTCTTTTCTCTCTCTCTCTCTCCCACTCTTTCTCTCTCTCTTTCTCCTCCCTCTTTCCCATTCTTTCTCTCCTTCTCCCCCTCTTCACCTTGCCGCCTCTCTCTCCCCTCCCCTCACTTGGCATATGACTAACCCTTCTCCCCTCACTTGTTACATTGCCAGGGTGCGAACGGTAAACGAAATCAGACCTCACTTGGTGGAGAAAGAGGACAAGGGAGGGTAGTCGGTCCCTTGTGCCACTAGGAAGGCAAAAGAAAGGACGTTTGAAAGAGTGGGAAAGAGACAGAATCCGGAAAAAAGTACAAGTTGAAGCGAGGTCAGTTTGACTCAACCATTTCCCCGACTGCATGACTATGAGAAGAGGATGGGCTGATTGAGCAAAGAAAGGGGATAAAGAAACAGCCAAAGAGCATGGAAAGATAGGCATGTGGGAAGGGCTATGTGTTGACCCCCAACGGGGGATTGTATGAATCTTTGCCTTGTGTGGGATTGTGCAGGTAAGTGAAGGCTAAGGATGCCTTGAGCGGGATTGGGCCGGGAGGAACCGGGCTTCCAAAGGAAAAGGGAAGAGGGGCAAAGGGGCTATGGGACCCTTAGCATAAAAGCCAACCCATGGAAATGACCTTTGCGTTTGAGACTTCGGGTGTAAATGAGGAAATGGAGTGCAACCTTGTCAAGAGAAATGTGAAGGTGTGTGTGCATGCGTGTAAAGGCCCTGAAAAGACTAAAGGGTCAACGTCAATAGGGTTGAATGAGAAATACGAGACTTGATGGGTGCGTAGAGGCGAGGGGGAGGACGACTTCGCCTCACCCCGATGACGCCGGGGGATTACGATGCTTAGGGAAATGGTGCGCGGCCTAAGGATGACGCTTAGCCTGCGCACAAGAGAAGAGAAACACTCAAAAAGCCCCCTGGACTGCCTGTGTATTGAAAGGAGCAATTGCCTGAGAACATAACTAAGACTAAAAAAAAATCAGCATTGACCGAATGACCAGCAAGACTACCACCCAGCGTGAGGGCTGAGCTACATCCCCAATGTCAAAGCTCTCTCGCGCGATGGCCCACCCCCATCCATCTCAAAGCACTAGGTGCGGGTGACCTTGGGACGAATGGCCCGCGCCCTGAGCATGACCGTGGGCGGGCCGAGCCAACTGGGACCCACAGTGGGGTCGACTAAGGCTCGAAAGTCTACCGGGGGTTGGCCCAACAACGGCTATAGGCCGAGGTGCATCCAATCCCTCTGCAGATGGGACCGGATGTTGGGATGGGCCTACAGTAACTACTGTGCTGGACTACAACTACGGCAGGCGAAAGGCGAAGTTGAGAATAAATGTAGAGGGGGGAAAAGAGGGAGAGATGAGGGCGGACCCAGACCTGCAAATGACGATTACTGAGGCTAGGGACCGCCCAGAGAGAAGGTGCAGACGGGATGGGGTCACAGATGAGCTGAAAGTGACCATATCGTACCTAGAGACAAATACTTCAACGGATACGATAGAGAGGGAGCAGCAACATTTGGATCGGGACACGGAGGCTGAGAGTGAAGCCAGTGATTTGAACGCGGAGACCCAAACTTGGCACAAGCTAGACCAGAGGCGTCGGGACCACCCATACACAGAGCCCGTGGACAGTGGCCCAGAGGCCGACTCACGATGGGGAGGCCGGGACCACTAGACATGGAACGTGGGACTCAACAGAGAGAAGGAGAGACACACGGGCGGTAGCGATAAAAAATAGTCAATGCTCACGCAGACAAGACCCCAAGACGACGGTGAGCTGGGATGAACGTCAACCTCGACTGGCCAGGAACGGGGAATTATCTTCTTCTTCGTGGACCCTGAGTGAGGCTTGGTTCAAGGGTCACCTCGTCTTCCATCTCCGGAGTACCGCGAGAGTGTGATCTGTGCCTCAACCTTCCAAAAACGGTCAGGCAAGGAGGCGTCACTACGCATGTACAGCATGCGGACAATGCATGGTTACACGGGGGTGGTCAGCTACTCAAAGCGTGTGTGAGCATGCGAGGGAGAGAGGAAGCTAGACTTCGTATGCATTCCATGTACTCGAGAGTTGTTGATTGATGGCATCACAAGGTTGTCCTACTGCCCTTCGTAAGTTGGCTACTGTTCGTCATCCTTGGTGCGGTGATGGTAGAGAGGAAGCGCGTTGGCAAAACAAAAATGAGGCAGCTATGAGAATAGTGCACGCGACGGTCAAGAGAGAGAGGGTGAGCAGTTGGGCTGATGAGCCCATGAAGGTAGTCCCGTGACAACATCGCGAGGGAGATGACAAGAATGACAACCGAGAAGGAGAGAGGGATGACGAGAGTTACGAGCACGGCCCTCTGTTGACGTCAACATTCACGACAGGGGACTTCGCGACAATGAAGGGGAGGAGGTCTGAGTATAAGTAGGTGGAAGATGCCAGATGCATGACAACGCTGCGAAGGTGATCTTGAGCGAGTGTCACTACTCGTATGGATGGTTTCCCGCCTTATCATTGCAGTCAGTTCTAGCGAGTTGTGTCGTCCTCCATTTTCTGTAGAGTAACTGAGTCTGAGGCGCGTGCAGGGTATCGCCTCTGTGCGCAGTGGGCGTGATCTCCTGACTCTGGAAACGGTGACACATGTATAGTAGTCACTAGTGATTATCCTGGAAAAAGGAAGATTGTAAAGACCCTTTGGAGTCGGCGCTTCTCTTCTAGTCTGAGTCACTACTTTCGAGAACGCAAATAGGCACGTTATACTTAGCTCTCAAGAAGATTTCAACTCGCAATTACTGTCCAAACCTTCTAGACGATACTGAACAATGACCCGTCTGGGGGGGGGCATCGCAAAAGCGGAGAGAATTGATATGCAAGAGAGTGATTTTGTTAATGAAACGCGGAGAGTGGTGCTCAAGTGGTCCTTCAATCTTGTTGGTAAGAAGGCTTTTTACTTGTAGTAGCAGCGAAACTGATAGCAGAGAATTGGACGCGCTGAGAGAAGACACGAGCAGTAATCTCTGTTTAGCAAAGAAGGGGCGGGGGGACTTTCATTTGAGAACAGCGCCGGCAGGACAAGGCTCGATAAACGCCCTTTTTTTATCCAGCCTGCTCTCTAGCCTGGTGTGCCTCAATCTTGATGTTGGTTCGTCTCTACTCTTCGGCCCCGTTCTACATCAGTCGTTCCTTTCTTTACTTTCTCCTTTTGCGAGTGGCAGGTATGAAGCCTCTTGAGGAAACTCTGAGTTTACTCGTATTCTGAGCATCGTACATATCTGAGCGGGGTCGCTATTCGTCGTTATTTCCACTGAGTACGGTCAGCCCTCAGTCCGATTACACTACGGTAGGCCACTGACTATCAAGAGTTGTCCAAAAGTTATGGATGGGGAGAAA
This sequence comes from Chara braunii, assembly GCA_003427395.1. Classification (NCBI taxonomy): domain Eukaryota; kingdom Viridiplantae; phylum Streptophyta; class Charophyceae; order Charales; family Characeae; genus Chara; species Chara braunii. Next base: position 2,534,129 of record BFEA01000174.1, on the reverse strand, counting down.
TGACCATTGATAGGTGAGTTCGCTGATTGAAACCAAGCAGAGGGATTGAATGAAAGAGGTATGCAACGGAAGTGGGTATGAGCTTTATGCGCCAGTTGCTATTAATATTGGAGGGATGTTACGACAGAGTGTTAACAAGGGAAGCAAAGGAGCAGTAACAGTTAAGTATGTATGAGTGTCGTCGTCAGGGATCGATGGAGTCGCTAATTAGTGGCCTCGTCTAAGCATTTTTCGAAAAAGCTTGAATAACTGTCCCTACACTTGTTAAAATGTTGGAGAGGAAACAGTGTGTTTGTCGCTGGCAATGTCTGTAACACATGAGACGAAGGTGAGATCCATTGGATTGGCTTTGATCTTGTATAGACCCCCTCTCGTGTGTAGGTGCTGATTATCATTCTGTCATTTTGTACTCTGTCAAGTGCTTTTCTCCTTCTTGCAATGCCAGAGAGGTTCAACGACTATGACAACCTTTCCTCTTAGTGCTTGCTCCTCTATGTCTCGCAAAAGGGGAGCGATGCTAAGGAAAGTTGCCTATCTGTTGGACAAGTACTTGCTTGACGGAGACTAGCTACTCTTTTACTGGGGTCAGTCGTTGATTAGGCAATGCCCCTGTTTAGTTTATATGAGTAAAAGAAGAAGGGTAAAGTGATTGAAAATGTATTTCTTCGCAGATTAAAGAGGTATACGAGAGTGACATGGCAATGTGACATTTTCGGGTGATTTTGAGTGAGCAGCGTTTTAACAATCTTGTGAAAGTCAGACTTCGCGTTATGTGTCAGACCGAAGCTGTGCCAATGACGCGTTGGGTTTTCTTACAGACAAAATTACTCCCAAAAGCCCCCCCCCCTGCATCCTGTTGTGCTCACGACAGTAGGCTGCCACTACTTGTTTTACTCATTGGCCAAAACACATAAGTTAAGGTCATGTCCCCAGTCTAGTGAGACTCCGTGACTGGTATCACGTCAAACTGTTTAGTCGTGAGGTGATCAATCCTCCGATTGGGACAGTGCCTGACTGTCCGGCCGCTGGATAATCACCAAGTTGGGACTGGCAAAAGGGAAGCTCATTTTCCCACTACCCAGTCGACATTGTACTCAACATTCCTCGGACCCAGGACTTGCATGATCCGGGCCGTCTATCTTCTCAAAGGCTAGTGAGCGAAAAAGTTGTGATCCGTGCAGTTCCTGGCTCATAGCACGATGAACAACATTTTGTGAGATATATGTGTTGAGTTTGTTTGATGGCTATGGGTTACCTTATACTGTATGCACAGGCCAACCTACCCGTAGGAGTGGGCAAGAGATCAATTTTAGCTCTAGATCTGAATATCAGTTAGGTGTGGATACTTAGAAAAATTGTGTGCATATTGGCTGGGTGAGTTTCATTAAAAAGGGGTTTAAGCGTCGTCAAGACGGGACCCGCCAGCTAAGGGAATGTCACAACCTGGCGCTAGTCCATGAATCATCGGGCCCTAGAGCGCTGCGTTTCCTCTTAGTACGTGAGTGAAGGACCTGTCAAATCACTGTGTTGGATGAATCTGAGATCTCGCACACTTCCGAACGAGTTGTCGTGCACTAAGAGCAAAATATCAAGGAGGGTCTGCCAGCATGGAGCACCAAGCATGGAACCATACAGGTACCTCCAACTTTGGCCGGTTCAGAGCACGTAACCGCTGAGGCAGAACGTCAATGAATAGCTGCTAGCTGAGGGACTTTGGTAATGCGATTGATAACCTGAAATCCACAGACGTCTCAGTTTAACTTTGACATTCCCCCCTGACAGACCCTAAAAATTATCGGCACGCCTGCAGGAACTATGGGGGATGATGAGATTCTAGTGTTGAAGTGTACACTAGTCAGAAACAAGAGTGAGGGATGGGAAGAAGAGGTGTGCTTAGATACGACATTGCATCAGCAAACCCAAAGAGAGCATGCAGTTCGGATGGCCAGTGAGAGGAAACTTATTGAGTACGTACTTTATTTCTATGACTATAAAGGCAAATTGCACAACACTGGGTCTTTATTAGAAACTGTGGAACAGGCCAAGGCACGACTCGCGTAAATTCAGCAGCGCCTGTGTTATTTTCTCTGAAACACCGCCAGCACTTGAACCGGCAAGCGTCAACAACTTGCAGTTTTTCTTCGGCACAATACCGTGTGGGTCAGCGATTTGGTAACACAATATATCAGACAAACATTCAGACAACATTCAATCAGTTCTCAGCCAGCGCTCGCTTGGCATCCAATCAATACTCAGTCATCAGATCTGAGACTCCTGGTCAGAACCAATCGTCAACCAGAGAAAACGTCGAGCCATCAGAGTCCGATTAGCAAGTAGGGAGCCCGAACACATCATCCAGTGGTGTTGTACACGCTGAGAAAGTCATCAAGAAAAACCGGCTGAAAATTTATCCATCACATGAGTCTAGTACAGTCGTTTCCAGTCCTGGAGGCCGTCCTTTTCAGCCTCAACCAAGTTGCTTCTAAGGACTCCTTTCGGTATCAGTATGTCAGCGCAGTTCGCTTCAGACAGGACGAGCTATCCATCTTCGTGGTTCACACTGCGTTCGCTGGAGGAACAATTCATGACTTGAGGCCCTATGTGAGGAAAGGGAAGGAGAACCATGAGCATCTCAACTCAGTTTGGACTGCAGCAGCCGGGTACCTGGAAGAGAGAAAGAGAGAGCTCGACGAAAGCGGTACCAAGCTGATTCGCAGCTTCGGACCAAAGCTCTTCTCTGACTATCCCAGGCCTCCAGTACCTTTTACTCTCATAGACGGTTCTCACTGGGGCGACTTGATTGATCTGGCAAAAAGGTACATCTCTCCTGCAACGATAGACTACGAGGCAATGACCGAACCTTCTGAGTTCCTGCACCTCAGAAGGGGCATTTTCTCTCAGCCATATCTCCCTACTCTATGGGAGGAATTTTCTGCTATGGTTGACTTCCAAATTATGGGACTTTGATGGAAATGCTCAGAGCTTGCAGGTTCCAGGTGGCTCTATATCCAGAGGCCACAGACTCAGAAGGTACGAGGACATGGTTCGAGACACAGGAAACGCACAGCTAAACGAGACTGAGAGAGTGACCCAGAGGGATGAGCGAGGACTCAAGATTTGTGCTGGCCATGTTCTTTTCCATATGTACTTTCTGAGATTATTATGAGTTTTCGTTCTTCCCTCATCTGACTTTGTTCTTGTCATTCCTCGAGTCAGTCGGTCATGCTTCTTGCATTGTTCTTGCTTGATGATTGCATTCGTGGATAATTCTGTCACAATTCTCAAAATCAGTAAACTAGAAAATTGATGCATGCATGACACACCATAACTTTGTGATTATTATTTACATGATCTTCTGCTATTCCGAATCAAAATAAAAGATTCCTAAGACCGGGGACCGGCGAAGACCGCAATTGAAGGGTCTCGCTCGAAGCCGGACACACACAACAAGAAGGGATTTGCATTATTTAATTTATTTTGTTTATTGCAAGCAATCCACAAAATCCTGCGTGACAGCCTGTTGGCTTTCTGGTCGCTTGAAGTGGCCCGACTGGAAAAAGTGCGACACCGCGTCCCTTAGTATGACCTGTCTCTTATACACATCTAGATGTGTATAAGAGACAGGCTTGAAGTGGCCCGACTGGAAAAAGTGCGACACCGCGTCCCTTAGTATGACTCTGCTTACGAGAAAGAGTCTAGCCGGGACACTCAACGAGAAGCCGACGTTTGTCTACGACAAATGGGAGAGGATGGTTTGAGAGGGCCTTTGGAACTTATGCCGTAGTATTGATGCGTAATACCCCGGCGTCCTAGTGTCAGGACAATGGAAACCCAGGTTGAAACCCTGGCGGCATACAGTTGTGTGGGTACAAATTGTTGGAGGCCTCGAACCTAAGTCTGCCGGCTAATCGGATTGGTTCCTTTCTCGTAAGCATTTGGAGTTCGGGTGGATTTATAACTTTCTGATTTCGCAGAGCGACGGGGACGTCGCTTAATATGGTCCGGTAAGCTGTCGGCGCGAATACCCTTACAAGGGTATCCGCCCTGTTTTTTTGCAGAAGCGACAGGAAATAAGTTTGGTTTAAAATTTAGCTATACCGCGTGATGCCTGACTGTGTCTGTAAGTTACGTTGGCCGCATGGTTGACTAGAATAAACAGTGTGTGGACACGCGAAATTGAGGCGCACATGACCTTTTTAATTGTTGATGATTGAAGAGTCGGCATGATTGCCGACCGGATTTTTTTACTTTCTGATTAAGTTAGGATTAAAAAGATTATGTCCCGTTGATTGACGTGCTTGCCTGTGACCTATGCGTACGTGCGGAGGACGACATCGACAACAAATGTGACTTCTGAAGGCGTTTTCATTAGCTCGGCGCGTCGCGCAGTGTCCGTTTATTTAGGCGTCCGCCAGAGCAAGACCCAGACTCGGGCCTAACACTTAGTTATGGTGTCGGATTTTCATTGGAGAGGTTCAGGGATGGAGGTCAAGCGGCGACGAGGCGGGGATATCAAGAGTAGCTTAACGAGGCCGGCGAGATTATCCCCCTTGGTTTTGGTGTCGGTAGCGTCGAAATGGTGCTAGCGGTCCCTATTTCCCTCGTTCGGTATATTGTGTCGATTAAAAACTTAAATGTTTTATTATTTGGTTTTGTGTGTCGGCCTTTTCTTGACTCAAGGGTGGCGCCGGTTCTTAGAGGTCGTCACGGCAGTTGAGAACCTTAAGCGCGGGCCTTCCGTGAATACCTTACAAGCTTCCGCGTATTTGGGATGTTGGCGAAAATCCTCTACGCTGTCCGTTTCGAGACGCGGACTGATGAAGTCAACGTGTATGCGGACCGGTAGGAGATTAGCCCACGAGGCGGAAAAGCCTGAATGGCGGGTGCCTTTTGTGGGTGCACTGTCCGCCGGCCGCAAGTCCGCTGTGGTAGGTTTGAGTGTGAGTAGGTCGTCGGCGCCCAAAAGGGGAGCGGACTGTACTTGGCCGGAGCGACCCAAGGCACTGTGAAGGAGCGCACAACGCTGCTCTGGTCGGGCCGCGTCCACGGGACTCGTTCCACTTCGGACCTCAAAGTTCTCAAACAATTTTTGCTGGAACCGACAAGGGCCGTTCTGGGCCTAGTTCACCAAGGCCCAAGGCCTTGCAGCAGGCTGCGCCCTCAGTTCCGCGGCCAATTGGCTACGTACGAACTTGGCCATTGCTGGCTGAAGGTGGTTGTGGGCTCCGCCTGAGCCTACTAGAACCGGGGAGGCTGCGGAGACAGCACGCAGAAGCAGCGCCGGGCTGGGGTAGACGGGTGAAAGATTAAACTAAATTGAAACGACCTGTAGCTGGTTCTTTTCGGAACTTTCCACAGGGGACATGGAGCAGCGAGGGCGACCGCTGTACCGGCTGACTGGTAGTGAGGGGACCCGAAAGATCGGGAACTGGCCTCAGGAGCAGTGGGCACGGTAGACCCGACAGGCGCTGTGAGCCGGGGGTATCACGACAGAGGCGGCTGCAACACTGCCGTGCAGCTCACCCGTACGGGCCTGGGAATAGGGGCGGAGGGCTGCTGCACCGAAGTAGCTGAGTCCTCCGCAGTCCTTTCGGGATAGTCGAGGCGGCAGAGAAGAATCGGGTTGCGCCAGGGGCACCAGTGAAGGGCGGAGGCCGGTCGGGCGGCTATACTGCGCAGCGGTAGAGGCCGGTCACACTCGAGCGCAGCTTGAGCGTCGAAGAGACGAGGGAGCTGGTTGCAGAGACGGGCGAAGGAGAGAACATGGAGGGAGTAGAGGAAAGAGAGATTACTCGCTCGATCCTTTATGGAATTGAGTGAGTAAAAAGGTTATTCCAACATTTTAAAGTCGGGCGCATCCATACTCGAGGTCAATTTTGGCGAAAAGTTAGTATAGGGAGATGTCAGTGAGAAAACCGGTGCGCGAAGTGGCCGGGAAGAAGGGAGAAAGACGAATGAACCCGGACACGAATCCGCGCCAGGTGCATCTGGATTTGAATAGGAAAGGAGTGAGAACGATGGCGGGGAAGAAGACGGGTGTATAGAAGTGAAGAGTGATTGTCTCACTTGAATCCTAACGGAATCGAGTGAGGGAAGTGGCCATTTCAGCATTTTTTGAGCACGCGAACCAGGAATATGAGGTTAGTTTTAGAGAGAAGTTAGTAGAAAGTGAGGTGGAAAAGAAAGTTAGTGCGCAGGGGTGTCGAGATGTAATAGAGATGGCAGAGGTGAGAATCGAGATCTCGCTCGATTCATGATGGAATCGACCGAGCTCCAGTGTTTGTCGGGGGTTTTCGACCATTGCGAGTAGAATGGCGAAGTCAGTTTTGGTGCTAGGTTAGTAGGAAGTGCGTTAGATAAGGTGGGGGATGCGCCAAGCCACGGTGGAGGACTAGTCGGGCGCAACTACTGATAGCCTGTTTAGTCGATCCTTCGCAGAATTAAGCGAGGGAAGGGCGGATATCGGGGTTTCCAGACAGCGCGCATCCGATGGTAGGTCCGGAACCGACAGAAGGTGAGCGGATTGACTATACTTGTATAGGCTGCAAGAAAGGGTGAGGGGGATGCACCCGGGCGGGTTCCTGGCCAGGTGCATTCAGTCGAGAAGGATTACAAGGGCGGAGAGGTAAGTTAGAGAGAGAGAGGGAGTACTCACCTGGAAACGGGCAGGCTGAGATGCTTGTGCTGTGCATACCGCCTGATCCTGTACGCTCTCAGAAGGACGGTGCATACCCGCATAGTCGAGGAGGGGGGGGTTCCATCTGGATTGAAAGCTTGAGATGGCAGGGGAGGAAAGTCGATGCCATCGTTTCTTATCAGAAATGGACGAAGTAACGTGCTGAATAGGGATGTTAGGATGCGGCGAGTGGGATGGTAAACTCAGACTAAGACTTTGAGAAACGAATCGGAGGCTGTGAGGTTGCAGGCTGCGCGTGGGGAAACGGGCAATGTATCTAGTCGTGTACTAAGGGGAGGTTCGTTTTCGTTTCAGCACGTGAAGTAGAGCGACAGCCGGAAAAGGGCGTGAAGCTAGCTGCGAGGTCGAAAGGCTTACCTGCTGATTTGTATGCAGTCCGGCCTGTCGCGAGGAAGCCCAACCATATGATTGTAGGCTTACTTGCTGGCCAACGCACGACCTGTTGTGCGGGTCAAAGCAGTTGCAGGCTGGCTGGGGAGTGACGGGTTACTTGTCAGTTGGGGAGTTGCCCATCCTATCTGGCCAAAGTGGCATGAGTCCATCCCGGGGTTGGATACTTATCGAAGTTCAGTAAGAGCGGCACGACCGATATCTGTGTATGCTCGCCACGCTGCGTGGCCCGTCGGACTACGTTGTGGTCACACTGTGTGGGCGTTAGAAAGAGGGTTGTGCTTGCTTTCTTTTGATCACAGCCTTGTCTTAAGTTGTGGTCTGTGCATTTTTGGTCACGAAGCGGTGGAATGGCTGAGCCGTTGAAGGACAAGGGTCCGTGCTGCAACATGGGAAAGTCGCCGACGAGTCAACAACGGACAGTTTGACTATAGTTCGGTTGTTCTTGCTGCACATTCTGACCGCCATTGCAGGGCCCTCATGCGATTCAAGGCAACAAGGCCCTCTCCTGGGAGTTGAGTCAATCCCTCTCCTGTATCTCGAGCGTCTGAAATTCCTCTTTCTATCCTTCTTACTCTAAGTCTGATCCAGTTCTGAGAGGAAGGCGGCAGGCGGGATTGCAACCCGTAGGACCGCAGCAAGGCCTACATGGGAGGTTGCCCCACCGATTGCGAGAGCTCTATGGGAACTCAGGAGGAGTTCTGGAGGCAGGGAACTGAGAGGTAACCTTCCATCTCCTTCTATAAACCCAGATTATAGCCCCTATCTGTACTACCCGTTGAATTTTGACCAAGTATATTGCATGCATCCCTACTTTGACTTTTTAGTTTGATTGTCAGGATAAAACCAGATTAAGGAATGTGTATGCAATCTCAGTTTCAGTTTTGTTGATTGTGAACAAGAGGGAAATGCATCTGGGGGAAGGTTGGGAGGAAGGCAGTATTGCATTAAAGTTTTACTGGGTCATTAAGGCTGGGAAGTCCCCATAAGTTTGATGAGACCCAGTGATATGTTTATTTTGGATTGTGTGGAGCGTCAGACCATTCTATAAGTTTAGGTGGTCTGATTGCTCTGGAGGTTGGGAAGTCCCCATAAGTTTGGGGAGACCTAGTGTTGTGGGATTGCCTTGAGAACTAGACCATTCTATAAGTTTAGGTGGTCTGGTTACTCTGACTTGCGAGGGATAATTGTGATTGACCTTTTAAGGGGCCGAGTGCATTCTGTAAGTTCAGGTGCCTTAGTTGCCTTGTTTATTTTGGGGTTTTCTTTGTTTGTTTGGTTCTGAACGAGGAGGTCTGAGCCATTCTATAAGTTTAGGTGGCTCAGCCTCTTCCTGCTTTTATTTTGAGGAAGTAAATTTGACAGAGGGCAGATCATTCTATAAGTTTAGGTGGTCTAGCCCAATGCCTCGCACAAGTTAAATCAGAGAGGAACGGACCAGGCAGAGAGCCAGACTGTTCTGTAAGTTCAGGTGGTCTGACTCAAAGCCTCGCACATGCTGGAACCCAAAGGTTATAATTTGGCCATATTTTATTACTATTCTATTTAAGAACAGGCTAGTCAGACTATTCTATGAGTTTAGGTGGTTTGACTATAGCTTATCACAATCTGAAGAGAGTATAACTAAGAGTATAACTTAGGGTAACTTGGGCCGGCTGAGCATTGTTTCTAAGATGAATGACTCATTCCTACGCCCACCTTGAACATTAAGTTCAGAAAGATATATACAAACTGGCTATTAAATAGTTCAGGGCGACTAGGGTGGCCTAATTACATGCCCAAAGAAGAGAGAAGTAGTTGTGCCCTCTGTTTTGTGTATATCATGGCTAAGTTAGGCATGTCCCATAACTTTGGATGACCTCACTTTATGCCTTATGTAAGCTGGGTATAAAGGGACAACTCGTGAAAGATTATGAACTATTGTTTGACAAGGTTTAACCCTGGGGCTGGTGAGAGTACTTACCATTGTGGTTTGGCCTGCCTGTGGCTGAGTGAGGCCTCTACTTGGTCTGAGTTTCAGTTTGACAGGCAGTTGCTTTAGGTGTTCGCCACGTGCTAGAGCGATAGGAGTTGGTTCAATTTCTGCATTTTCTGAGTCAATTTCTGCATTATTTTAGATCATTTGTTATACTTGGCTCTGTATAAATTTTGGTAAGCTACTTTCTCTACGAGAAGCGCTGCCGAAATTTCTGCAAATCCAAGGAGTTAGTCAAATTATGACTTGTCAAAGTTCAACTTGTCTAAAGTTTACATATGACTTAGTAAAAATTTGGAAAGTCTCCTTTTCTAAAAGGAGTGTTGCCCAATTTTTTGCTAAATCAGGGAGTTAGACAAAATTGGACTTTGGAAAGTTGAAGGCTACTTCAGTTTTCATAGTCAGGCTGATATAAACTCTGGAAAGACACTTTTCCTACGGGAAGCGCTGCCGAATTTTTCTTAGTTTGAAGGAGATTTTGTAATATATTTTGGCGATTCACCCTGTGTAGGGGAGATTATGCCAGGGTCTACCTTTGCTTTGGGCACTGCTTAGCAGTAGATTCAGGCTTAGTCAATTTGAGTGAGATCGTGATATGGGGATTATTCCCCAAGGACTTATAGGTTTAGCCTGGGGATTGGCCTGTCTTGTGTTATAGGTCCTCTTGACCATTTGATTCGGGATTTGGACTAGTTTCAGCTTGATCCTACGAGGATCATCTGCTGTTATCACTGATAACAGGTCAGTTGTCGATTCGTCGGCTTGCGATTCAACTCCAATCCACTCTTGCCACTCAACCTAAAGGCTTTAACCCTGTGGTTTGAATTGTTTCATTGTGTTTTCACCCGGACTTTATTGAATGGCCATTTAACAAAAGTACTGAGTATTTATTTTGGGGAGTTGCACAAGAGTGAGGTTTGTATGGCTAAAGCAAGGGGTATGAGCATAGAGAATGGTTGAAGTTGACCCCGTGTAGTGCGTGGACTTTTGTTGAATTTTTGATGTGATTGCAGGTATGTTTGTGGTTCGGACTTTGGATGTGACTGCCTGCGATTACATACATATATGGCTGAAAGGAGTCCCACTGTGACTGTGAGAAGTGATCGTCCTATATTAATAACCCGTATTCATATATGTATATATATATGTTTATGGCTTGAGTGTTTTCGCGTGGCCTACTGGGACCACGCGTAAGGGTTGAACATATTATGTTTTTGAGGGAAATGGGATTTTTTCCTTCTATCCTTTGATCTTTAGAGTTTCTATGGTTGGACGTTGTAGCCCGTGGCAGCCGTCAAAATCAAACCCCTTGATTTCTCTCTAGGTCCTCGATGGTGGAGCTGGTCTCCAGGGCCATAAGAGACGATTGCCACCACAGGTATGAACCTGTGTACCACCCACTCTCCGCGGGGTGCAGAAAAGGGTGTGGTTCTCAACCGCATTTGGCGGTTGCCCAACGTCGAGAGGTCGATCCCTCAAGGCGTGTGCCAACCGACACTTGAGTGTCGACTGCCACCCTCGAGATTAACGACGCCCACATGAGTATGAGTACTACGTAATACGCCATCATTGTGATCGCTTGCGTACGCTTGCATTGCGAATCAATATGAGATAGCCCCACGTCCGCGCTATTTTATACTAAGTCTCGCGTGCGACACCTATTCGATTTCCTCATCGGAAAGTTATGGGATGGCTACTAAGGGACTAGGAGTGTTGTCGCGTTGTTTGTTCAGTGTCGTTCTGTATATGTATATGTACGTGTGTGTGTGTTTCTGCTTTTATGTTCTCTGAGTGGTGTATGCATGGTGCGTGGGATGCCGTCCTAGTTGACCGACGACGGGCCGCGCTTGGGACTTCAGCCCCCCCAAGATGTCGGTTCGCGTACGGGTCCAACGGAGGCGTATTACCGCGCGTACCCCTATGCTACAGCGAACGAGAAACACCCTCGGCTGGTCCACCTCTGCGATTGCAACTGATCAGCTTTCATACTGTGGACTGGTAGCTCGGCGGGGATACGCCCACCAGAGGGAGATGACAGCTCCCGCAAGGTGGAGGTAAGTCGTGCCTCGCGTAGGCCCTATCCTGTCGTAGGGGCTCGCAAGAGGTATGGCTGGCGCACTCGGCCGGAGCGGCTTGCGGAGGCTCCGTGTATATTCGCGACGAGGATTTAGACCAACTCCTGCGTGACGCGGCCGGGAGGGTCCCGCGCTGCCTCGTGCGGTGCCGGACCGACGCGCTCGACAGGTGGCGCCGTTGCCGGGGATAACGGTTGTCTGTCGTTGTCCCTGGTGGAACGACATCCGGGTGGGATTGTGAGAATCAGGTGAAGTGAGAAATATGATTGAGCTTTTTCAGAATAATCGATTGATGATATTGGATAAAGACCGAGTGAAGGTAGCTTGTGCGAGTTGACGTGGCTTGATGCCGTAAGGATGGCATGAGAGTGATAAGCATTTTGACTATGGACTCATGTGCTCTGAGTACCATAACGGCAGTTGGAGTTGGGTACCGTTTCCGACCTTGGTAATTGACTGGCATGGACAATGCTTTGCATGATCAATATGGCTAAAGTGAGATGATGAGGTATCAACACGGCTAAGCGCGATTATTGTGGGAGTTGGCCCTGTAAGGGAGCCTATTATGCCATAAGTCATCGAGGGACTTCGAGGAGAGTTAGGCTAAGGAGGCCAAAGACTTTATGAATCTGAATATGGGATCCTTGAGTCTGGGTTCTAAAGCGGTTGCTCGAGTTGTATAGCCATGGAAGTTCGAGGTCTGTCTCACGTGATATGTTTGAATTAGGCGTATAAGGCAGTAGGAAGATGCAGTAAACACCGTGTTAAGGCCTCAATAGAAAGGGCTACGGGGAGTAGTGAATTTGCATGACGCCTGTCCCTATAAAGGAGATATCTGATCCTAAGAGGTAACCGGAGTAACAGCAAAGAAGCTAACACTTAGACTATTTTGCTTACATTTGATGGGGCAATGAGTTGTAATTGATGTTAGACCTTCGCATGAACCGTTCCAGGTTTGGACCATCCACTTGAATTTATGAATTGGAACTAAGGACTAGAGACTAACTGTCTGAGGGCATTTTTATTATATGTTGAACTCATTCGTATATGCCAGATACTGTCCGAGTACGCTTGCCTAACGTCTGATTGTGTGAGGCTATGTGCTTGATGATTATATTATTTTGATAATTATCCTTGTCAGAAATATTTACCTGGGCTATGTATCTGAAGTATGTATTTGAACTATTCAGTCTGCAAGGATTTATATGAGTGTCTTAAGTCGAATTATCGATTTATGACTGTCTATTAGGGTTTGTGTGTTTGGATTGCTCCTCGAAGAGGGGTAGGGACATTGCGCAGAATCCACGTTTGATGCGGATTCAGAGGTGAATGGAGTGACCGCTTTCTTGAGATAAGTATTTCTCAGGGAGTGGTCAATGTGCAAGGTCTACCCTGAGGAAAGTTGCAATTCTATGTTATCGGTCCCCTGTGAGATGGCTTTGAAGAAGTTATAATCTTGTCTTGTAGGTAGTAGTGAGATCCACGCCGGAACTAAGTTCCTGGTCCATTGTGGGGTGGTGGTGTTGTATTTTCTGTGATAAAATAACTACACTACTAGTGAAAAGGAGGAAAGTATTTGAGTCTTGTTAGACCTTGGCCTATGAGGGAAGCAACTACTACGTGCTGCAAAAAGGTAGGGGGTGAATCCCCAACTATTTTTGCTGAGGCACTTGTGCGCTATAGTGCAGGAGAAGAGCGCTGGCTCGAAAGCTGAACCAGAAGGAAGAAGTGTTGGGCGCTGACTGCAGAAGAGGCCATAGTTGCGCCAGCTTGTGTTAGTAGTAGTAGAAGGGTTAGTAGTAGGATATCAGTGAGTAGCATTCAAAGTAGATTCTCGTAGATAGAGACTGTGCATGCATGTTGAGACGAGGGAACTAGGATAGAGATCTTGAGAGAGAAGAGAGGGAGAGAGAAGACAGGTTATGAAGTTGGATATGGTGGATACTTACCTGTTGGCGTCATACTTGTGATCTGAGGGGAGACGCTGGCTGAGCCAGACCCTTTGTTGACGAATGTTGTTTGGCACTGGACTCTTGAACTCAAGATACTCTTCGTATAATGCGACTTTGATAATATGAGTTGCGCTATCTGGTTCTCATTCCATCTCGTCTTGGCTTTGTGTAGGACTACTTAATCTGTGTGATGACATTTAGCATGCACCGTGAACACTCCAGCAAGCTGTGAACAGTCAGGTTCCTTGCAATTTGGTATCGGAGCAGAACTGGTTGCGCTTGCTGAAGTGCTGGCATCAGCAAGGTCGGCGACGAAGATATGTTGGCTTGAAGATGCTGCCTATGGTGAAAGTGTGAGAAGAAAGGTGGTTGGGAATAGGAGGGGGAAGTAAGCCGAAGAGGAAGGGGCTAAGGAGGAGATTGTTACCTACGCGTGGAGCGATTGGAGCGAATTGGAGTGGTCGTGGAGTCTACTTCGACGGCTACAAAGCAGAGAAGAATCTCCTACCCCTTACCTGGCTGCTTGTGGAGTTGTGTGTTGTGTACCTTCTTCTCCCTTCCTCTCTGGTGGTCGCTGCTGCTGCTGTCTCGTCGAGTCACCTGGTATACAGTCTGGTCGTCAAGTCAGGGTAGTAGAGAGGGTCCACTCAGAGTCATCTGGTCCCATCTTCCTGACATCTGGTCTGACGTCTGTGCTGGTAGGAAGTAGTGAAAGATAGAACTAAGGTAGGGATCTGTAGAAACTCCAGACCATACCTAAAACTGTAGAGAGGGTCCACGCTAAAACGAATTTAAGGCATAAGTGATCTAGACGAATTTGATCTGTACTGAGATACTATCCAACACGTCTGAATCTGTAGAAACTTCAGACCATACCTGCACAGAAGGCCAGACATATTAGTAAAATAGAAAGAAGATAAAAGAAAGGAAAACAAAACCAGACATAGTCAAGACAAGTGTCAGAAGAAATCCAGGCGTATTGAAGTTGAAGACAGACAACAAGCAACGGAAAAAGAAAAAAAGTCCTATTGTATATTAAAGTTTTAAAAGTTCTAAAATTCGTCATTTCTGAAGCAGCGATATCCAGAGTTTGATAATAAAAAAAAAAATTCATCCACGCTAGATTAGTTCAAGGATAATTAGTGGTGGTCTTACCTGGTGGGACCAGCGGAGGGGTACCTGTGCTGTGTTGCATCATGGACGACTACCCTATGCAAGGGTTGTTGGCCCTCTCCCTTTTGATGGGCCCCTTGTTTAGAGTCTTCTTTCCCCTGGGCTTCGGGAGGACATGCACCTCTCGGATGATGCTGAGATATGGCACTGCGAAGCCTGGGCCCTCGGCTGCAGAGCAGTCTGAACTAGATCGCCGCCTGGCTGAAAAGAAGAAAGAGAAAGAAGAAAGAGTAAGAAGAAAGAAAAAGACAAAAAGAAGAAGAAATAAAGAAGAAAGTGCAGATGGAAGAAGAAAGAATGAAGAGGGAAATGAAAGAAGAGTTAGAAAAGGAGTTGAAAGAAGAATTAAAGACAATAGAGGAAGAAGATGAACTTGCTGATTACAGGCTCATCAGGCGACGGGCAGAAAGGGGAGAACCTAGCCAGCCAGGTGGGGAACTCCAAGTCAAACCGCTGGATTGGTATGATCAATATGCATATTCTAGCGATCGAATTGAAGAAACAAAGGAGGAAAGAGATGCGTTCGTTGCGAAACTGGCATCCATTAAAGATAAAAGGGAAAAAAAACTCTTGCTGGAGGAAAAACGTGCGGAACTGCATATTAAAATGTTAGCAGCGAAACGGCAAGAGCTTGACGAAAGGAAAAGGCTGCAAGCAGAGGGTGCAAGGCTACAAAGAGAACTGCAAGACCAAAATGATAAACAAGCTGCAACAAAAGAAAAACTAGCTCTCTTGACGGAAACAGTTCTGCATACAAAGCAAGAGCTAGAAGCAATCAACAGAACGTTGCAAAAAGTTGAAACCCACCAATATGAGTTTGAGGGAGTCTGGAACACCTTCCTCCAAAAGTCCGCCAAAGATGTCGATCAGCATATACAATCATATATTCATAAATTAGATGATCACATCAACCAAACCTTTACTCCCGCCGTGATTGAAAAGATAATTCGTGGCAGCGGCGGAGGAGTAGGAGATGGAGACGGAGATGGGGGAGATGGTGACAAGAAAGGAAAGGAAGTGCTGCGAGAAGACAGTGAAGACATAATAAAAATTAAAGTGTCGTGGACCTACACCGGCAAAAATGAGAAGAGTGTTTTGCATTGGATTGTTGCTGTGGAATCATATGTATACGGACAACGCATCCCGTATTGGGACAGAGTCTTGATGGCCACTTCATATATGGCCGGCGATGCGATGAGCTTCGCCATATCGTTGCAAAAAGAAGTTAATTGCCAGACTATGATCGAATATTCACAGCAAACAAGAATCGAAGACTTCTTTAAGGTTGTTAGAGAACGATTTGAAGATTAAAATCTGACTCGCCGAACAAAAATGTTGATCTTAAATATTGCGGATCGGAAATGGAAGAGTGCATCTGCACTCAAAGCAACGATGAATGGACTCTTACAATGCGCTGAACATGGTCTTTCTCCTACTCAGATCCTCAGTAACTTCGCTAGGGCACTACCCGACCCTCTCTGTACTCAGCTTTATCCCTGCACAAAAGAAGAGAGGATGACATACGAAAAGTTCAACAAGATCGCTATAGATCATGCTGGCTTCTTAGACGAGGCTAATTATTGCCATTACTGGAAAGATCTGCAAGCGGGTAAGAAATGGCAAAACCGTACCATCTCAGGGAACATACCTGGGAAAGACAATCTCCTTCTTACCGTTGAGGAAGGAGGTGTCAAAACTCTCTCTTACGACCAGATAGATTATGGTCTGGAGGGAAGACCCAACGGTTCGGTAGTTCAGGAGGGGGACTACGTGGCCGTTGCAACCTGCAGGGGAGGGTGACAAGGAAAAGGACGTGGCCGAGGAAGAGGAGGCCGCGGACGTGGTGGAAGAGGACCTGGTACCCAGAGGGGTGGTGGCGAAGGTAGCTACTACGTGGGTGGAAGGGGCAATGGTCCCTCCCAAGGTGGTCGTGGTTCGTATTCTACCTGGGGAAGAGGAAGAGGCGCATGGTATGGTACATGGGACAAACCATATCCACCCCATCCAGGTTTGCCCGAAGGGGAGCCTTGGAAGAAACTGGGGATTACAGAGAAAGTTTGGCAAGATAAAAAGACCGTCGATCAATGCCTCAAATGTGGTGACCCCAACCACATCGTTCCCTTCTGTCCCGGCTACAAACAACCAAAAGAGAACAGCCAGTAGAGGTTCAGTTGCCTCTACCGGAACTTCGGATGTAAACAGAAAAACATCCTCCCATCCGAAGGTTCCTCAGGCAAAAACTGAAAAGACAGACGGTCCCCACCTAGTACACTGTCCAGAGGTAGTAAGTGTGTGTACCTCTCTAGGTGGATCCCTCGTTGGAATGGGTGCTGAGTAAGCCGCTCGTCGCCAAACCTGGACTGAAATGAAAAAACGAAAATGACAGTTAATAATTGCAGATCTAGAGATAAATAAAGTAAGAGTTGGAGGAATGATTGACAGTGGGTCAACGCGCAGCTATATCAGTAAGAAAGGATTGCAAAAGCTGCGACTCGGGCTAAAGGTTAAACAGTTAGATGAGCCCGTAATGAGTAAGCTAGCTAATAGTACTATAACTGTGATGGATAGATATGTTGAAGGGGTCCAAATATGCTTTCGGCTCGAAGCAAAGGGGAAGGTGGAACACAATCTCCACTCTCTGACTCTCTTGGTGGAAGATAATCTCCCTTTTGACATTCTTTTAGGCATGGATTGGGGGGAAGCTGCAAATGCGGATATAAAGTTAAGGGATCATGAGTGTTGGCTCCCAAGTCCGCAGGATGGAAAGAAGAAAATCCGCCTATTCCATGAATTTGGTAAAGATAACAACTTGGCTTATTGTTGTACGAGTGTCCCCGCGTTCGCCCGCCATGTGAAAAAGTATAACTTATATGATCAAGTTTTTGTCGCATATGTGCACCCAGTGAAGGAGGGTGAAGCTAAAGAAGAGGTCAAACCCCCAGAGGTTGAAAAAATTCTAAAAGAATTCGCAGATGTGGCAGAGGCCCCAAGCAGTGTAATTGAGAGACCTATCAAACATCGCATTGAGATTGTACCAGGAAGTCAGATTCCTAAACGGCCTATATACCGAATGTCACCCAAAGAATTAGACGAGTTGCGAACCCAGCTTGATGAAATGCTGGAAAGGCCCAGCTCCTCGCCCTATGGTGCGCCAGTACTTTTTGTAGCAAAGAAAGATGGCGGGGTCCTCATGTGCATAAATTATAGAAGATTGAACGATATAACAGTTAAGAATGCTGAGCCATTGCCGAGAATAGACGATTTGTTGGATAGAGTGCAGGGTAGCAAGTACTTCACTAAGATTGATTTGAAGTCTGGCTACCATCAGATTGAGGTAGAGCCAGAAGACCAATACAAGATTGCCTTTCGAACCAGGTATGGGCACTATGAGTTCATTGTGTTGCCCTTTGGTCTTACGAATGCCCCTGCAACTTTCCAAAGAACTATGAATGAACATTCTCGTGAATGGCTTGATAAATTTGTAGTAATATATCTCGATGATATTTTGATTTTTAGTAAAGATTTAAAAGAACATTGTGAGCACCTTCGACTTGTGCTAAATAAATTGCGTGAGGCAAAGCTGAAATTGAACCCCAAGACGTGTGAATGGGCTAAGCATCAGGTTTTATATCTAGGGCATGTGCTTGATGGTGATGGAATCAAACCGGAAGACGCAAAGATTGCAGCAATTCGCGATTGGCCTAACCCCCGCACTTTGACTGAGTTGCGGTCGTTCCTTGGGCTAGCCAACTGTTATCGGAAGTTCGTTAGACACTTCACGATAATTGCTGCTCCTCTTCACAAATTGCTAAAGAAAGAAATGATCTGGAAGTGGGACTCGGATTGTATGGCTTCGTTCAAGCGTCTAAAAAAATGTCTAATCAATTAATCCGGTTTTGAAGGTTGCAGACCCTTCTTTGCACTTTGTCGTCACAACCGACGCCAGTCAGTATGGGATAGGTGTTGTACTCCAACAGGAGGATGGGAATGGATACATGCCTGTGGAGTTTATGTCCCGACGACTGCCTAATGAGAAGGTCGCTGCTGCTACGTATGAGAGGGAGTTGTTTGCTCTCCGAGAAGCTCTGGATCATTGGCGACATTATCTCTTAGGACGCCACTTCAAAGTGTACTCAGATCATGAGACGCTTCGCTGGCTTAAAACGCAGGCCCGGATGACACCTAAGTTGACTAGGTGGGCCGCTGAGATTGATCAGTATGATTTTGAGCTAAAGCCAGTTAAGGGTAAGTATAACATTGTTGCTAACGCACTAAGTCGAAAATCCGATTTCTTCGGTGCCATTGTAACATATCTAGATGTGGGCACCGATCTACAAGAGAAAATTAAAAGTGCGTATTCCACAGATCATGTTTATGGCGCTATGATTAAGCGTATACGAGAAGCGCCTCAAAAGTTTCCTAACTATCGTATTACACAAGGACTGTTGTTTGAAAGAACGGATGTGCATGATAGACTTTGTATTCCAAATGTGGAAGAGATCAAAAGTCTGATATTGGGGGAGTGCCACGACACTGAAGGCCATTTCGGGTGAAAAAAAACTTATGTGAATCTATTACGTTCTTATACGTGGCCTCGCATGAAACCCGATTGCATCACATATGTGCAGGGCTGTCAAGTATGACAGAGAAATAAGAGCACTACTCAGTCTCCCCTCGGTCTGTTGAAACCTTTGCCAATCCCAACAGGTCCAGGAGACTCTGTGTCCATTGACTTCATGGACAATAAGGTGAAGAGTAGGAATGCTAAAACGCAAGTGATGGTTATCGTTGACAGGTTTAGTCAATATGTTGTCTTCGTAGCATTGCCAGCGGAAGCAAAAACGAAATTGGTAATCCGAAAATTCTTCAACCACTGGGTGAAGGATTATGAACATCCCTTGACGATTGTGAGTGACAGAGATTCACGATTCACAAGTGAACAATGACAGCAACTAATGAACATTTATGGCTCTAAGTTGACAATGTCGTTAGGACGACACCCTGAGACAAATGGCCAGACTGAGCAAATGAACAAGATTTTGCAGAGACGTTGCGCATGTACATACGTCCCGACCAGGTTGATTGGGACGAGCATTTGCCCAAAGTTGCTAGTGCCTATAGTAACTTTGTTCACCTGTCTACATGCAAGACTTCTATGGAGGTGCATTTGGGATGGCGTCCGCGCAGACCTATCGATATCTTGAACCCGGATCAAGCGCATAAGCTTCCATTAGGAACAAGTGAATTTGCGATACAATATCAGAAAGATATTGAGAAGGTGAAAGAGAATATAATAAAGGCACAACATCAGATGATAGAACAGGTAAACAAGCACAGGAGACCTTCTCAACTTGCTGTAGGTGATCTAATATGGGTTAAGTCTAAAAAGTTCGTTCCTGAAGAGAACATCTCTCAAAAGTTACTACCCGCCTACAAAGGACCTTGGCAAATTTTAAATGTGATTGGAGATGTGGATGAACCTTCTTATGTGATTGAGATTCCTCTGCATTTACATACATATCCAGTGTTTCACGCCTCAAAGCTCTTACCTTGCGTGACAAATGAGTTATTTCCCAGTCGCAGATCGGCGATACCTCCTAGTATGGATGGGAAATATGATGTGGATAAGATTGTTGCTGAAAGTACTCTTCAGACTAGACGTAGAGGCAGACCCCAGCGACAATATAAAGTAAGATTTGCATATCAGGACCCCAATGAAGATCGCTGGTTCACAAGAGAAGAATTGATTGAGTCTGCACCTCATATTGTGTCTGCTTACGAAAGAGCCAGAAGAGCAGTAAGCATAATAGATAGATGAAGGTTATCTCAAAGGACTTCGAAACTAGGCCGATGAGAGTAAAAGGGCCTTTACCCGATTCAGACCCTGAATGACGAACGCAACATTATGGGGTCACTCGGCCAAAGCCTAACTCGTGAAAAGCAGATCAAAAGACATGTTCTCTGGGTCAAAAGTTACATCCTGACTAACGTAAAAAGTCATGTCAAAGGTCACAGTTGTGCCCCTGGACGAACAGTTGCAGTATTCAATTGTGGGAGTCACATTTGTTTATCCAGGGGATGTGCAAGTCATGTATGTTCCTGCAGTAAGTGTGTCTGTCAAACAGTAGGTGTGTCTGTTCATAAAGAAGTCAAAGAGATAAGGTCCCAGTCCAGATTCAAGTCAAAGGGAAAGTCTAGATACAGATTGGAAGTCCGAAATTCAGGCCTGAAGGCCGCAGCAGCAGCAGACCTTGAGGATAAGGAACTGGGACACACTCCACAGAGGCCTGGGACTGGGAAAGGACCTAAGAAAGACTGGATTCAGACCTCGCAAAGGGAGGCCAGCACTATAAGAAACGAGGCAGCCTCCCCACAAAGCAGATTCTCCATTGGCATTGATGCGTGGAAGTGCTGAGGCACTTGTGCGCTATAGTGCAAGGGAAGAGCGCTGGCTTGAGAGCTGCGCCAGAAGGAAGACATGCTGGGCGCTGGCTGCAGAAGAGGCCATAGCTGCACCAGCTTGTGTTAGTAGTAGTAGAAGAGTTAGTAGTACGATATCAGTGAGTAGCATTCAAAGTAGATTCTCGTAGATAGGGAGTGTGCATGCATGTTGAGACGAGGGAACTAGGACAAAGATCTTGAGAGAGAAGAGAGGGAGAGAGAAGAAAGGTTATCAAGTTGGATATGGTGGATACTTACCTGTTGGCGTCATATTTGTGACATGAGGGGAGACGCTGGCTGAGCCAGGCCCTTTGTTGACGAATGTTGTTTGGCGCTGGACTCTTAAACTCAAGATACTCTTTGTATAATGTGACTTTGATAATATGAGCTGCGCTATCTAGTTCTCATTCCATCTCGTCTTGGCTTTGTGTGAGACTACTTAATCTGTGTGATGACATTTACCCATGCACCGTGAACACTCCAGCAGGCTGTGAACGGTCAGGTTCCTTGCACACATACACAAAAGCACACATAAGGGGAAAAAAAAGAAATACAGAAAAAATCGCTCCTCGTCGCGCTGCCACGCAGTGCTATTTGGGCCTTCCACACTTTACCTTAGCCCTTCCCCCCTTCCCGTCCCCCCATGTTTCCCCCATCCATGACATGTACCGCTATCCCTCCCACTCTTCCCCTTTGTCACTATACCATCCTTACCCGTTGACTGTCCCTTCCCTCCCATGACGTTGTGCCATGCGCCCCCTCCTC
The DNA here is from genome assembly GCA_003427395.1 of Chara braunii. Taxonomy (NCBI): domain Eukaryota; kingdom Viridiplantae; phylum Streptophyta; class Charophyceae; order Charales; family Characeae; genus Chara; species Chara braunii. The sequence continues at coordinate 2,512,661 of BFEA01000174.1, read as the reverse complement.
TTCCTCCAACTCCACCCGCGCTATCGCTCTGCACCTCTTCAAATTATTTCCTCCCCTCGTCCTACTGTGGCTTCTGCTGCCCTTCTCTCCCCTCCTTTCCCCAATTCTCACGCGCCCCTCTTCATTCTCCGTCTCTCACCAATCCATTTGTCTCTCTCTCTCTCTCTCTCTCTCTCTCTCTCTCTCTCCACCTTTACCTGACCTCTTCCCTTGCTCTGTATCCCCACCCAACCTCTACCCTCCCTCCTCCCATCTGCCCTCCCTCCGCCCGACTTCACCCTGCCGTCTTTCCCCTTCCTCCCGGCCTCCTTCSACTTCCTCCTCTTCCTCTTCACGCTTTTTCCCATGCTAGTCTCCCCCTTACCTCTTCCCTTCCTCCATACATCACTCAACCTCTGAACTACGTTCTGCTTTCTGTCCTCCCTTCGCCCTACTTCTCCCTGCCTCCCTCGCCTGGCCACTTGACTCCCTTCCCTTCGCCCAATCTCCGCCTGACCTCCTTCCCTCTATCTCCTCCGTCCTACTCCTTCCTCCGCCCGATTTGCACTGACCTCCTCCTTCCCCCAATCTCCTTCCTCCCCTTCCTTCCTTGGCCCCACCTGACCTCCTGCTTCCGCCCTACTCTCTGCCGCCTTTCCCCTCCCTACAGGCCTCCTCCGCACATTCTCTTCAACCTCCCTTTGGCCTCCGTTCGCCTATTCCCCTTCGCTCGCCCCCTTCGTTCGCCTTATCTCTATCTGACCTCCTCCTTCCCTCAATCTCCTCCCTCCCCTTCCTTCCTCAGCCCGATCACCACCTGACCTCCTACTTCCATTCATCCCTCCGTCCTACTCCCTACCTCCCCCTTCCTCCCTCGACCGGCCGCCCTTCCTTCGTAACGCCCGACGTAAGAAATACTTCTTTTCCTTTATTCGGTGGACGTAAACGCGCCATTTGTTATCAAGATCGCTCCATTTCTTTTAAGATCTCAACACTGTTGCACACGCGCAAGAAGGAGAGAGGGAAAGCAAAAGGAGGGAGGCGAGTGGGCGGCGGAGGTTGGCGGAGCGGGAGGCGAGTGGGCGGAAGCGATGGGCGGCACAGGTTGGCGGAGCGGGAGGCGAGTGGGCGGAGGCGACGGGCGGCGGAGGTTGGCGGAGCGGGCGGCGAGTGGGCGGAGGCGATGGGCGGCAGAGGTTGGCGGAGCGGGCGGCGAGTGGCCGGAGGCGATGGGCGGCGGAGGTTGGCGGAGCGGGAGGCGAGTGGGCGGAGGCGATGGGCGGCGGAGGTTGGTGGAGCGGGAGGCGAGTGGGCGGAGGCGATGGGCGACGGAGGTTGGCGGAGCGGGAGGGAGTGGGCGGAGGCGATGGGCAGCGGAGGTTGGCGGAGCGGGAGGTGAGTGGGCGGAGGCGATGGGCGGCGGAGGTTGGCGGAGCGGG